>JADBJO010000795.1:427500-512500 GCA_016801955.1 Conus betulinus | reverse complement strand
AGCCCATGGTGAGTGGGGGGTGGGGAGGGAATTGGTAGGGAGGATGTTGGGTGGGGTGTGAGTCTGTGTTGGGGTGGGGTGGGGTGGGGTGAGGGTGAGAGGTAAGTGGGGAGGGTTACCGAGGAGGCGGGATGTGGTTGGAGTTTGGGAGGGGGAGGGGGGTTAGGGGGTTGTCGAGCTGACGGGTTTTGGGGGTGAGAATTAAAGAATAGTGGATTTTGTTTCTGTAGATGTAGGAAGGCAGTATTGATGTAGGCAGACGGGATTATGGATAGGTGTGTTTGTGTGTGTGTGTGTGTGTGTGTGTGTGTGTGTGTGTGTGTGTGTGTGTGTGTGCGTGCGCGTGCGTTGTGTGTGTGTGTGTGTGTGTGTGTGTGTGTCTGTCTGTCTGTGCGTGTGGGGTTTTGTGTATATGTGCGTGTGCGCGCTTGTGAGTATGCGTGCGTGCGCGCGCGCGCGTCTGTGTGTGCGCGTGCGCATGCGTGCTGGTTGGTTGTTTGTTTGTTTGTTTGTTTGTTTTTAATTAAGCTGGTTTACACTTGATTCTGTCAAAAGAAAAGGGGCTCGAAAATTTGTTGTTATATTGGCTGTGTGACCCGTGCATTTTGTCGTGATGGTCCTATTTTACAGCAGACAAGATCGACCGTTGAAACATAGATTAATTCGAACGTGATGGAGAGAGTAGGAGGGAGAGAGGGAAGGAGGTTGATAGTATCCTGAGGCGAGGGAGGGTGGAGAGAATGAGGAGGGGAGGTCATTTGCATATTTGTTTTGTTGTACTCCCAGTTCTTATAGAGCAGGGAGTACTTTACAATGGGAACGAAGAAATGCTGTCTGTGTGTCTGTCTGTCTGTCCGCGGTCAAAATGTGTTCCACTCGCTCCAGACAAAACTACTGGGCCGATCTTTCTGAAAATTTTGTAGGTATGTTCATTATGGGTCACGGATGATACCCGATGTTTTATTTCACCAGAATAGCCGTTACTAACGGCTGTAATGGCCAAAACGGGTTTTCTTCTTCATGGAATATCTCAGTGACGAAATACAAGATAAACTAGGAGTACGTTTATATGCTTTGCATCTTGTTGTTGTTATTGGGATAACAGTGGTGTTAACTAAGTCGCTGCAAGTCATTTCCTCAGAGAGAGAGAAGTGAAGGGGCAGGGGGTGGGGGGACGGGGGTGGGTGGGGGGGGGGGGTAGGGAGGCGGTGAGAGAGGAGGAAGAAGAGAGGATTGTGAAGTGGTCAGAGGAGACACTCGGCTGGGTGGTCAGCAGCTGGTGTTGTGGCACGCGGTCGATCTGTCTGGTGTGTGTGTGTGTGCGCGCGCGCGCGCGTGTGCGTGTGAGTGTGTGTGTGTGTGCGCGCGCGCGCGCGCGCGCGCGCGTGTGTGTGTGTGTGTGTGTGTGTGTGTGTGTGTAGATGTGTGTGTGTGTGTGCGCGCGCGCGCGCGCGCGCCTCTGTGTACAACCAGTCTCCATCTCCCCAGACAAACCTGGAGTGCAGGCGCTTTGCTTCCGAAGCTCTCGTCTTTGTCCTGGGTTGTCTGTCGTTTTGACGGCGGCCGTCCTTCCATTCAAAGATGATGTAAATCAGTTCAGTGCCTTTTGAACGTGAATTCTTTACCAGCGCACAACAGCAACAACAACAACAACAACAACAACACAAAAGCGTGTCTGTGTCAGTTTGTTTTCACGAAGAAAAAAAAAGCCGACTCTAGCATCATACAGATGGCTGTATCTTTCAGAGGACGTCATCGGGCTAGTGGAGAGGGGTTCAGGGTAGATTTGGGGGGAGTGGAAGGGAATGTGAGCTACGGGAGGGGGGGGGGGGGGGGGGGGCAGCTGTAACTTCTTTTTGGCAGATGAGGAGGGGGGGGGGGGGGGGGCTAGCTGATTCAGGGGTTGTCCGAATCTCCATATTCTTAGTCGTCTTCTTCGTCGTTGTCTTCTTCGTCGTCGTCGTCTTCTTCCTCTTCGTCGTCTTCTTCGTCGTTGTCTTTTTGGTTGTCGTTTTCTTCTTCCTCTTCGTCGTCTTCGTTGTCGTCCTCTTCGTCTTCTTCCTCCTCTCTTCTTCTTCTTCTTCTTCTTCTTTATCATCATCATCATCATCTAACGATCTCTTCTGTTGACGTGTTTCAGGGCATCACCCTCAAAGTGAACGACGAGGGTCGCTGTTTCGTGGCCCGGATCATGCACGGAGGCATGATTCACAGACAGGGTGAGTACCGGAACAGAGGTGGACCTGGGGCATGGGGGGTATAGCATGGTGGATTATAATTACACACACACACACACGTGCAGTCAGAGAAGTAGTAGCCAGACTAGCAATCCCTGTCCCCACATCCCCACGGCTAAAACCTGCACACCCTTTTCGCGATCCCTCAAAGAAATGAACGAAGCTGGTCTCGCAAAAGATGAAAAAAATGAACGTTGAAATATTGTGCCGCCAGACGGCGCATAATAAAAAAAAAAAAAAAAAAGAAAATTGAAATAGAGTTTTGACCTGCTAGTCTTTTTTTGTTTTGTTTGTTTCGTTTGTTTGTTTGTTTAAGGCTGGGCAAGGAATCCAACGAAGAAGGAAGATAAATAATAAGTAGGGGGAAAATGCAGCTCAACTTCATGAGTTTCCACCTGTTGGTTTTTTGTTGTTGTTGTTGTTTGTTTGTTTTTGTCTGGACAAGAAAACCAACAAAGAAGGAAAACAAACGGATAATAAGGAGTGGGGAAAAAAAAAAAACTAGAGCAGCGAAGCAAGTCCCCGATCACTACGAAAATGTCTTGAGAAAAAATTTCAAAAAGGAGGAGTTGGAAAGGGAGGGAGAGAATGGAGAAGGGGGAAGAAGGGAAGAGGACAGGAATTAAAAAAAGAGAACGTGAAAGTGTCGACATTAGACCCCTCACTGACAGCGAATAGCAACCAAATCTTTAAAAGGTTCTTTGGGTAGTGCTGAACACTCGCTACAGCTTGGTTCCCACCGAAAGTGTTTAGGGTACACCCTGAGTTTTAGTCAGGGAAATTCTTGTTCAGCGTCTACAGATTCCAAAAAAAAAGGTGCAGGTGGTGTGACCAGAAATTTTTGAAGTAAGGCAAACAGAAAACGGTGAGTAACTAGCAAGTATGGTGACCCTCGCTCCCATGGTGAGATCACATTACACTCCCGTAACTCTAAACGAATGCTGCTTACGGCGTCATATCGCCGAGCACGAACGCCAGCAGAGAGCCACACACAGAGCAAACGAGGAGACATCCCCGTAAAAGAGCGTTCCTAGCTTGCCCGTAACGCCTGCATCTGACACATATACACAGCAGCAACTACTTGGGGAAAGGAATAAATAAATGGGAATTAACGTTTTTCAATACTGGCTTTATTTTTTTTTTTTGTAATCATGAATATAGGCAGATGAAAACAACACACAGAGGAACAGGAACAAATGGCAGACAGATTAAGAGAGCCATCCCATATTCAAAAGGCGAAGAAGCTCCGTGGTGTATTCCACGGTCATGTACCACTCACAGTGAAACATGTTCTTTTTAGAGCGTTGGGACTTGCACGATGTGAGACATGAACACTTTACAGCAGACTCCACGAAAACCTTGTTCAGAGATGTTCCATCTGATGTGATCTTTGAATTTCTGAAAGAGGTCAGCATTTTTCCTCTGATCTAAGATGTCACGGAAGAAAAGATTTTTTAACGACATTTAGAAGGTGTAGTGTAAAGGGTCGTGTGAATTTCTTTTTAAATGACTTTTGAATTGACTTGAACGTGGTGACAGCCCTGGTATAGCCCTTTGCGGTCCGCTGGGCTGTAAGCAACATTATGAAACCTTACCCTTTGCGGTCCGCTGGGCTGTAAGCAACTTTACGAAACCTTTACCTTACAGAAACATCCCATAGGAGCGGGGGACAGAACCTTCACGCTAAACAGACAGAACAGGCAGTGGAAATGGGCTTTTTTTTTTTTTTTTTTTTTTTTTTTAAAATATCGAGCGCCAGTGAAGAATCGAACGTCTCGACAGTCAGTTCGGTGCTCACCTCACAGAACCACGCGGCCACTCACACCAGCTCTACCACAGCCTTTTGTCAGCCATGGAGAGCAGCTAGCACACGTGCAGTTTGTCCTAACAAGTGTCGGGGCACGCGGAGAGGGGGGCCCCCCACTGGCAAGGAGCTGTCGATAACTCTGCTGCTTTCTATGATTTCCTTTGGGAACCAAAGTTGCAGCCGAACCTGCACGCTCCAAGGAACCGTGTTTAAGTCTAGTGCATTACTTGGGGGGGGGTAGGGGGGGGGGGGGGTAGGAGCTAAAGAGGGCAGGAGTAGGAGCGGGGTGGGGGAAGAGGGAGGAAAGGGGAGGGGATGGGGCGGCTAGGTCTTGAGTCTAGGGAGGTTGTCTATGGCCCAGACCGATCACGGAGGAGTCTAGGGAGGTTGTCTATGGCCCAGACCGACCACGGAGGACGTATGCAGGGCTGCGAAAGGGAGTGCGAATCGGAGAGACGTACAAAATGAAAAACCCCAAGACTGAAATGCCAGACCCAAGTCAGGTCCTGCAAGGAACCAAGAGACCAATCTGGTGTGCAAGGTTGATCACTCCATTCGGACCAGCTGCCACGACAGAGTGGCTACCGTCACAGATTTACGGTCTGGGAGGGTCGCGGGTTCGACTCCCATCAGCGACATCGACTTGTGGAATCTTTGGCTCCCCGTTGGCTCGTACACAGGGTTGATCGTGATGTAGGTTCAAAGTGGGGAAGATCCACGCAGTCGAGTTTCATGTACGCAAAACGGATGTGGTGGTGTTGTTGTCTTCAATTTAACGTCTCTCCACATTAAGTGATATCAGACGAAGAGAAAGGGTGTGAAGAGGGGCAGCATGAAGAGGGGTGTGAGTGGGTGGGTTATCTGTATCTTGCAAAATATAGAAAGGGTATATCTCATCAAATAAAAAAAAAAAAACGGGTACGAGAAAACCAACGTTAACTAACTATTGTGAATCACAATGCAGACTGTAACAAATGTCCCATAGGACTGTTTAGTAAACAGTTCGCAAAGTCAAACAGCGAAATAAAATTCTCAAGGATTCCTTCATGAGAACTTTCAAAAATAGCCGGTAAAATAGGTCTCAGTCTCTGGCGCTCCCGAAGAACGTGTTGGTTTGAAATTTGTTCACCGCACAACCATTACACGTTCGTGCTGAATTTTGTTTTGAAGGCATTCGTTAAGCTGTATCCTCAAAGACAGCGAAGTAATGTGTCTAAATTTGAAGATGTTACGGGTGGTTCTGGGAGTGTTGCTCAAATTTCCTGACCCAACATCGCAGGTGTCTGCGTCTCTCGGGCCTGGTTTACGGCCGGGATAATTATGTTAGGAAAGGAAGTGTAGAGTACAAGCCTGTCATGACTGTAGTCTCGGACCGGAATGGAGTGTGTGTGTGTGTGTGTGTGTGTGTGTGTGTGTGTGTGTGTGTGTGTGTGTGTGTGTGTGTGTGTGTGCGTGCGTGCATGCGTGCGTGCGTGTGTGTGTGTGCGTTAATCTGAGTCGAGAGTTGACTTTGACAAGGTGTCAGCCCTATAATCCACATTACCTTTCTCTCTGCCTTTAACCTGCGCGCGCGCGCGCGCACACACACACACACACACACACACACACACACACACACACACACACACACACACACACGTACTCGCCTGCCCCTGTCACCATGGCAAGGGTTCCACGCATTGCTGCGGGACCGTGCCGAGGTCACGTGCCGGGGGAGATCCCGCGCAGCCTGTCTTCGGCGGGGTGTTCGGTTGCGCCTGCTGTATGCTGACATACGTGGAGGACGCTGTCTGCCACGAACCCCGACGCCCTCTACCCCCCCGTCCCCGATCCCTCTGTCGTTCTCAGCCCAGCTGGTGAAATTATTTGTGTGGTCGCAGAGCAGTCTGTCTGCCTGATCTTTAGTTGTGGGGAGAGGGGGCGAGGAGATAAGGTTTAAGTCAGACTGCCTTGATCCGCCAAACTTCCGTTTACTAGGTATACATCGTTTTGTCTGTCTGTCTGTCTGCCTGTCTCTCTGTCTGTTTCTCTTTCTGCTCTCTCTCTCTCTCTCTCTCTCTCTCTCTCTCTCTCTCTCTCTCTCTCTCTCTCTCTCTTTATTCTGCCTCTCTCTCTCTCTCTCTCTCTCTCTCTCTCTCTCTCTCCTCTCTCTCTCTCTCTCTCTCTCTCTCTCTCTCTCTCTCTCTCTGGTCCAGCGGAAATGATTTATTTCAGAGAATATGTGTGCCTGTTTATGGCGCTCGCATAAATTTATGATAATGTTATTAAGAAAATTACATAGTCCTTTTTGAATGATGAAAACGTGCGTCATTTTCCTTTTCTTCTGCATGGTTTCGAGTCCTAACATCTATATTAACGTTATCAGTTATACATTTTGTTTGTTTGTTTGTTTGCATTACTCTTTTCGGCGCTGCAAGTATTCATGTACGCCCCCTTGACATAAAGGCTGTATGTCAGCCATTGTCAATAAAAAAAAATATAAATATATATATATATCCGAAACGTCTGTCTGGTCTCGGACACATGATATTTTCCGGGCCTAAGTCGATCCTATTTAAAAAAAAAAAAAAAAAAAAAAAAAAAAAAAAAAGAAAGAAACCCTTGGGACTCCCCGAAGAAGAAATGGAGTCTGATTTCCAGACAAAACGGATGAAACACGAGAGGAACGACCTAGATCGAAACCACGCTCCACACATCGCCCCCCCCCCCCCCCACTCCCGTTCTTTTACGCAACCTCTCCCCCCCCCCCCCCCCCCCCCCTCCACCCACCGACTTTTTCTTCTTCTTCTTGTTGTTATTGTAACAGCCCCTTCCCCTCTTCTCACCCCTCTTTATCAGGTGAATCGAGACTGGGGTTTATTTTGAAAACTGTTTTGGCTGCATTCACCCACAAAAACAGACGTGGGGGTGCAGGTGAGAGAGACACCGCGAAAGAGAGAGAGAGAGAGAGTATGTGTGCGTGCGTGCGTGTGTGTCTCTGTTTGTGTATATGGGGGGGGGGGGGGGGGGGGGGGAGGGGGGTTGTATGTGTGAGTGAGTATGTGTGCGCGCGTGCGCTTTTGCGTGCATGCGTGTTTTTGTGCGTGTGCGTGGTGGTTTTTGTGTGTGCCTCTCTCTCTCTCCTCTCCCTCTCTCTCTCTCTCTCTCTCTCATTCTGTGTCAGTCTCTTGATGGTAGAAGGACAGTAGGAGAAGGAATGTCTGTAATAATATTATTTCTTTATCTCTGCGTCTGTCTTTCGAGGTTTTTTTTCCTTGTTGGGGGGGGGGGGGGGGGGTTCTGTCTTTCTTTCTTTCTTCCTTTCTCGTGTTTCTTTTTTCTCTCCCTTCTCGTCCGTCTTGCTCAAGGAGAAGGAGGTGATGAGGTATATCTGGGGAAAACAGCGTGCGTACGTGCGTGCGTGCGTGTGTGTGTGTGTGTGTGTGTGTGTGTGTGCGCGCGTGTGTGCATGCGCGCGCGCGCGCGCGCGCATGTGTGTGTGTGATGGAGAGGTACGTAGAATCGTGGATGCCCGGCGGGATACGAACTGACATCGATAGTGCTGGGATCCGCAGATGTATAGACAATCGTCCGTGCCCTGTAGATGCGTTGGCGCAGTGTGTGTGGCGAGCATGCGCGCATACGCAGTAGTAGGCCCTAACGCCCCTAACGCCCACCCACCCCCCCACCACCATCCTCACCCTCCATCCCCTTTCCCCTTCCATTTTCCCAACTCAAAATTGTCTGGCTGCCTGTCTGCCCCTACCTAACTCGACATCCCAAGTTTCCAACTATGTGATCCGACCCACCCATCCCCTGTAGTCCCCACCAACCTCTCTCATTTCTTTTTGGCTATTTATCCATTAAAAGAACCACGCGAACAATTGGAGAGAGGATGGGGTAAGAAGAGGTGGGGGTTGGAGTTGGAGAGGAGGAGGGGCGGAGGTGAGGAATGCGCCAAATTGTCTTGGAGGGCAAATTTCGTGGAGGGGGGGGGGGGGGTACCCTTCTTTGGCGGACCTGTTCACCACCCAGCATAAATCAACGGAGTAAAGGAGGTGGGGCCGCGGGAGGTGGGGGGGGGGGGGGGGGGGGGTCTCAGCATTCCTGTACACACAGTCACAAACACGCGCGGGCCACATGCTCATACGCACGCAGCTAGTACTACTGTTTGCCCTGTCTGTACTGAAGAGGGAGGGTTCGATTCCGGTGTGTGACTTGATATTTCTTGTCGGGTCAAGTTCACTGGAGGTCGATGGGATGACTCGGTGGAGGGGTGGGTGGGAGGGAGGGAGGTTAGATGGCTGGGGTGAGGGTTCGGAACTGGGGTTGTAGGGGGGGGGGGGGGGGGGCACCTGAGGTTACGGAATAATCGAGAAGAGGAAGGGAGAGGGGAGAGAAAAAGGTGAAATTTGAGACACTCTCTTGAGTCGGACATGACGCGGAGAGAGAGAGAGAGAGAGAGAGAGGAAGAGAGAGAGAGAACGGATTTTATTTTCAGAGGGTAGTGGAGTAAGCGTAACTGCTTTTTTACATCCAGCCCTCCGGGACCAAAAGAAAAGAGAGAAAAAAAGAAAAAAAAAATATATACAAATTCTGAAATATAATGATACCAAATGAAACAAAACTAATGTACAAGAGGGAACACAGACAGAGGGGTGGGAGATGGTGGGGGGTGGGGGGCATTAGAGGAGAGAGAGGGTGAGGGAGAGAGTTTAAGAAAAAAAAAAAAAAAAAAGCAATGGGAGACAGCGAGGGAGGAGGGGAAGCGGGAAGGAGAAGCAAAGGCATTGCATTTAACATTAACAAAGAGAGAGAGAGAGAGAGAGTATGTGTGTGGAGGAGGAGGAGGGGGAGAGGAGGGGACGACGAGAAAGTTCCGATTGTTTCATTTCTTTCCGTATTTAATAGGTGATGGGAGGGGGGGGGGGGGGCGTGTGTGGGGGTAATATTGTACACGTGCACACATCTTACAGAAAGCAACACCACACCACACTACAACACATCACCACCACCACCTCACCACACCATATTACACCACGCCTGCACACGCAGAGGAGAAGGAGGGAGAGAGAGAGAGGTGGAGAGGGGGTGGTGGTGAAGGCAGATAATGAGGATCTGATAATCTAGGACCCTTGAGGCCCAAGTACTGATGAGGAACAAAACTCTCAGCACGCACACCTTGCAGCACAACCCTAAACGACATGGACAGAGGGGGAGAGGGGAGGTGGTGGTGGAGTGGAGTGGAGTTGGGGGGGGGGGGGGGGGGGGGGATGACGAAGCGCGAGACGGAAGAGAAACTGGAAGGAAGGCGAAAAGACAGAAAGGGAGAGGTAGGGGAGACAACGGGGAATGGTGGGAAAGTTAGGAACTGGTGAACAAGGAAATGACCAGATGGTGGGGAGGGGGGGGGGGGGGGGGGGGGGGGGGGGGGGGATAAGACAGCTGCAGATGAACAGAGTAAATAACGATTGTCAGATTTGTCCAGAGAGGAAAGAATTGATTTTCAGCTGCGTTCAGAAAGGCTAGGAAAGTGGAAGGAGATTGGGGGAGGGGGAGTCTTTAAACAGACGAGAGAGGGTGATTGAGAGGCTGAAGAGCATCACAGAATGAGGGAGAGAGAGAGAGAGGGGTGGGGGGGGTGGTGAAGGCTTTTATACAAAAATGAATGAGAAATGAACATAGAGACACAACAGGAGAAGGGGAGTGGGATGGGGGACTAGGTTAAGAAAGAGAGAGGGTTTGGTAGACGCACCATTATGGATGAGAGAGGGTTTGGTAGATACATCATTATGGATGATAGACGGGTTTGGTAGATACATCGTTATGGATGATAAACAGACTCTTGGCTGGCAAGCGTAAAGGAGGAGGCGGAGGGGGGCGTGGAATTTATGAAAAGAATGAATGGAGAGCAAAGAACTGACAACTAATAAACTGGAGAAGAAAGAGAGAGAGAGAGTGGCGTGGGTGCGTACAGAAATTTAGATACGGACTTAAAACCAACTATAAATACATCAGACATCTTACTGGCAGACTAGAGAGGAGAGGGTGAGTGGAGGAGAGAGAGAGAGAGAGAGAGGGGGGGGGGGGGGTCATGTAGAAGAAACCACACCCTTATTCATCATGGTTCTGATGACTCCGAAGAGAAAATTCCGTCTAACGTACGTGGCCTGTTTCGCGTTGGGATCAAACCACCCAGGACCCCTGAGATCAGGAGAACAGTGCTGTATACACTGAGCCAAACGTTCTCTTGTCTGCCAGTTAGGGTATTAGAGAGCCAGCGAACAAGAGAGAGAGAGAGGAGGGGGGGTAAGGAAATTGATCGATAATGTTTATCCCCAGGGTAACAGATAAGCAAGATGATGTATTTTTTCCATGTGTTCCTTGTCCCTTCAGGGACTAAGGACATTAGCACTATCACACAATATAGACCTGCATTTAGCGAGAAGAGCGACAGCTCATATTAGCATTCAAGAAAACATACATACATACTAGATATGGCTTTTACACACAAACACACGCGCGCGCACACATACTCGCGGGCGCGCGCGCGCACGCACACACACACACCACACACACACACACACACACACACACACACACACACACACACACACACACACACACCACACTACGTAATGCACAATATTTCTAGGCGGAAAGAGGATGTAAGAAGCATCAGTCCCCAAAGTAACATTATCAGCATAATCGTTGGAGGAACGAACATTGGTTCATGAGGCAGTTATGTTGGGGTACCCCAACATACATTCATATTCAGCACTCTTGTTGCGTCCTGCCACCCCACCACCCTCTCACCTCAAAAGAAGTGCATGTAAGTATATTAGCAGTACGCTGGTTCGCACACGCTCATCGCAAGAGTACCAGTATAAAAATCTTTCACCTACAGACCTTTGCATCATCAATCATTAACAGTAGCAGATTGTTTTGAAACGGCATTATTTGTAAACAGCAACAGTTACTTTGAGGAAAGTAAGAGAGAGAGAGAGAGAGAGAGAGAGAGAGAGTAGCATCCCATTTCGAAGCTGTGTTATTATTGTTGTTGTTATTATTATTTTTTTTTTTTGGTTTGTTTGTTTGGTTTTTTGGTGTTTTTTTTTTGTTTTGTTTTTGTTTTTTTTTTTGCGGTGGCTTTGGCTGTATCTCTGTGGCTCTGACAGACAGGCAGGAAACAACCAGCCTGATGAGTTTGCCACAAAGCCAAAACAATACACAGGGTGCTGGGCTGCCCGGCTTCCAGTGATGCCTTCAGCCCCCCCCCCTCTCTCTCTCTCTCTCTCTCTCTCTCTCTCTCTCTCTCACGCATGCACACAAAACTACCCCCGCCCCTCTCTCTCTCTCTCTCCTCTCTCTCTCTCTCTCTCTCTCTCTCTCTCTCTCTCTCTCTCTCTCTCTCTCTCGTGCATTTTCTTTCTCTCCTGTTTACCCTTGTCCTTTTTTTTTTTTTTTTGTACGTGTGTGAACGCTGGTTCGCACACGTACATCGTAAGAGTACATAATAATTTTTGTTTCTCGTATTATCTACGCTTGTAATTCCTTCCTGTCATATGTTTATTCTTCTTTCATCTTTTCATTCCTTTTCGCTCTTTCTCTAGTCTTCTTCCTCCTCCTCTGTTTTCTTCTTCCCCTCTCTGTTCCTGGCACCTTCCGTCCCTTCCCTCTTCCTCTTTATTCTTTGTCTTTTCCTTCTGTTTTGTTGTTGTTGTTGTTGTTTTCCTATCCCTTCTTCTTTGCCCTCACCATCTTTCCTCCTCCTCTCCCTCGTCCTCTCTTTTCCCTCCTCCTCTTCCTTCTGGGTTTCCTCCTCCTTTTTTTCTCCTTATCATCCACTTTTCCCTCCTCATGCTTTCTACATTGCTCTCCAAGCTCCTTTTCCTCTCTCTCTCTCTCTCTCTCTCTCTCTCTCTCTCTCTCTCTCTCTCTCTCTCTATTTATTGTCAGATTGTTCTAAAATGCTCTCTTATCGCACCCACTCTCGCCTCTTTCTCCCCCCACCTTCTCTCTCTCTCTCTCTCTCTCTCTCTCTCTCTCTCTCTCTCTCTCTCTCTCTCTCTCTCTCTCTGCACCTTTACCCCACACTCCCTTCGCTCTCTGTCTGTCTGTATGGCTGGCTGGCTGGCTGGCTGTCGGTCGGTCTGTCTCTCTCTCTCTCTCTCCCTCTCTCTCTCTCTCTCTCTCTCTCTCTCTCTCTCTCTCTCTCTCTCTCTCTATTTTTTTTCCCCCTAAATTTAATCCCGTATTGTATTGTAGTTCTAGTCACTTTTTGCATGCTTCCTTTGTTACCTCATCTTATTTTATGTTGTTGACCCTACTCAGGGCGATGACTGGATGTAAAAAAGCACATCAGTGCTTATCTATTATCCTCGTAAATAAAGAATTTTGTCTTGTCTTGTCCTCTCTCTCTCTCTCTCTCTCTCTCTCTCTCTCTCTCTTCTTCTTTTTCTTCTTCTTCTTCTTCTTCTTCTTCTTTTTCCCCGTTTTTTGGTCATCCTGCCCCCCTCCCCCATTATCGTTTCCTCCTCCCCCCCTCCTCTCCCCTGCTCTCTGGTCTTCGGCTGCAAGATTACGGAAAGAAGAGATCTACCAGCATCTTTCCCAAATGGGGCAGCCGTTTGTTGGAGGGAGGCAGACAGGCAGGCAGGCGGGCAAGTAAGGTAAACCCTAATAAACGGTACCTCGGCGATCAAGCAGTCACGTGATTCCAAGGGAGCTCAGTCAGGGCCATTACGCTGCGCGCCATTGTTAGAAGGAGGGCGAGCGATAGGCTTGTGTGAGTTGGTCCCTCGTCTTGTACCACGTCTGAAGACAAAACGATTTGTCCACTGATGGCGTTGGTCCAGACGGTGGCGATGCTGATGCCGTGTGAGGTCGCGGACTTTGTATGTGAAGGAGAGTACTCAGTACTGGCTCTGAGGCTGCTTCTCGCTTTGTCTCTCAGTTTCCGCCTCTGTCGGTCGGTCGGTCTGTGTGTGTCTCTCTCTCTCTCTCTCTCTCTCTCTCTCTCTCTCTCTCTCTCTCTCTCTCTCTCTGTCCTGTCTACCTTCGTACTTTCTTTTGTCGTGTCATCTGTTGGTTCTTCTCCTCATCCATCTGTCCTTTCCTTTACAGTCTTTTACTAGTTCTCTCCTCGTCCTCTTTTCCGTCTTTCCTTTCTGTCCCTGGGTCCCTTTCCTTCTCTTTTACTTCCCACTCTTCTTCCTCGTCATTCTTTTTCTCTTCCAATTGTCTTTTCTTGTTTTTCCTCTTCCCTACTTCAGGAAGTTCTTCACCCTCTCCGCCTCTTCCTCTTCCTCCTCCTCCTCCTCCTCCTCAAAAGTCTCTTACCCCTCCTCTTCCTTTTGGGTTTCCTCCTTTTTTCCTTGCCCTCATGCATCTTTTCCTCCTGGCCTTCTCCAGTTGCTCCTCGTGCTCCCTTACTGTTTTGTTTTTCTTTTTGCTTTTGTTCTTCGATTTGCTGCTTATGCTTCCTATTTTTTGTTCCTTTATGTTCTTTAGGTCATCCTGTCTCCCCCCCCCCTTGCTCCTGACCGCCTTTTCGTCCCTCCTGGGCTCTCTAGTCTTCTGCTGCAAGATATGGAAAGAAAAGGTCTACTAGCATCTTTCCCAAAATGGCAGCCGTTTGTTGTTGGAGGGAGGCAGACAGGCAGGCAGGCAGGCAATGTTACCATTGTGATCGAGCAAGCAGACACGTGATTCCAAGGGAGATCATCAAGGGCCATCACGCTGCACGACATGTTTTGAAGGAGGGAGAGCGATAGTGTTGGTCCCCTCCTCTTTCCTCTTCTGAAGACAAAATGATTTGCCCACTGATGGCATGGGTTCAGACCATGGCGATGCTGAAGCCTTGTTAGGTCAGATGGAGTGAGGTTGCGGAATATGTATGTGAAGGAGAGAACCAGTTCTGAGACTTCCTTCATGCTTTGTCTGTCAATCTGTGTCTCTCTCTGTTGATCGGTCAGTCTGTCTCTCTCTGTCTGTCTCTCCCCCCCCCCCCCCCCCACCACTCTCTCTCTCTCTCTCTCTCTCTCTCTCTCTCTCTCGCTTGTTCACATACACACGCATGTACGCCCGCGCACACACTCACATTCATCATACATTCACCACACTTTCATGTACACACAAACTCTCTCTCTCTCTCTCTCTCTCTCTCTCTCTCTCTCTCTCTCTCTCTCTCTCTCTCTGAGCAAACAGTTAGTCACTTAAAAGTACTTTGATAATCCCTTTTAAGAGTTAACTGTGTGTGTGTGTGTATATATATATATACATACATACATACAAAGCAGACAAAAAGTAATCATTCACACAACATGAAGAAGACCAGCGCGTCTATTTGTGCCATGAACCAATGGTGTATATCCCTATTCTGAGGGGATGTGGCCTTTATGAATAAACCAGACTCTCTCTCTCTCTCTCTCTCTCTCTCTCTCTCTCTCTCTCTGTCTGTCTCTGTCAGTGTCTCTGACTCATCCATGGTAATGTCAGTGTCCATGGCAATTTAAGTGTCCATTCACAAAGCTTCACTCTTTTTCATCCGTCCCAACCCAACCTCTATACAGACGCATGCGCGCGCACACACACACACACACACACACACACACACACACACACACACACACTGTGAATTGTCCTTCATACTACCCACAGTCTCAGCCCCATCCAGTTCACAAGCTGGGTGAACTGTGACAGGGCCACTGGTTTGCTGGAGACCCTGCACTGCCTAAAGAGAAAATGAAGTTGTGAAGACTGCGTGCTACTAACACCTTTCACTCTCTCTTACTTTTTCACTGTTTTCCCCTAACATGAAGTGCGCATGACCTGTGTGGTCAGCTGGGTTATAAACACCATACCTTGACTCACACAGCCACTGTCATGTCACACTAGCATCATTTCTGTGGTGCTGTGTGTTCTGGGTCAGAATTTGGTCTGCGTTGCAACAGATACAGCAGACATCAGAGGAGTTCCAACCATTCATTGCCCAGTGAGCACCAGTCATCACCTAGAGTAATTTCGTCTCACCGCTGCCGCCATGTGGTGTTATGTGTTCTGGTCATGATTTGGTCTGTCTTGCATAGAGATAGCAGATGACATCAGAAGAGTTCCAGCTGTTTGCTACCCAGTAAACACCTGTCATTATTAAGAGTGATTTTGTCCCACCGCTGCCACCATGTGGTGTTACGTGTTCTGGTCATGATTTGGTCTGTCTTGCAGTAGGTACAGCTGACGACATCAGATGAGCTCCTACCATTTAATACCCAGTGAACACCAGTCATCACCCAGAGTTATTTCCCCTAGCTGTTTTGTGTATTTGATAGCTCAGTGGTATTATACATTATACTACAGTTTTGTACAGCAATGCCTGCTCTGACTGACCAATCATTCTTTTCAGTCGCATGGCACAGCTGCTGAATCCTCTCACTGATGATGATGGTTGCATAATCGTGGAGCCAGAATTAATGTCCCTTCTCAGAGAGGGAGGGGGGGGGGGGGGGGGGATCTTTGTTGATGCGATCGCTTTTTGATGGGCCCCCAGGCCTGCACTTATTTCACAAAATGTGTGGTGCTGTGCCGAAATGACGGCTCTGCTCCTCTTCAGAAGGGCAACTGGGCTTTTCCCCAAAGGGCAGGGGTGGGTATGCGTTGCATATTTTTGTTGCCGGGCAGACACGTATTAAGCGACGAACTGCGGCAATGGATCTGTGTCAGAAACTGGGGGGGGGGGGGGGGGGGGGGGGGGGGCAGGTCAGCTTAGTCTTGAAAGCCCATGTATGCACACTCTACAGATACATGGTGGTGTTTCAAAAATTGCAGTATGCACACATGAAGACAGAGCATGATGTGGTTGCCATATGAATTTGCAAAACAGGTTGTATAGCACGCAGGACCGTTCACTGCTCTCAGACAAGTTGGACCCAAAATTCTGTCCCTGATCTCACTGACCCATTGTGGGTCACTGAACCCTTTGACTCTCGAGATCACCACAACACTTTCTGGGTCTCTTGACCCTTAACTTTGATCAGTGTCTGCTGATCAGTTTGAGGCTGCACAAGAAGAGGAATATTGAGATCAGGAGGAACATGGACCTTGGTGAACAAAGACCTAAGGGAACCAGTGCTTGGGGGATCATAGACCTGGAGGGAAGGTGACCCAGTGGAAACGTAAACCTGGGGGGAGAGGAAAGGGGGAGGCATAGACTTTGAGAAACATAGACCAGGGGCAACATAGACATTAGTGAACCAAGACCTAACAGAACATATGCATGGGTGATCATAGACCTGGAGGGAACATGACTCCAGGGGAGACATAGACCAGGGGGAGGCATAGACTTCGGGAAACATAGACGTGGGGGAAACGAGAGACATGCGGGGGAGGACATAGAGCTGAGGTCCCAATGGCATGACTCTGCACACACTGCACCCAACCCAGTCACTAGTGTTGCAACATGTACATTGTGATGAAAAAGCATGTGAACAGGGTGTGCAGGGAATGACTGAAGCGCACAGGGTCTGCGTCTCCCCTTTTTCAGTTGTGGTGGTGGCGGTTGTTGCGGATGCGGGTTTCCTCAGCCAACCTTTCCTGTTTTTACAGGACATGTTTATGATGCGCATATGAGATTCTGCAACTGGAACGAGCGTTGGTCAAATAATAAAGATCAGGCGCTGCAGAAGGCGAAAATCGGACAGACTCAAAATTGTTTACATCAGAAATCTGACAGGAGTGAAAAGTATCAATGTGTTTGTCTGTGTATGCGAGGCGGAAGGGGAAGGGAAGGCCAAGGAGGGGAGGGCAATGAAACATCTGCCAAAATATCCACAAGAGACAAAAATACCAACATCAAAAGCAGCGTTCTGGTAATTTCAGCTTTAAAAAAAAGAAAGGAAGAGAAAGAAGAAAAAAGGAAGCGTAGAAAGATGAAGGGAGTCATGTTCCATGGAGGTAATGAAAAGTGAACACTGGAGAGGAGGAGTTGGTTTGCACCTTTTTGTGTGTTGTTTTTTAAGGGGGATGATGGTTGGAATGAATGATCTGTGTCTAGCGTAATGGGAGGTGAGGTTTTTCTGTGCCTGTCCTGTGTTGTTGTTTATGGCTTCCTCGTTTTTATATACATGTGTGTGTGTGTGTGTGTGTGTGTGTGTGTGTGTGTGTGTGCTGGGCTTGTTTGTTAGGTGTGTTCATTTTGTGTGTGTGTGTGTTGCTGGCTGTTGTTTGGGTATGTTCATTTTGTTATTGTAGTGTGTTTATCAGTTTGTGTTGACTGATGCGTGTGCATGTGCATGCGCTTGCATCATGTGTGCGTTGAGTAGTGAGGGTTGGAATGGGAGGGAGGGATCATGCAAACTTCTGTGTATTTCTGTTGAATCAGAATAAGAACAAGAACGTATTGTTAGGAAAGTAACTTAGAATAGCTCGATACAAATCAAACACATGCAGCAACTGATAATGTGAGAGTGAATGGGCTTTTTATGAATGTTTGTGTTTGTATTCTGTTCAGTTTAGAGAGAGAGCGAATTGAATAGGTAAAGAGACAACCAGTGCAAGAGTGTGTACATTTGTGCACGTGTGTTGTGTGTCTGTGAGGGAGAGAGTGAATTGGGGGGAGAGAGAGAGAAAAAAGCAGTACAGGAGTGTGTGTGTGTGTTTGCATGCTGTGTGTGCCCATACGTGTATATGTATGTTCTGTGCGTGTGTGTATGTTGTGAGTGCTATGTAGCGAGAGAAGAGAAGCAGCGCTGGAGAGTTGCCGTTTTTGTTGGTCTTTTAACTGTGGTATTCATCCTCCAGCCAAACCACTGTCTGCAACACAAAATTCGACAGCCAGTGGGTGTGGCAGACAGCACAAGCACTGGAAGTCAAGTTCAGTGGCTGGATTATTAGAGAGGATGCACACATCATCTGTTCCTCTTGAAAAACTAAGATTCATGGATACATAAATTTTAAAAAGGAAAGGGGGGAAAAAAAAAGTGAAAAATCAAATTTGGATTTAAAAACTGACCCCAAAAAGACAGAAAAAACATAGCGTGCCCTGGAATACTTTTCACTTGCAAAATGTGAAGAGAAAGAAAGAAAATCCAAGAGGGGGGGGGGGGGGGGGGGGGGGGGGGGGGGGAACATTTAATCAAATGAAAGCATAATCAAGTAAGAAAGAAAACTGGAAAGAAATGCATTAAAAGACTGAATGAGAAAAAAAAGTCTGTATTGAATCAACTAAGAAACGCAACACTTAAAAAACACATAACAGATGCTTTTGGACTGTGTCAACATAAAGAAGAAAACAAAAGAGAACAAGAAAATCATCATCAGCGGTGTCTGCTGTCATCACTCTCACCAGCTATCAGTTCCATCTCCTGGCTGCCCTGCCAGCGTAGGGTACAGAGGCTGATTTGGTCAAGGTTCAGAAGGAGAACGAAACAACAGGGGTTCGTACATGTTGAGGGAGAAGCATGATACAGTGGAGGAGCACATCTTAACGCTCAAAACAACCATGCCCAAATTCCTTTTTCTTTTTATTCCCTTTTTTTTTTTTTTTTTCCTTCTTACTTTCATTTTCCCCCCTCTCATCTTGTGTTTTTTCTTTCTGTGGCATCATTTCTGGCACCAGCTCACACATACACAGCCACATCTCGTTTGGATGATGAGGAAATCTGCATTTAATATGCATGTACCTTTATATGTAATATGTTAACGTATCATGTACAAGTCTGAAGTCATCCATGTCGACGCCCATCCCCAGAAGCGGGTCGAATTTGCTTTACCTTCCAGATGCTTACCTCCACATTATGATGACCTTCTGTTTGTTAAAAAGGCAGAAATCGAGGACATTTTGTTGCTATGTATCAAATTTCGGGTCTAGTTTACATCTGGACAGTTTGCTCTTTTGTTGCCATGCAACTGAACCAAAAGGGATATCTGGTGACATTCTGATATTGATTCTGATGGCCTGAATCAGCCGTGGCGAATCAGCAGCATCAGGTCAACAGACATTATCATTATGCTGTAGACATCTTGAAGACATCTTGAGCAAGAGACTGTCTAAATCTGGTGTCTTCGATTAGTTTGTGTTCTACGTTCATTGAATTGACTAAGGCATAGTCCTTGACATCATAGCGGGTGTTGCAAAGGCACAATCAGTATGTTGTCCTTGCCTCTCTCTCTCTCTCTCTCTCTCTCTCTCTCTCTCTCTCTCTCTCTCTCTCTGTCTCTCTCTCTCTTTTTCCCTTTTTTTTCACATTTGTCTCGGGGGGGGGGGGGGGGGGGGGGGGGGGGGGGGGGGGGGGGGGGGGACCTTAGGCATATTCTAATACTACGAGATGAAACCCAAGTACGCTGCACCCCAAAGTGAGTAAGACAAATTTTCGGTCCATGTGAATGGGTTACATCTGGTTCCGACATCATTATCCAGCTCATCTCTTGCGTGTCCCTGAAGTCTGGCTAAACTGAGGGAAAATTTTGGTCAGCACTGAATGTATTTGGGTTTTTGTATTTTGCATTTGGTGTCTGTCGGTGAAGGCGCATGGACTGGGTTTAGGGGTGGGGGCTGGGGTGAGAGGTGGGGACCTGGGGGGGGGTGGGGGGGGGGTAGAAAAAAGTCCAGTTGATTGAGGGCCCAGTTTGTGATCCTGGGGTTGTACATTCGAATTTTCATTTGGTACAGTGAGATTTTTCCTTTCAAAAGTATTAGTTCTGACTCCATAACCCCCAAATCATTTGAACAAGACTGTTAGCCAAGGTTCTGTGTGTGAACACGTGCGTAACGTCTTGCAGACATACAAAAACTCATCACCAGCATCTGGAAGACAAGGCCAGTTTTGCAGTTGGTATGGATGACGTATATACACACATCGCAGGCATCCTCAGGAAACTCCAAGGAACAAGAGACTGATGTACAAATAAATTAAGTAAGAAAGGAATGTTTAGTGGCAGAAGGCAGCTCTTCATTCTCCTGAGGTAGCAACAGCCTGTTGTATAAATAAAAAAAATAATAATAAATAAAAGAGTGTGGATGGTGAAGCGCTTTGAGCTGAATCTCTGAGGAAAGACGGATGTAATTATTGTCAGTGATTGGGAAACATGTTTTCTGATATTTCTGATTCTCTCAGTATTGTCAGTGAGTGGGAAACATGTTTCTGATATTTCTGATTCTCTCAGTATTGTCAGTGATTGGGAAAACATGTTTTCTGATATTTCTGATTCTCTATGATCAGTGATTGGGAAACATATTTTCTGATATTTCTGATTCTCTATTGTCAGTGATTGGGAAACATGTTTTCTGATATTTCTGATTGATTCTCTAAGTGCTGTCAGTGAGTGGGTCAAACATGTTTTTTGATACAAATTTCTGATTCTCTCAGTATTGTCAGTGATTGGGAGTGATTGGGAAACATGTTTTCTGATATTGCTGATTCTCTAAGGATAGACTGATACAAGTATTGTCAGTGATTGGGAAACATGTTTTCTGATATTGCTGATTCTCTAAGGATAGACAGATACAAGTATTGTCAGTGATTGGGAAGCATGTTTTCTGATATTTCTGACTGTGTTGGCAGGCACACTTCATGTGGGAGACGAGATCAAGGAGATCAATGGCAGTTCTGTCCAGAATCAACCGGTGGAAACCTTGCAGAAAATTTTGGTGAGCTCCCTTGGACTTTTTCCTTTTTTTTTTTTTTTTTTTTTAATTTATTTCATTTTTTTTTTCTCAATAATTTTTCTTCTTAATCATCCCTTCCCTCCATCTTCATCTGCGAAACTCCCTCCACCTCTTCCTCCCTCTTCCTCCTCTCTCTCTCTCTCTCTCTCTCTCTCTCTCTCAAAATGAAAAAATAAATGTAAACTATGCTGTCAAAAAAAAAAAAAGAAAAAAAAGTGTACACATGCGTGCAGGCACTCATGGAAGCACAGAAACGCACCAGTAGGCACAGTAACACACCCGCGCACTCTCTCTCTCTTTCTCTCTCTCTCCCCCCCCCTCCCTCTCTCTCCCTCCCTCCCTCCTCCTGTTAATTAAACCGTAGGTCTGTTTTCATGCCGGATGTTCCCTATCTCTGTGATTCACTGGCCTGTAAATCCTTCAGCTAAGTCATTTCTTAAATTCTTTGCTTATTCCGTTCTTCGTTAGTTTTTAGCTCTTGACTCATTGAGTAAGAATTGCCAACAAAAAAAAAAAGGGGATAGCTTGTGTTGTTCCATTCTGTGTGTGTGTGTGTGTGTGTGTGTAGCATCTTTGTGTGGATGTGTATGTGCATACATGTGAGAGAGTGTACAGGCGTGTTTGTGTGTGTGTGTGTGTTACATCTTTGTGTGGATGTGTATGCGCATACATGTGAGAGAGTGTACAGGCATGTTTGTGTGTATGCGTGTGTGTTACATCTTTGTGTGGATGGTATGCACATACGTGTGAGAGAGTGCACAGGCGCATTCCTGTTCAACCTCACCATGGAGAGAAAAAGAAAATTGATCACACCGTCAGCGCGCTCTGATGACACAGACCTGTTTCTGTGGAGACATACCTACCTACCCTTCCAGCCACATGCTTCATGATGGAACATCATCAGCTCCTCCCTTCTCTGTGGCACTGTTGATGATGGGCTAGGGAGTGGACCCCTCTGTATGGCCAGCTTGGTTTTTTTTTTGTTTGTTTGTTTTTTTTAATAAGCCAGCTTGATGGTTGTGTTGTGCTGGAAGACCAGGCGCTGATGTATCTGTTGTCGGGTTTTTTTTTCAATGCCTGAAAGGTTTTTTTTTTTTTTTCCATCTTTATCAGACCACATGCATATTAGAGCGTATGCAGTCGGGGAGAGACAGAGAGATGCATAATTATGCAAGCATTGCATGTTCACATATATATTCATGCACATGTCCTGCACACAAGCGCACACTCACGCACGGCACATTACACACACACACACACACACACACACACACATACATACACACACACACACATAGGCACACATACACATACACATGCACATGCACAACACATACATATACATGCACCAATTCATTAACACACATTTCTCTCTCTCTCTCTCTCTCTCTCTCTCTCTCTCTCTCTCTCTCTCTCTCTCTCTCTTGTCACACACACACACACACATAGACACAGTGTGCATACACTCACATTTGCACATGCACACACGCACACAAGTGCACACATACATACACAAGCAGTAAAACTAGCGCAGAAGCACATGTGCTCATGCATGTGTGCACCAAGTATTGTGCCACACCCCAAGAGCTTTATTGATAAAACACAGAACATTTACCCACAGTTGAATGATGAAAAAGCTGTGTCGTCCCTCAGTTTTAAAAAAAACTCGCAGTTCAGACTCTCGCCCACCCTCGTCATCTTTGATATCTTTCCCATAATTTTTTTTTTTCATGGAACATTTTATTTCTGTATGTGTGAATATAACCTCCAATTTAAGAACACACCCGTTAATTTTAATGGAGGAATTGTAAAGGTCTTTGTTGAGGGGTTCCACTGTGTTTTCTGTGATGATGGTTGTGTTGACGTGTCATGCTGATGATGATGGTGTGACTGTAGCGAGACCTGCGGGGCTCCGTCACCTTCAAAGTGCTGCCCACCGCCACCAGAGAAAGGGAGACAGCCAGCTGGCCAAAGAGTGTGAGGGGGGGGGAGGGGGTGCCTGCACAGGGTGTCAGCTTGCCTTGCTGCTGCTGCTGCTCTGCAAGCAGTCCAGTGTCGGTGCAAAGTTCTGTGGATGACAAAGACGATGAACAGTTACTGGTTTTGTTTTCAGTGGCATGAAGCCTTTGCTGTACTTGGCACAAAATTGCTGCCATCATCAAATTCAGATTAAACCATCCCTAAAGACAACATGGATATAATGAAGATTGGATTAAAAAAAAACGGTTATATATACCTAAAAATGTCACAAATGGTGAACCTCCGAGTTTACTAGCGGAGTTACGAGCAAATTTGAAGTTTTAGCATACTACAAGTCATTCCTGTCGTCTGCACTTGGATCAGTTAAAAAATTTCACATTGATTTTGTGATCAAAAGAAAGTGCGGCTACAGTTCTGTTTTTATTAATTTATGTCTTAATTCTCTTATGTTGCAAATCTGACCCCTGCGGTTGAGGGTCCTGACAATGAAAAACATCATCAGTAACAAAACATTGACTTTATGATTAAACGAAAGTACAGCTACAGAACGGTTTTATCAGTTGATATCAGACTACTACACATTCATGAAACTTGCACCAGCACTGTTTAAAGCTGCTAACTCAATAACCTTGCCATCATGACTCAATGACTAAACAGCTTGCCTGTCATGTCGACTTTTTCCAGAAAGATGCACGGGGGAGTATAGTTCTCAAGATTGTGCCTAGTTACCGAAATACCCCCACATTGTGTGAGGTAACTCTCGGTGTATGAGTAGTAGTTCTGTGTTGTCTGCCCTGTAGACTACTCGTAGTTGGTGAACATTGTGGAGTGTGAAGGTTGCTCACTGTGTCGATGGTTGTGCTACGTTACGGTAGGAAGGACATCGCAGTTTCCCACTTCCAAGCTAATGGATGGTCAAAGTATATTACCGTACAATTTGCTTGTATATCACAGTGAAGTGGATGAAAGATACTTCTGCAATATATGCTAGCTGTGTCTACCACTTGGTAGATGACTATATCACATGTATAGGTGGATATTTATTCGTGTGTGTTGTATATGAAAAAGGCGTTTTATTTTGAGACGAGCAGGATTTTTACTTGAAATTTGAAATGAATCATGCAAGTCGTTTTAGGAAGGGATAGTGGAGCACTGATCAGTTTCCAGGTAGACTTTACAACAGCTTCGAAAGAAATAAAACCCACCAAAGACCCTGTGGATGATGGAAAACAGACAGGGAGATCTGGAGTTAAACTTACTCAGGCACTATCATTAACCTTAAACATAAAGTGCTAGAAACAAAAATCCACTCAAAGTTGGGGGGGCTGATTAAGATAGGGGAGGGGGGTAAAAAGGGGAGGTGGGTGGTTATCAAGGTCCAGTAGCAAGGAGCAGAGTTATGCCAGAACAGATAGTATCTTTGGTTTATAAATAGGATGGCATATTTGCTTCACACACGCGGAGTATCGAGCGTCTTATCAGACAAAGAGGGAACTCTGAATTGAGATGTCTGGCTAGCTGTAAGGTGCAAAAAGAGGCGTCTGTTTTGTTGATAGTTTTTCGCTGCCTTTGGATGTTTGGTGCCTTTGAATGTTGTTTGAAGTGAAAATGCATTTCATTCTTGTGTTTTTGTGTAACGTTGTTTTGCTAGGGTCTGTGTTGCTGCTGTTGTGGTTAAAAACTGTTTTGGAATGCTTTCGTTCAGGTTAGCTTAGTTCGCGTCGCATGTATAGTCGCAACAAACCCATGTTTTACACAGATGTCTTCGGTTTTATGTACCCACGTTTTGTGTGGTCTTGTATGAGAAGCATGGCCAGAGTGTGTTCGTAAATTCTGCTTGCCACAGGTGCCTGGCTTTTCCCAGTTCCATGCATCTCAAGTACTTCGTCATATTGTCTGCTTCTTTGTCCTTCCTCATTCCTCGTCTTCTTCTTCTTCATCCTGTTTCTGTTCCCCCTTCTAAATCTTGCTTGGTATCCTTTTTTTTGTTTGTTTGTTTCTTTCTTTCTTTCTTTTTCTACTCCCCTTCTTTGTTGTTTTCCTGTCTGTTTCCTCCATGTCTTTCTTCTCTTCCTCTTCTTCTTGTTCCTCTTCTCATCTAGTTCTTCATCCTTGTGCCTGTCAGCTCTCTCATCTCTTTTGATATTTATGATACTCCTCCTCCTATTTTCTTCCTCCTCCTGTCTTCTCTTCTCTCCTCCTCTCTCTCTTCTCTTCCTCCTCTCTCTCTTCTCCTCTTCCTCTTCTGTTCCCTTTCCCTCCTCTGTTCCCTTTCTCCTTCTCTGTTGCCTTCCTCCTCCTGTCTTCTCTTCCTCCTCTCTTCCTCCTCTCTTCTCCTCTTCCTCTTCTGTTCCCTTTCTCCTTCTCTGTTGCCTTCCTCCTCCTGTCTTTTCTTCCTCCTCTCTCTCTCTCTTCCCTCCTCTCTTCTCCTCTTCCTCTTCTGTTCCCTTTCCCCCTCCTCTGTTGCCTTCCTCCTCCTGTCTTCTCTTCCTCCTCCTCTTTTCTCCTCCTCTCTTCTCTTCCTCTCTCTCTCTCTTCCTCCTCCTCTCTTCTCTTCCTCCTCCTCTCTTCACCTCCTCTCTCTCTCCTCCTCTTCTCTTCCTCCTCTCTTCTCTTCCTCCTCTCTTCCTCCTCTCTTCTCCTCCTCTCTTCTTCCTCCTCTCTTCTCTTCCTCTCTTCTCTTCCTCCTCTTCCTCTCTCCTCCTCCTCTCTCCTCTTCCTCCTCCTCTTCCTCCTCCTCTCTTCTTTTCCCTCCTCTTCATGCCCTTTTCCTCCTTGTTCACTTTCTGGTTCTCCTCCTCTTCTCCCTTGTTCTTTTTTTTTTTCTCCCTCCTCATCTTCCTTCTTTCTCCTCTTCTCTCTCTCTCTGTCTGCTCTCTCTCTCTCTCTGTCTCTGTCTCTGTCTGTCTCTCTCTCTCTCTATCTCTCTCTCTCTCTCAATTTGGTTTGGTTTTTCATCCTTCTTATCCTTCTCCTCTTTCCCTTTCCTCCTCCTTCTCCACCTCCTCTCTTTTCTTATCATTCTCCTCCTTCTCCTTCTCTTCCTTCTCAGGTCTTTTCATCCATTGCTTTCTGTACCACCTCTTTCTCCTGCTCCTCCTCTCATTGTCCTTTTTGATTCATTCTCCTGCTTTACTTCTCATATTCCTCTTCCTCTCTTTTTTTTTCCCTGATCCATGTGTTTTTCTCCTCTTCTTGCTCCTCCTTCCCCCTCCTCTCTGTTTCTGCTTTTGTTCTGTTATCCATGTCCTTTTCCTTCTCCTTCCTCCTCCTTTTCACCTCCTTCCTATTCCATTCTCCTCTTCCTTTTCCTCTTTCTTTTTTATTTTTTTTTCCCTTTTTTTTTTTTTTTTAAATATATATATATTTTTTTTTTTTATTTCTATTTTCTCGATTAACATCATTGTCCTCCTCCTTCTCCTCTTCCCCCACCTCCTTCTCCGCCTGTTCCTCCTCCTCCTCCTGTTCTTTTTCTTTCCCTTTTTTTTTTTTCTTGTCTGTTCTTATTATCATTCTATTTCTTCAACTTTTCCTCCTCCTCCTCCTCCTCCATCATCATCATCCTCCTCCTTCTTCTTCTATACTTCTTTCTGTGCTCAGCCACCATTTATTTGCAGATGATTCTCTCATGATCGGCCCAAACATGCTTTCATGTGCCTGTTGCCCACCAACTCTGTATCGATTGCAAGTTTCTTTGGATAGTGTGTTTGTGTACATGCATGTGTGTTTGTCTAGTAATGCACATCTCTTGTCTTCGTGAATGGCTGGCAAAATGCTGGGAGTTACGTTGGATGAGAGCAGATCATGGCAGACAAAGCAGTAACGTTTGTTTTGATTGGATTGGTGATGGTGTGCGCATGTTGGTGGTTGTCTCCCTTATCATTATGCTTGAAACTGTGGTTGTGCTGATGCAGTGAAGTTGCATGCTGTTTTACAAAGTTTGGTACCCTCCTCCTGCAACATGAAATGATGAATCATGTTGACATGAAATGATGTTCTGTACCAGTTGGTATGTTCCTCTCCCTTCCTTTGCTGCCAGCATCCCAACACCTCCATCCCCAATCCCCTTCGTCAGACTTGGAGTTTTGGTTCCATCTCCCCAGTTGGTATTTTTCAGACAGGAAGATCTGCCAGCTTCTTACACAAATGACAGTTTTCTCTAAATGAAGTTGAAGCCTGTTCTTACATTCTTCAACATTTATTGTATGGCAATGTTTTGGACCAGATTTGGCAATGCTATTTGTGATGGGCTAAAGAACAATGTTAAGAGCAGATTTTGGCAATTCTGTTTGTGAGTGCTGGCCAGAAACAAAACAGTGTTAGAGCAGATTTGGCAATGCTATTTGTGATTGCTGAAAAAAAAATGTTTGGAGCAGATTTTTGGCAATGCTGTTTGTGATTGCTGGCAAAAAATGTTTGGAGCAGAATTTGGCAATGCTATTCAGTTTGTGATTTGCTGATGAAAAAATGTTTGGAGCAGATTTGCCAATACTGTTTGTGATTGTGATTGCTGGCAAACAGCCAAAAAAAAAAGAAAAAAAAAAAAAGAAAGAAAACGGTTGGAGCAGATTTGGCAATTCTCTTTGTGAAGGATTCTGTGTGCTGCTAGATTTCTGTTGTTGTAGTTGTGGGTTGTGTTCCCTCTCCCAGTCCTGTACCTTCCCATTGCATATGTTGTTCTGGTGGTCAGAACGGTATATTTAAAGTTGGGTATCATGCATGAGTGAAGAGGCATGCTCAAAAAAAAAAAAAAAAAAAAAAAAATCCAGTTATTGAAATAAGGTGTAAGTGTACTGTATCTCAAATAAGTTAAGAGTACTTGGGAAGAAAAAAAAAAAAGTAGTTACAGCAAAATAAAAGCATGTCTGTGGATGTAATCTTACGATTCTTTTTCAGTCATGAATCAAAACAATCCAAAAGATTGAATTTGTACTACTGCTTGAAATTTGTTCATTTCAAACCAGAAGAATCCATAAAGCATCCATCTTAGAACATTTCAGTTGTATAGTTGTATCCATGTTTACTCATGCCTAGACCTGTTTCTGTGCTTTTAAAGCATGGAGAATACAACTAGAATACATTCAGTTCTAAGCCGGAGCTCAATTTATTTCAGTTTAATTCAGTTTAGTACCCCTATCTGATACTACATGGGAAATTATCATACTGCCTTTTCAATATATATATATATATATAGTTTTAAATGAACCCACTAAACATAATCCACTACATAAACCACTAATGTCCACATTCAGTCGCCACCCCCAGTCCGCTTTTCATGATAGATAAGACTGTATATGATAACCATTCTCTTATGTCTGAGTGCATATTGATTGCTCGCAGTTGGGGGGATGGGATGGGATGGGGGGGGGGGGGGGGGGGGGGACAAAAAGAAGGAAAAAAAAAGAACAAAAATGAAATGATACAAAAAATAAGTTGGCAGCCACCTTGCAACATCCACACAGGCTCACGGGGGTGTTTACGCGTCTGATCTGCTCCTGGTGTTATTGTGTGTTGGGATTGCGCAATTCCCTAGGTTCCTCTGGAAAATGTGTGTTCTTCCTATGGAAGACTGCTCTCCATTGATTGCTCTTGCTGTGAACACGGCTCTCCTTTCATTGTCTGCTGTCAGCGCTGTGGGCCCCCAGTCAGCTCTCAGGCAGCAAGGGTAGTTTGGGAGGGGGGCGAGGGGAAGAGGAAGGGGGGTGGGCACATTGGGGAGGGAAAGGGAAGGGGGTCCCAGAGATCCTGTCCTTTACTCTGTACAAATATGTATTGTTCAAGTTGGCAAGACAGAGAAATACTGCATGTAAATGTGGTTAATATGGTCATTGTGAAATCATATGTGTAAGATTAGAATGAAAGAATCGAGCGCACTTGCGTCATAGTGTTTTTTTCCAGCAGTTAGATCTTAAATAGGATATCATGATCATACTTTTTTAAAACACTTTTTTTTGTTTTTTTTTTTTTGTTTTTTTTTTTTTCCAAATTAGCTTTTGTTTAGACCAGTGGAGCTGCTGAAACCTTGTGCTTGATAATCAAGGGGCGTGCATTCATTGCAGATTTATGTCCGTGCATTATTCGACTATGACCCCCGCGATGACGAGCTGATGCCGTGCCCACAAGCTGGTGTGTCCTTCCAAAATGGAGACGTTCTCAAGGTCAGCTGCTGGTTCTCCTCATCCTCCTGATGTAGCCTCTCTCTCTCTCTCTCTCTCTCTCTCTCTCTCTCTCTCTCTCTCTCTCTCTGTCCTCACACACCGCCAGCTGACTGCCGTCAAGGGAGTATTGTTTGTGTGCATTGTTTATGTCTGTCGTTTGTACCTTCTGACGCCAAAAAGTTTCACAGAAATTCAGGTGCCCGTTTTTGTATTGTAAAGTGTCACATCAGAAGCATTACTTTATGCGTTGTTACTGATCACATTGGTGAATTTCAGGCTAACACGCTCGCTAAGCAGGGAAGGTCATCATAATGTGACCACCATGGAGAAAAAAACAAAGAAAAAACAAAGATCTCCATTTCAAACAATCTGGTTCATCAAAAATTGATCTACATCAAAATAGACAACATAATTTATGCTTTCCCGAAAGGGCCACTCATCCATGCTGGCTCCACAACTGAGAAATTACTGGTAAATATGAAATAAGGCAGGGAACAGTAAACATGTAGGGTAACTCTTGCTTCCGCAAGAAAAACATAACTCTAGAGGAATTCTGCTTACGACACCAAATCACCTAGCAGACATGACAGCACAGAGCACGCAGAACAAACGAGGAAACATCCTCAAAAAAAAAGGATGTTCCAAGCTTGCCCATTAACCCTCTTGTACTCGGTTCTCTGACTGCAAACTTCCCCTAGATTTCGGATTTTTCTACTGGTTTCAGCCTAAAATGGGTATGTGTGATTATTAACTCATAGGGAATGTATGTGAACCTGTAGGAGAAAGAAAATTGGCAGACAGTTTCATAAGAGCATGCACTTCACTTTGAACTATATTTCGTCTGTCCTAGAAATACAGGTCGTGTCACTGTCACCAAATTGTCACCAGACACGTGACGTTTTATGATGACAATAAAGTTTACAGCATGCAAGCATGCGCAATCACCATGCTGATGCAAGTTGTTAGTGTAAGATGAAATCTGAGGCCTACCTGACGCAATCCATCTGCTACCTGGCAGTACAGGTCTCACTGGTTGTCCCACCAATGTCATACAAAACTTGTCACATGTCACACACAGTACTACAAAAGAGGGTCAGGTGCGCCCTTTGCAGCTTGTTTTTGTCTTGCATACCTGTTTGTATATCATCATCGGCAGCAGTCTTAAAAAACACAGAGGAACAAACAAAACGAAAAAATCAAGTGGTGTAGCAGTGTCAGGTAACGAGTGAGCCGGCCCAGTGGGGTCCTGAAACTGATGCACCCCTGCCATGCCATGTGTCGCGAGCCGCCATTTTTGTCTGAAGCGCTGCGTGGAACAGTGTATTCCCGGTCGCTTTGCACTTCACTGTCTTCTTCAACAGCACTACCTACTTCTATATCACCTTCATTCTCCATCTTTCTTTCAAACGTCTCTCTACTTCTACAATAATTTGATCTAACTCCTCTTGCGAGTAGTCGATCATCTCTTCATCGTTTGTAGCAAACGAGAAAGCCGCCATTGTGAAAGTCGGTCAGTTTCCATTCACAAAGTTACTCGCTGCGTTCTGTGCCTATTCTTAATGAACACACACACGGTACCATCACCCAAAAATAGTGCCAACACATGATTGGGCCATGCCTGAGTCTTCCTAGTTACTGTCTGCGACTGTGTGTGTGTCTACACACGTGATCACTGCGTGATGGAAAATTCCCGCGGAGAGGTCCCGGTAACTCCCGGTACGGGAAGAACAGGCGCCCGACGTTAAGTCCCGGATTGTTCCGTTGCGAGTATAAGAGGGTTAAAAAGCTGTGCCAGTCTTGAATAAAAGTTGATTTATATTTGTTCATTTTTCCAGTTCTTGTTGCTATACATGTAGAAGTGTTCGGTGCAGGATATATGGGCAAGCTTGGAACATCCTTTTTGGGGGATGCTTCCTTGTTTGTTCTGTGTGCTCAGTACTGTCATGTCTACTAGGCGATTCAGTGTTGTAGCAGCATTCATTTGGAGTTATGTTTTCTTGTGGGAGCAAGAGTTCCCTGCTTGTTTATTGAGAAATTACTATCGTCGGTAAGGGTTTAGTAGACGCTGGACCAAATTGTTTGGTGTGCCATCAGTTCCAAATCAAGGCGTGCATCCTACATACTGAATCAAGAGGGGCGCTGTAAATTCCAGAGTGCCCAGTTGTCCAAGAATTCCAGCGACATGTGAAACAGATCCAAGCATCTCACTGCGGTATGTGTGCAGGTGATCAGCAAAGACGACTCCAACTGGTGGCAGGCGAAGAAATGGGACAGCAGCGAAACAGACCCGGCGGGCTTGATTCCCTCCCCTGAGCTCCAGGAGTGGAGGACCACGTGCGCAGCCATCGAGCGAGCCAAACGGGAACATGCTGGTGAGATGGGACAGCTCCACATGGAGATGTGTGATCTTGTACTTTGTCTTTTTTTTTTTTTTTTTTTTTTTTTCAGTTTTGATTCAGGTGGTCTCTTCAGAAGTTTTTCTTTCTCTTTCTCTCTCTCTCTCTCCTCTCTCTCTCTCTCTTTTTCTCCCACCCTGCCTCCTTCCCTCACTCTCTCTCTCTATCTCTCTCTCTATCTCTCTCTTCTCTCTATCTCTCTCACTTTTTGTCTTCCTCCGTTCATCTTTACTCCCACCCTCTCACTCTCTCCCTTCCCCCCCCCCCCCCCACTCTCTCTCTCTCTCTCTCTCTCTCTCTCTCTCTCTCTCTCTCTCTCTCTCTCTCTCTCTCTCTCTCTCTCTCTGTCAGTGTTCCCAACCAAAGGTTCTGGATGCCAAAACTGTCCATATTTCTATTAACTGAAGACCCAGTGATACATATATTTTAAGTTCATTTTGAAGGCATTGCACATTTTTCATTTCATGTTTTAAACCTTTATTTGAACAGAAATCTTTTTTTTTTTTTTTTTTTTTTTTTTTTTTTGTTGTGTTCTGCTTGAAAGATAATCCTGACTGATTTTATATTGTCTCCTTTTTTTTTTTGTCAGTGGTGTGTGTATGAGTAGAAAATCGGTGAAGGAGGTCCCATGCCTGTTGTAGTGAACTGTTCGTGGTTTGGTGGTTTGCCTGTTGTAGTGAACAGTTTGTGGTTTGCCTGTTGTAGTGAACGGTTTGTGGTTGCCTGTTGAAGTGAACTCTTCGTGGTTTGCCTGTTGTAATGAACTGTTCGTGGTTTGCCCTGTTGCAGTGAACTGTTCATGGTTTGCCTGTTGCAGTGAACTCTTCGTGGTTTGCCTGTTGCAGTGATCTGTTCATGGTTTGCCTGTTGCAGCGAACTGTTTTTGGTTTGCCTGTTGTAGTGAACTGTTCGTGGTTTGCCTGTTGCAACAAACTGTTCGTGGTTTGCCTGTTGTGTGACTGTTCGTGGTTTGCCTGTTGCAGTGAACTGTTCGTGGTTTGCCTGTTGATGTGAACTGTTCGTGGTTTGCCTGTTGCAGTGAACTGTTCGTGGTTTGCCTGTTGCAGTGAACTGTTCGTGGTTTGCCTGTTGCAGTGAACTGTTCATGGTTTGCCTGTTGCAGTGAACTGTTCGTTGTGTTTGCCTGTTGCAATGAACTGTTTGTGGTTTGCCTGTTGCAATGAGCTGTTCGTGGTTTGCCTGTTGTTGTGAACCGTTCGTGGTTTGCCTGTTGTAGTGAACTGTTCGTGGTTTGCCTGCTGTTGTGAACTGTTCGTGGTTTGCCTGTTGCAGTGAACTGTTCGTGGTTGCCTGTTGTTGTGAACTGTTCGTGGTTTGCCTGTTGTGTGAAACTGTTCGTGGTTTGCCTGTTGCAGCGAACTGTTCGTGGTTTGCCTGTTGTGTGAACTGTTCGTGGGGTTTGCCTGTTGCAACGAACTGTTCGTGGTTTGCCTGTTGTGAACTGTTCGTGGTTTGCCTGTTGCAGTGAACTCTTTGTGGTTTGCCTGTTGTAGTGAACTGTTCGTGGTTTTGCCTGTTGCAACGAACTGTTTGTGGTTTGCCTGTTGCAGTGAACTGTTTGTGGTTTGCCTGTTGCAGTGAACTGTTCATGGTTTGCCTGTTGCAGTGAACTGTTCGTGGTTTGCCTGTTGCAGTGAACTGTTCGTGGTTTGCCTGTTGCAGTGAACTGTTCATGGTTTGCCTGTTGCTATGAACTGTTCATGGTTTTCCTGTTGCAATGAACTGTTCATGGTTTGCCTGTTGTCGTGAACCATTCGTGGTTTGCCTGTTGTAGTGAACTGTTCGTGGTTTTTGCCTGCTGTTGTGAACCATTCGTGGTTTGCCTGTTGTTCGTTCGTGGTTTGCCTGTTGCAGTGAACTGTTAGTGGTTTGCCTGTTGCAGTGAACTGTTTGTGGTTTGCCTGTTGCAGTGAACTGTTCGTGGTTTGCCTGTTGCAATGAACTGTTCGTGGTTTGCCTGTTGCTATGAACTGTTCGTGGTTTTCCCTGTTGCAATGAACTGTTCATGGTTTGCCCTGTTGTTGTTGTGAACCATTCGTGGTTTGCCTGTTGTAGTGAACTGTTCGTGGTTTTGCCTGCTGTTGTGAACCATTCGTGGTTTGCCTGTTGTTCGTGGTTTGCCTGTTGCAGTGAACTGTTCGTGGTTTGCCTTTTGTAGTGAACTGTTCGTGGTTTGCCTGTTGTGTGAACTGTTCGTGGTTTGTCTGTTGTGAACTGTTCATGGTTTGCCTGTTGTAGTGAACTGTTCGTGGTTTGCCTGTTGCAGTAAACTGTTCATGGTTTGCGAGGAAGAAGAAGGACAAGTACCTGGCCAAGCACAACGCGGTCTTTGACCAGCTGGACCTGGTGACCTATGAGGAAGTGGTTCGGTTACCCGCCTTTAAGCGGAAGACCTTGGTCCTGCTGGGTGAGGATTGTGTGGCAGTACATGTGCTAGTGAGGAGGAATTGAACACTCCCTGAATTCATTCCTGACTTCGGAGTGTATGGCACAGGGAGAGATTGTGCACACTTTACCCAGGAGGGAAGTTTGGGGGGGGGGGGGGGGGGCTAGGAGAGGGGATGAAGGGATCCAGTTTTTTGGGGTATTTTTTTAGAGATTTAAAGTGGCCAAAATGTTGATTATGGAGAGGAAGGGGTTTCAGTCTAGTTTTTAAAGATCTGTTGTGGCCAAAAGGCCGTCCAGGGAGGGAGGGGATCCAGTTTCTCTTCAGAGATCTGTATAGTGGTCAAAAGCTTATTGAAGGAAGGGTGTGTGTGTGTGTGAGTCGAGATTTTTTAAGGAAGCAAGAAGAATAGAGGGAGCTGCAGAATGTATTTTCATGAATCAAATAAAGTCTGTTTACCAGAATATTACGGGATGTGCAGGGGGTTACTGCAAATACAAAGTAGTGCTGTTGTCTTTCATTTCTGTACATTCTGATTGGCATTCTGTAAGACTGGGCTGAAAAAAGGGTTGATCAGTTTATCTTCCTTAGTTTGTCTTTTTTTTCCTTTTGTTAACTGTACATAAGCTGCTTGTTCTTCAGTGTCTGATCTTTCTTGTTCTGAACCAGGTGCCCACGGTGTTGGCCGAAGACACATAAAGAACACGCTCATCACGACACATCCAGATCGCTTTGCTTACCCCATCCCACGTAGGTGGAACAGAACAGATGGGTTGGGTCTGGTTTGTGCTTCCTGTGGCCTGGTGGCAGCGTTGGTGGTTGTGTCTTTGTCTGCACCTTCCTTGCCTTGATCTCTCCTTGCCGCCTCTTCTCCGTTATCCTTTCTCACCCCCCATCCTCCTCCTCTCTCTCTCTCTCTCTCTCTCTCTCTCTCTCTCTCTCTCGTTTCTCTCTCTCTCTCTCTTCTTTCTTCTTTGTCTCTCTCCCTCCCTCTCTCTTTTGGGTCTTCGTTATGTGTATTGTCAACTGAATTGAATTAGGCATGCATCACCGACTTCTGCAGTTGTTGGTGTTTAAAGTGAAGTGCTTCATTGGGAACAAAGGGAGAGGGGGAGAGACTGCTGAGGTCCCACGCTAAGTATTGTGTGATGGAATAGAAGCAGATGATAGACATATAATCTCCTCTTTTTTTCATTCTTCCTTTTTTTCTTTAGAATTTTTTTTTTCCATTTTCGAATCAAACAGGAGGGAGCGAAGTAAGGTGGATTTTTTTTTTCATTGAGATAAAAAAACACACAGGAAAGTTTCTGAATTATCTACATATTCTCTTTTTATCAGCACACCCCACTACTGATTTGTTCAACATGTAGATAGATGCATACACACACATGTACAAACAATACTGTGACTGTTTTCCTCCATTCCCTCCCCATTTCCCACGCATCCTCTTGTCTGTCTTTCCCACAGACACAACCAGGCCGCCCAGAGAGAGCGAGGAGAATGGCAAGAACTACTACTTCACTTCCCATGACCTGATGATGCGCGACATCGCCAACAACGAGTACCTGGAGTATGGCACGCATGAGGACGCCATGTATGGGACGCGTCTGGAAACAATACGGGACATCCATCGAAGAGGGCTGATTGCTATTCTGGACGTAGAACCTCAGGTATGCTGGCAGTTCGTTTTTTGCTTTCTTTCGATTGTGTGTGTGTGTGTGTACATGTTCTTTTTTTTTTTTTTTCAGGCTATTTATTCACACCATGTTACATTGAAATACAGTAATGTACATGCAGAAATCAGCTTGTACACTGGATTGGATGCTACAAACAAATACAACAACCTGAATTTTCAAAGTCAACCTGAATTTTCGAAGTTCTGCATGGCACCATGTATAAGTTCACTCCCAGGTCTACTTTGGGGGTCTGTATCAATGCACAGGGTACATCATCATGTAAATGCTCATTTCCTGCTGTGAACTTTTGACCTGAAAAAGATCCAATGTATTGGTTGCCTTATTAGGTGCAGTTTTCAACCCCCTCAGATCAAGTCGGTCATCAGACTATTTGTGCTATCGTTGTTATACCATTCTTTACCAAGCCTGAGATATCATAAGACTTGTGACATTGTGTTTCCGAGGAGGGGAGTTTCGATGACTAAGGTTTCTTCTGTCAAAAGGGACTTTGTAATAGACAGTATTTGGTTTATGTTCAACTTATCTTAATAAAATGCATAGGGCCCACAATTGTACAAAATACCATAAATTCATTTTTGGTGTGCTTCAAGGCACATTACCATGTAAACGCCTACATATATTTTCTTTTTAATCTCAATTTTAGTGTTTCAGAAGGGCGGAGAGATATATATATATATATGAGTTCATGTTGTGCAGCAAAATATTTGTTTACTGCCTTGCTAGTTAATGTTCAAACAGAGTAGTACAGGATGCCTGTAGCAGCGCAGGGCTTTTGTTCATGTATTTTTTTAAACTGAAACACTTTGAATTGACACTTGGTAGTGACACATGACAGCTTGTTGACATTCCTGTCAATGATATTTTTTATCCTGTTCCCATGAACTGCTGCTTCGTGGAAATCAGATCAGTTTCAAGAGGAGGCACTGGGTGTGATGGCACTCCATGTAAACTCTCCCTTTCATCACTCATTATGCTGACTTACATAATAGCAGCAATGACATCACACACACACAGATATGAGTGAACATACACAGTATAGTAAATGTGCTGGTGATGTTCTTTTTCAGCTTCTTTTATTCAGGTAAATGGTAATGTAAAATGATTATCAGTGATTGAGATAGACGGGTTATTTGTGGAGATGGAAGCAGAAAAGAATTGTAAGTTATGCAACATGATTGTAAGTATTTGTTCTTGAGTTAAATTCTTTTTTTTCCTGTGTGCAACATGTTGCTGACATGTATGAGAGAAGACAGAAGGGTTGTGGATGAAAAGGACATTTGTGATTTTTGTTGTGAAAGGTTCTGTCATGTTGTATGAGTTCTTTTTACTAATGAAAGAAAGAAACAGTGGTTCATACGTCCATCAGATTGTTTCATTCAAAGGCCAACAAAGAGAACTGATGTTAATGGGAAAAATAAGCATGAAGAGGAAAGTAAGATTGGATATTGGTGCGTAGATGCCCGTAGAATAAGTTATTCCAGTCCAAGAAATCACTTTTTGTTGTTATCACTCATTGAGGAGCAGGTTCGAAAGATAGCAGTTGAATGTCTCGGTACAAAGAAGCTTCTCAACTCATGTTTTAAAGCTGATTGATGAACTCTGCATCGACGTAGCATTGGTCTGTTGTTGTCTTTTTAAGGCTGGTAATGGATTGTGCATTGATTATGTGCTTTGAAGTTGTGTGTGGATTGAGTTACTGCCATTTTTGTCTTGTCCCCGCCAGGCCATCAAGGTATTGAGGTCAGGAGAGTATGCCCCTTTCATAGTTTTTATCGCAGCGCCCACCTTGCCGGCCATCCACCAGGTAGTGAGTGCCGGCCAATGCTCCCCCGACTTCCATCTTCTTCCACCACCCCCTCACCCCCTTTCACTTTGCCTTTTTTGATTCTTCTGTCCTGGCCTGTGACCCTTGCTGCATGTCGTGCTGCCAAGTGTCTGCCTGGGCTTGGCTCCGATGTCTTAGAGACTGTGTTTCTTTTTGCTTGTGACCTGTACAGTCCAGTACAATTCCCCCCCCCACCAAAAAAAAGTAAAAGTACTGAAATTTCGGCCAAGAGGAACGGACAGATTTGTCCAAATTTCAGTTAATGGGAAGGTACAGATTTGTCCAAATTTCATTTAAGGGGAAGGGGCAAATTTGTCCAAATTCATTTAAGGGGGACAAATTTATCCAAATTTTATTTAAGGGGAAGGAGCACATTTGTCCAAATTTTAAGGGGAGGGGGCAAATTTGTCCAAATTTCAATTAAGGGGAAAGAGCAAATTTTAAGGAGAAGGGACAAATTTGTCCAAATTTCATTTAAGGGGAAGGGCAAATTTGTCCAAATTTCATTAAGGGGAAGAGACAAATTTGTCCACATTTCAGGAAATGGGAAGGGGCAAATTTGTCCAAACAGTGACAATTGGCTAATCCAAAATTCGATAAAAGGAAAAGGAGATATCTTTCTGATGTGGGGTCAGCAGTGCTGGACTGTAGTTGGTGATGTGTTTGATGTGTGGGTTTCTTTCGATTTTCAGTTCTGCAGTGTTGTGTGCAGTAATATGCTTTGCAGCCTGAAAAATTGTGCTGTGTTTTGTTCTCATGTTGCAGATGTTGGATTAGAAATGGAGGCCTTTTTTTTTTTTTTTTTTTTAGCGCATTGATGATTTTGTTGATGTTTTTGTTTTGTTCTGTTTTTCTTTGGCGGCTTGCAGAAGCAGATGATCTTCAGTTGATAACTTTGCACTTGCAAAAAGTACCCTGTGCTCGGTGTGTGTGTGAGGAGGAGGCATATATGTTTCTGTTTTGACATGCTAAATGGTGCATTGCCTCTGTGGATCTTTTTTCCAGTGAAGTTCACCGTACACAATGTTTAGTCTGGTTCAGCTGAGAAACAGTGACTAGTATGGGATCAGTGCGTTTTCTTTTTCTCTGAAACTAAGACAAGTGTCACAGTGATATTGTCAAAGCCGCTTCCTGTAGGTTGTTGGTCCTCCCAAGAATGGCAGAACTTGTTAATTGCCAGCATTGTCTTTCTTCGTTTGTTGTCACTGCTCTACTAGTTGAAAGACATTCAGATTCTGGTTATTCCTCTGGAATGAAGAGTAAAATTCCAAGTACTCTGTTTATGAATCTCAGATGATGCTGACTTGTAAATGCTATCCAGTGTTTGTGTTAGAAATGGGGAAGAGTTTTCTGTGCCTCTGTTTTCCTCGTCATTATTCTCCAGACATGCCAGAATTGCCACCCTGGCCCTTAAGTTTATAGTCATTGGCAGCAAAGGATGAACAACACAGCTCGCAGAGTAAAGTTTTGGTAGATGAAAAAGCGTATTGTTCACAGATTGTACTGGAGAGCAGGCATCCATTGGTTGTTTTTAACCAATCATCTTACCTCCGGAATAGGATCCTAAAGTATTAACACTTAGCGTGTAAATTTTCATGCACATAAATGCATCATTATCATTTTGCCTGTGTGAGTCAGGCACATCAGTTGCCACATGCATTCAACTGTAAGCTTGTTCAGAGTGAAATGCACTGTGAGCAGGAAAGGCTGTTTATGAAATGAACAGTATCTCTTTTATTTCAAGCTGGCTTGGACAACCCAGTTGATAATTTTGCCTGCCTGAGCAGCAGGTTTTTTTTGTCAGCTGTCGTTACATACACTTCAGAAACGTAAAGGGTTCACTGAAGTGGCCACTGTTTTTCAAGCTTGAAAGACCCGCCTAACGCATGAGGTATGTTTTGGCAGGGGTTCTGTGTGCTATGACACGCAGAATGCCTGTCAGCAGGAGCGACTAGCGTTTCCAGGGTATGCTGGCCTATCATTTCAGAATGATACTAGTACACGATTTCTCAGCTGAGACAGCCCTCTTCATGTGTGACTTTTCACTGTGCGGTTTCACTGGCTGGCCAGTGACACTGTGGCGTGTGCATTGCTGCATGGATGGAGTTTGCCTATGGTTGTTCCAGGCCTTGAAGATTTTGCGAGCAGCCGATTATGCTCCCTATGTTGTGTTCATTGCTGCACCCCGGGCATGTGATTTGAAAGACCTGAAAAATATCAATGTGAGTTGCTGCACCCCCTTTCACACACCTTCTGTACTGTGGATAGTCAAGTAGTGTTGACAGAAACTAAAGAGACACTGTCCGTGCTTTGTAACAGGTATTGTTCTTACGGGTGATGAGGGTGGGTGGGTAATTCACAATTTGGCCTTTGTCTAAGATATCCTGTGGACTACTTACACTTCTCATCTCGTTCTTTTTTATGAGTAATTGGATGGGACATCCTGTGTGTGTTTCAACTGATCTGTAAAAAGGTTTTAATGCATAGGAAAACCTCATATTTTTTTGTTCTTATCAAGGGGTTCACGAGCTTTGATTCAGTCACTAGGGAGTAATCAGGATCAAGTTATTGTGAGGCAACCCACCAGAGGAGACACTGCAGAGTCACTTGGGTGTGTGTTAGTTCTTTGGAGCCTGTTCTGATCCAACACCATGAGAGGCTACCTGCTAAGCCACCCTAAGGATGAGAAGAATGGCCTTGTCACAGAGCCAGCGCTCAGTGCCCTTCTCTGGGGAGTGGCACACCATCAGTCCAGTGACATTTCCAATGGACTGTCAGTACCTGTCTTTGATACCTGTACCACAGGTGTGAATGTGAGAGGTAATGGACACTGGGCACACAAGCAGGACATGAACGGCTGCAGATTAGGCTTTTTTTTTAAACTGATTATCAGTGAGGAGGATGAAGATGATGCTATGTGGAGTTCTGTGCTGGTCTGAAACTACATGGCAGGCTGTACTGTTTGCTTCCATACATAGTAATATCCCGGCATTAACCAGGCACAAGGGATGCAGACACCTGCAGTGGTGGTCCGGAAATTTGAGCGCCATTCTTAGAGACGTCCATGAAGAGTTGTTGCAGTCTTTCCGTGTCAACCCACGACTTTGGGTAGGAGCCGCCTGGTGGGGAAAAATCTCTTTCAAATTGATTCCTCTGATGGGAGTCAAACCTACGACTCCCACACCACGACCTCATGACACTAATCACTTTACTGTGAGTAAGATGACATCTGGTTTTGTATTACCAGAAAAAAAGGGAGTATGGGATAGTCCAGCAGATGGAACAGTTGCAGTGTAACAGAAACATTGATTTCATTTGAAAGTGAAAAAAGAACATGGCTTTAGGCAGCATGTGTGTGGATGTGTCGCACAAGCAGAGCCGTGTGGTTTGTATGTGGTCAAGAGAGGGTACAGTTTGTACTTGTGAATGAAAGTAAGGTCCCTTAGAGATCCTTGAAAGATCCATGGTCTTGAGGACTGCAAGTCTGTGGGAACCTTGTACCAGCTGTCCACTCAATCTTGGAGTCTTCGGACCCAGAGTGAACAGCCGCTGAGAATAATTGCCCTGACTGACATTGTTGGAGAACATCGTCTTTGACAACTGTAGGGGGAGGGATTGGGAAACATTTTCCTCTTCAGAATCACGCTGTGTTGTCAGGTGTGAGAGAATTGATGAAAGTGGTTTAATATGAGGGGCAGTGGAACCTTTCACCCCTGACCACATGTGCGCTCGTGGTTCCGGGGTTATGGGAAACGGGGAGCATACACAATTCAGGAATAATTTCTGTATGTGATTGTTTTAAAGCTGAACTGAATATTCAGTAAACCTAGATGAAAACTGAAAAGCAATACAGGATTACAGGTTATAGACAGACCGCATGTCAGACTGAAAGGTTTTGAAAATTACATTAAGTCAAGAGAGGTAAAGGGGCAAGAGAATGGCGGGGTTATTTTGCAGTAAGTTTACAGTTTTCCAAGAAGATGTAGAGCTACAGATAGCTTTAACTTTCCAAACCATTCTGTGTGTGTGTGTGTGTGTGTGTGTGTGTGTCCCCCACCTAACATGGGGGGTTGTAGATTGTTCCACAGTTCTACTTCCATGTTTGAAAGTGTGGAATTGTTGTTGTGCTGCAAGTGAGGCCTAGCATAACATAGCATAGCATTGTTGTCTGACTCGCTGCTCATCCGTGCGACTGTAACCATGGTGACTGATCTGTTGGATTTTGCATTACTTTGATATTGTATGGACCCTCACGCTCGCTCACGTTTCACCCACTTTGATATCCTGCACTTTGCACTGGCTACCTTGACTTATTTTTTGTTTGTTGGGTTATTTGATTTTATTATCCATCTTTTCAACTATGGTTGTCAGTTGGATGTTATGATTATCCAAGTCCAGTTTCTTCTGATGTACTCAATGTCCATGCACCTTGATGTTCATGTAGGGGAGATGTGTTTAGCATCAAGGGGAGATGATCACATTTAACACCGAAGGGATACGATCACATCGAATCTCAAGGGTATTGGTTGCACTCTAACAAGAAGGGGAGATTATCTCATTTATCATCAAGGGGAAATGATCACATAGAGTGCCAGAGGGACGCAAGCATCACCTCTCTTGTTATGATGCATTTTGGGGAGGGGGGATGGGATGCCTGCATTTTGGGGGGGGGGAGGGGGGGATGTCTCTCTTGATATGATGCAGATGAGGAAAGGGATGAAATCAAATACGCACATGTTGGAAAATGTACGCTAGTGGCACCATTTTAGTGGCTGATTCATGTTACAATGGCAGTGAAAAAAAGACCTTGATGCAGCTGAGAGCTGACACGACCTGCCTCGTGCTAGTGGGTTAAAGAAGTAGTGTTAAGGAACAGCCTTTAAACATGCAATATTTGCAAAAGGTTTTGGTGTTGCAAGCTTTCAGTGGGCCTTCTTTTTGTGCTGTAAATTATTATCCTTTTACAATGGGAAGCTGTGTATCATTTACATTGTAAGAGAAAGAGTGTCTGTGTCTGTGTACATGTCTTTTCACTTGAATTTCAAACAAAAAGTGAGTATTCATATCTTGAATTTGTAGAGAAAGTGGTTCAAAAGTAGATGTAAATTTGGACTGTGTTACCTGACAGTTTTATCTCCACTATGCATTGATAAAATACTAGACGGATGTAAACTGCATGTATTGCCCGTAGGATCTTTGATTGCAATGCAGACAGACAGTTCAGGATAGAAAGGGCAAGGTACAATATTCTGTTTATGTGAGTGCGTGTGTGTGTGTGTGTGAGTTTAGTTCAGAGCCTATTGATTTGTAGGCTGTTCGTTTCATTTGTTTGTTGTTTTTTTTAAATGTTGAAGCCAGCTAAGTGTTGCAGCGATAAGTCAGTCTATGCAGTGTACTGAGGGTTGCTGAAGTCAGTCTATGCAGTGTATTGAGGCGTGTCACAAGACCACATGGCACTGACTGTGGAATGTTGATCTGATGAACAGGACAGCAGCCTGGAACGCCTGGCACGGGAGAGTGACCTCCTGGAGAAAGCCTACGGCCATTCTTCGACAAGAAGATCGTCAACAATGACATTGATGAGACCATCCGCACGCTGGAGAAAGCCATCGAAGACGTGTGCACCCTGCCACAGTGGGTGCCAGTCAGCTGGGTCTACTGACCCTTCCACCCCCCGTTCGGGCTGTCAGCGCCCTCTTGTGGGGACCATCACGTGTCTTGCCTTCCGGACTGATTTCCCTTTATGACTATGCCATTTTGCCTGAAGAATTGATCGTTTGTTGATTTTTTTTTTTTTTTTTTTTTTTTTTTTTTTTTTTTTTTTTTTTTTTTACATATATACTATCTATATATATCTTGGAAACCCGACTTGCAAAGGGTCTGAAGACATTGGAATTTGGTTCTCTGTGCGTACGTCTTTCATTGACCCCCTGAGTTGTGAATCATCATGACCTCCGTATGCGGATTTGCCTCTGTGTGGTTCCACCTGAGCAAGTTGATGTCGTTCAACATCTGTTTCCAGCCATCTGTTAAGCTCCACCTATTTCTGTGAATGTTGACAGAAATGAAATGGAGGGGGGAAGAGAAAATCACTTAGGGATGGTCAATCTGTTTAAACTTTGTTGTGAAATATTTGAAGCGATAGCTTTAATGTACTCTCCCTCTCTCACATCATTTTTTTTTTAAAACTAGTTTCTACTTGAATTCCTTCTTATCCTTCTTCAATTCAAGCTTCCAAACCACAGACTCGGAGCAGGAAGTGAGGTAAGGTTCTTGAGGCCGTGGGTGTAACTCAGCTCTCTCGATCAGTTGACTTCAAATGAAGAGACAAAACGATGCTTGTGCTTGAAAGTGATGTCCCCTGCAAGATGTTGGTGGCAGCATATGAAAGCAGTTGTAATAGCGTATGTGCAGATGTGTTGTCTTCCTGTCATATAAGGGAGCCCTGATGTTTTCTGATGTAGGCAAGGACTGTGTCACTTTGGTGATTGTTTGTTATAAAGACTGCTCATGTGCGTTGAAGATGATGTTGCTGAGGAACGTTTCCGTCAGTATTGCCTCTTGGTGAGGAAATGTTCGACAGGATTGTTCAGCTAAATGGATGACCCGGGCTGTTTTTCCTGCAGTTTGTCAATACCCGACACCGAATGGTTGATCTTACAACGATTTGTTGATCAAGTTCTTCCCCCCTCAGTCCTCCCCTCCACCCCCATTTCCTTACAGTTGTCTTGCCCATGATCATTCAGGGAGACGCCATTTTGTTTCAGTGATGTCTCTAAGCAGCTGGATCGGTTGCTAAGATGGACTTCTTAGTTTGGCTAGCCACATCTGCTTTGTTTTGACCAGCCACATCTTTGACAGAGCCGCATCTTTGTTTGACAAGCCTCAGAGCAATATGACCCAGACGCTGATGACAGAGCAGTTTCATGTTGATACAACTGCAGGCATCCTTGGAACTCAATGATGATGTTTAAAAAAAAAAAAAAACATTTGTGAAGTTTGGTATAAGGGCTGAGTGTGAGAAGGTGGGCCAATGAAAACATTCTGTATCTTAAGTTTTTGTGACTGCATGAGTGCAAATCGCACATGTTTATGGTTTATTTTTCACATCTAAGCATGCATTTTTCTTCTTCATTTATTCATTAACTTTTGCAATTAAAGATATATAAAAGATTTGGTGGAAATTTTCAAAAAAATTGTAGCATCCTTCCCCCTGTCTACCCAGGTTTACCCTTTTTCCATGTTGACAGTCTGAAGTTCAGGTCTTTTGAAACAAATGAACTGGGTCGTCGTGGGTAGGAAACGGTTACAATTAATTTGATTGGGCAGAATCGCTGCTCTGGTGTAAGCAATATGTCAGGTGTACAAAGCATTGGTCTTGCCCAGTTGTGCGATTTGACCATGTCTGCATCTGTTTTCAAAACCCGTTTTTTTAGCAGAAAAGCAGCAAACCAGTCTTCGCAATACTGAATTCTGCTATTTAGTATTTTGAAGTTTTTTTTTTCGTCATCATTAACATAAATCTTTCTCTTTCCTTTATTTTCCCTGATGATGAGAATGGACATGTTCTTTTTAACTGTCTACAAGGTCTAGCAATTGGGCGCACAGATCGCAAACATTATTCAAGCTTCTCAGAAACCTGGTGTGGCAGTTGTGTGAGAATTGGAGTCGGTGTCCCGGTTAGTCATCCCATCCTGTCACTTCCTGAAGAGCGTCGATGCTGGAGGCTCTGGCTGGTGTCAGAGAGATGCCATTGTTGTGTGAGAAGAGATGCAAGCTGATCACTGGACGTTGTTTCACCCTGTGCAACTGCATTGTACTTCTTCAGGGAATCTTGTTTTCTTGTCTTTTTTTTTGTCTTTTTTTTTTGCTGTGCAGATTTCTATGATTATCTGTGAAGTGTTCAGTTTACTACATGAGTTTTTGTCCATGCAGAGCAGTTGCCATGAGTTCCATGAAACCTGTTCCTTGTGATGGTTCACTTGTTCAAATCATGCAGTTACAAATTTAGTGATGTTCTGCCTCCTCCTCTTTTCCCAGTGACCATAGCCACCTCCAGTCCATGGACATTGGTGAAGAGACAATTGATTCAGATTTTTGAGACCAAGTACTCGTTCAACATGTGTCCTCTGTTCCATCATTGACATGCACAAAGCCAGACCCTCCACAGGCCCAAGTGGTGCTTCAGAATGCAGGGTTTTGCACCCATCAACATCATCACAGACATCAAACCTCTCAGTATTGCTGCTGGCCCAATGCTGGCGCTGTGTTTGGCTCCAGTGTCGCGCTGCGTAGGCAGGTTCCTCAAGTTCCATTCATCGTCAGATTCCACAATCATCAGGTTGATGACTCATAATGAAGTTAAGACTTTTTTTTTCAGATGCTGCAGGGGTAGATCCTGAACTTGTGAGGCCAAGGCTTCTGTTGATGTGTACATGTACTCTCAGTCCAGTTGATAGATGGAGCTTACAGCCAGTGTTCCACCAAGAAGTATGGGGGAAGAATGATGGTGGTAGTTCAGCCAGAACAGGACTGGGGGGAGAAGAGATGGTTTTGCCTCCTACAGGAGTTTGGAGATGCCCAGTATGGTAGTCTGTATCACTGGTGTTATGCCAATACTTGATAGTCTTGTTGCAGATAGAATGTCCATGAGGGTGTTTCAAAGTTTCTTATCTGCTGTCAGAGAATGTTTTCCCTGTTAGAACTTTTGTATGAATTGCTTTTAGATTCATTTCAATTTGACAACAAAAAAAAGTGAAATGATGTGAAAGTAATGAGAAAAAAAAAAAAAATTTGATATGTTTCAGAATGAGTGACATTGTGTAAAAATTTTTTTACCCGTTTAGTAATTTCTCCTTGCCAGCTTGGCACACCCCTCACTCTGTCAACAGAGCAGTTTTAGCCAGTGAATTTGTGTATCGGTGGAACTGTCCCTTGTCAAGAAGAAGAAAAAAATACACCTGTTAATTACAGAGTCCCATTATATGTTCGTTGTGTAGACGCCACACCTGCACTGTATGTTAAGAATGTGTGAGCCTCCACCGAGAAAACGAATCATTTTGCTCTTCAACCACTTTTCCCCTGACTCCTAAAATAGTCAGTGTGAGGAAGGGGTGTCAGGTTACCCTTTTTTGAATTTTGGATCAATTGAAAAGTATGCTTAAGCCATTAATGTATGTACCAGTCATGGACTTTAAGAATTTCACTATCTCTGTGGGGGAAAAAATGCTTTTGAAAGATGCATTTCATCAGTTCCATTTTAAAAAGTGGGGTTTCATATATCAGTGTTTCAGTTCAGGGATTCCCACATTAACTGGACATAACCAAAATTCTATCATGCCAGTTTTTTAACTGTTTTTTTCACAAGGTTTTAAAGGAGCATTAAAAGTCCAGCTAGAAAGCTCAAACATGAACTGGACCCGAGGTGCAACATGAGTCATCCCGTAGTGGTTGCACTCCACATTTTTTACATGGCTTAATGTTTGAGGAATTCTGCCTCTGTGGAAATCGATTATCCACACACACATGCTCTCTCCTGCTCCCTAGCAAAAAAAAAAAAAATTTTCTGACTAAAAAAAACCATCTAACCATGTAATTTTTGTAAAGTAAATAAATAGAGAAGTGTCATAGAGGAATAATCCACAGCGAACCATCATGCATTATTTTAGGAGATGCCCAGTATGGTAGTCTGTATCACTGGTGTTATGCCAATACTTGATAGTCTTGTTGCAGATAGAATGTCCGATGAGGGTGTTTCAAAGTTACTTATCTGCTGTCAGAGAATGTTTTCCCTGTTAGAACTTTTGTATGAATTGCTTTTAGATTCATTTCAATTTGACAACAAAAAGTGAAATGATGTGAAAGTAATGAGAAAAAAAAAAAAAATTTTGATATGTTTCAGAATGAGTGACATTGTGTAAAATTTTTTTACCGTTTAGTAATTTCTCCTTGCCAACTTGGCACACCCCTCACTCTGTCAGCAGAGCAGTTTTAGCCAGTGAATTTGTGTATCAGTGGAACTGTCCCTTGTCAAGAAGAAGAAAAAAATACACCTGTTAATTACACAGTCCCATTATATGATCGTTGTGTAGACGCCACACCTGCACTGTATGTTAAGAATTTGTGAGCCTCCACCGAGAAATGAATCATTTTGCTCTTCAACCACTTTTCCCTGACTCCTAAAATAGTCAGTGTGGGGAAGGGGTGTCAGGTTACCCTGTTTGAATTTTGGATTGAAAAGTATGCTTAAGCCATTAATGTATGTACCAGTCACTGGACTTGAAGAATTTCACTATCTCTGTGGGGGAAAAAAATGCTTTTGAAAGATGCATTTCACCAGTTCCATTTAAGTTTCATATATCAGTCAGTGTTTCAGTTCAGGGTTTCCCACATTAACTGGACATAACCGAAATTCTATCATGCCAGTTTTTAACTGTTTTTTTTCACAAGGTTTTAAAGGAGCATTAAAAGTCCAGCTAGAAAGCTCAAACATGAACTGGACCCGAGGTGCAACATGAGTCATCCCGTAGTGGTTGCACTCCACATTTTTTACATGGCTTAATGTTTGAGGAATTCTGCCTCTGTGGAAATCGATTATCCACACACACATGCTCTTTCCTGCTCCCCCAGCAAAAAAAAAAAAAATTTCTGACTAAAAAAAACCATCTAACCATGTAATTTTTGTAAAGTAAATGAATAGATAAGTGTCATAGAGGAATAATCCGCAGCGAACCATCATGCATTATTTTATTTCTAATTGATTTCTTTCATGACTGCCACTCAGAAGTGGTCTTCAAACTGTTTGAGAGCTCTTCAAGACAAAAAGGCAGAATAACAACAAAAACTGTTGAGCGAGGCCTTGCTTCATTTTCTTTTTTTTTTTTTTTTTTTTTCCCCAGAAAAGGTACTGAAAGTGATAACTGTAAATGGTGCTTAGAATACATGCTGATCTGTTCCAACTGAAGTTTCCTTCTCATTTAGCCCAGAACATTTTTGTACTTCTAATTTGTTAATTGTTGATTGATTGATGTTGTTTTTTTCTTTTTTATCATTGCTCTCCAAGTGACCCGTTTCGTACAGAATTTCCATCTTTCTCTCTTCAAACATTCAGGTTTTTGTGTGTGTCTCATTTGATTTTCTGCACTGTTCAGAGAAAAGAAACAGGGATTCCTTTTTTTTTTTTTTTTTTTTTTTTTTTTTTTTTTTTTTTTTTTTTTTTTTTTAGTTAGTCGTGGTTCACATTTTTTTAAATGCATCATAGAAAGTAAATGGCAATACAGATAATTTGTAACCATCTCTATGATTACAACACCTGTGGTAGACAAGTTCAGTGTAATTTGTAACCGTCTCTGTGATTACAACACCTGTGGTAGACAAGTTCGGTGTAATTTGTAACCATCTCTATGATTACAGTACCTGTGGTAGAAAAGTTCGTGTAATTTGTAACCATCTCTATGATGGGTAGAGAAGTTCGGTGTAATTTGTAACCATCTCTATGATTACAAACACCTGTGGTAGAGAAGTTCAGTGTAATTTGTAACCATCTCTATGATTACAAACACCTGTGGTAGAGAAGTTTGGTGTAATTTGTAACCATCTCTATGATTACAAACACCTGTGGTAGACAAGTTCGGTGTAATTTGTAACCATCTCTATGATTACAAACACCTGTGGTAGACAAGTTCGTGTGTAATTTGTAACCATCTCTATGATTACACACCTGTGGTAGACAAGTTACAGCACCTTGTAGTGTAATTTGTAACCATCTCTATGATTACAAGCACCAGTGGTAGAGAAGTTCGGTGTAATTTGTAACCATCTCTATGATTACAAGCACCTGTGGTAGAGAAGTTCAGTGTCATTCCACTGAGCCTCAATGGAATTTTTTTTTTTTTTTAAAAGTGGATAGCAGCTCAGTGAAATTATTGTGCTCTTTCCTTTTCTTTTCTTTGTTAAACGACTACATTAAGATTTAATATCCGTGTTTCTTTTCGTATCTTTCTTTCACAGTTTGTAGCAAATATGCTCATTTCTGAACCATCATGATTTCCCAGGATTAACATCCTTCACAGTTTGAAGGAATACTGCTGCGAGAAACATGTTCTTCTTCCCTCTCATCCCCCCCCCCCCCCCCCCCACCCTCCTCTCCTCCAATCTTCCACTCCCCCACACTGTTAACCACCCCCTCTACTTTAAAAAAAAACACAAAAAAAAAAAACCTTTACAGCCTCAATCCTCCACCCCCCCCCAAAAATGTCAAAGTTTAAAAAAAAAAGAAAAAATTGCATCTCTCAGAGGAAAGAATCTGCCATGTATTGCTACAAGTGTCTAGAGTATTTTGAGTTGGGTTTTTTTTCCCCCCCAATATTTTCCAGGGGAACCTATACCTGGATCCACTTAGACTGCCACATCAGCATTTCTTCTAACAGACCAAGTTGTTTCTTCTTTTTTTATTTCCGAACCATTTTAAACCCAGATTTCCTCTTCCTTTCTCAAACTGTTTTATCTCTGCAAACAAAGTATATGGGTGGATTTTTCATTACCCCCCCCGCCCCCCTTTTTTTGTGTGTGTCTTACCAGGAGAGCAGAAATCAACTTCATAAACCACACAGAACAACGCATTCTGCCTACCCAACTTTGGTCATGAAACTACCACCTTTCCCCAACACCATCTTTTTTGTTGTTGTTTGAAGCTCATTTTTTAATGCATTGATTATGTTGATTCAAAGGGTAATCCAGCAGATTTTTCTCTCTTTGTTTTTGAGCCGTCATTCTATGTATTTCCATCAGAAGTCGATGAACAAGATAAGCATTGTTTGGTACAGTGTATAGATTCCGTTGTTCTTGGAAGTTGAGTTACAGGTTATATTATGTGTACAGAAGACCCCCTGTGGATTAATCACTCTGTCAATGTGTAGCTCATTGTTTGGGGTCCCTGTAGTCCTAGGCCCCCATTGATGGATTGTTGCTGCTCTTTTTTTCATTGGTAGGATTTGTGCGACAGTTTTTCTTCAATTTATATCATTGCTGTATCATTTGAAATCTAGCTTTAGTCATTTTGCTTGACTTTTTTTTTCTCCCCCCCGAAGTTGTACGTTTTCATTTTATGGACTTCTGTTTCCTGTGGTAAATAATTTTGTGATTTAATTGATAGCAAATGGGTTTCTTTTTGTAGACTTTATTCCCCTTCGTAAAGTTGCGGTGCTTGCTCCATATATCATACATTTATATATTTTTTCATTTGGTTTGCATATTATGTTCAATCAGAATATTCGTTGTAAAAATATTCCATCACTTTGAAATATTTTTCAGCCTCCCAGAAGGGTAAAAGTGGATTCAGTCTTTTTTGTTTTGAATTGATTTCCATTAGGAAACTGGGCCCACCTTCCCCCCTTTTTTCAAAGCCCCTAAGGAGGAGTGCTTGTGAAATTGGTGGTACGAAGTGTTCTTACTTTTTTTCATGCAGTTTTTCTGTTTGTTTGGCTGATTTTGTTTGATTTTTTTTTTCTTTTGAGAGGGGGGGGGGGGGGGGGATGTGGGGGGGCAGGATCCCAAGCCTGAAATAACAAATGCAGTCCATATTGTGTGCCCCTGCAGCATTTTATTTACATGCAACTGGGCTCTCCATTGAGTGGGGGGGGAAAAAAACCTGAAATTCGGGGAAGGGGTTTCTGGTGTAATGCTTGTCCCTCAGCCATGAAAAGAATGGAAAGTTGTCTTCAGAATGGTACTGTCTGAAGCAAATCTGAGCATGAAGTGGTGAATGACCTCCACTTTTCAGTCCAACAGCAGCCAGGGCCATTTTGTACAGCTGTGATCGGTCTCGTTCACTTTCACAGTGGCCTGCCCACATAGAACTTCACAGTTCAAATTCAGTTTGCTTTCGAGGATTTCAATGTGAAATTTAAAATGGCCACAGCTGCTCAAGCAAAGAACAGAAGTCCTTGTGACCTCAGCATCGCCCTTGGTTACAGTACTGATCATGCGACTAGAGTTCTGAGAATTGGACTGCCTTTTTTTTTTGTTGTCTGATTTTTTTCTCCATGACAACAAAATTCTTTTTTTCCCTGATTGCCAGTCTTAAGTTTTCACTGAAATCAGCGAATGTGAAGAGAACCGGAAGCCCAATGCAAATTACCATAAAAATTAAAGTTGCATCCACCAGGTGTTATCATGATAGGGAATCAGGGAGAAGTAGAAGGGGGTGGGGAGGGTGCCACATTGACTCCCACCCTCAAGTCCCATCTAGATAGCCTGTGGGTTCTATCTACTGTTGAGAAATTGCACCAAATGGACTCGACAGTATAGTAGCAGGTGTATTGACACTTTTCCTCATGAAATAGGCGTATCAGCAATTTTCCCTGCCTGGCTGGATGTATCAACACCTTTTTTTTCCAGCTTCCCAGTGCTCACATCACCCTCCCACACCTGTACCCCCCAACCTCCCTTCCCTGCATCCCCCTCCCAAACTGCCACCCTCAATCAGACGAGGTGTTCCTTCCAAGTAGTACCCTTGGATTTGTTTTCAATGCGACCTTCAGCCTTTTTGTTTCCAGATTTTTTCCTTGTTTTTGATTTTTCAAAGGTTTGTGTATCTTGCATTTTATCGTATTTAGAGTGAACAATAGATTTGATCTGTTTTTGTTTTTTTTTGTTTTTTTTTTTCAGGCTTGCTTTGAAAAACTGTTGTACAGTTTTAGCGGTGCTGTATTAAGTCCTTTTCCTATCGACTCCTCCCCCCCCCCCCCCCCCTCCTCCCCCAATGATATTTAAGGCACGATAACAAGTCCCATAGCCAGGAGGGTTTTTGCATGGATTTCCTTTTCCCCCCTCATTGCTTTTTACTTTATGGTAGCACGTGCATAGTTGACGTTTGTGTTGAAAAGGAGTTACAATTGATACTGCTGCATTTCCGTAAATGGTGACTGTCCTTTCAGTTGGTAAGTTTTCAGTTTGTGAATCTGTGTACAGACAGGTCGTACCTTTGCTTCCTGATACTGAAAGGTCTGTGAGGGAACCGCAGAGGGTGTCTCCATGCTGTTGCCCTCTGCATCATAACAGCTGCATCATTCATTTCTTAGAACATTCACCGTGTTGAAAAATGTTCCAATTTTCTTTTTTTTTTTTTTTCGACTGAACAGTCCTACAATTTGTTTCCTTACCCCTATCTGCCAGAACTAGAAAAAAGTATAGATCGATTACCTGTTTATTACATACTCTTTGAAAGGCCTTTAGTTTTTAAATTATACAGCAGTTAGGAATGTAATACATTTATGATAAACAGAAAATGATATTAAAGGTATTTGAAATTGTAACCAAAATGTAAGCTGATGCCTTGTTTGCAAAATCTTGAAGAAACAGAGATAGATCTGTTCAGTTCAAGAAGGCATGGAGGAGATGGAAAATTCAGTTTTCTTCTTCTTCTTCCAAGCAGTAGTGGAACATTTGTTCCTTTTTTTCTTTTTTTTTTTTTTTTTTTTTTTTTTTTTTTTTTGTATGTTTCGTTTCATTTCTTTGTACATTGTAGACACAGTGTCCACCACAAAACAAAAAAAAAAAAAAAGAAAAAAAAAAGGCGAGGGAGGGGAGAAGAAGGGAATTTGTAGCAACCAGATATAATTTGTTATGACTGTAGGAAGGTTTCTGTTGTCACAACTGTGACATACACCTCTTCTTGTTTGTTCCATCCTCAAGGAATCCGGCTCTCCTGTCAATGTAATGATGGAACTGACACCAGTTGACTCGTGACTCATGGATGGTGGCATTGCCGGAGTATTCTGTCAGAGGGTTTCCTCTTGAAGTTTTAAAAAAAAAAAAAAAAAAAAAACACCTGTTTTCTTCCATTTACCATCTCATCCATATTTTGTTTATATGTGGCATCTTCAGATTGGTGTACCTACAGTTCTGCAGCACTGTGTTTTCATGAGACATGAATCGTGGAGTGTGACCGATACATCTTTGCCACATGACTTGTAGTGGGTTTTTTTTGTCGGTGTCACTGTGGAGGAGACCAAAGTACACACACTGGTGCACCGACAAGGTGTGTTGGTCAGTTGGTTGGTTGGTTAGTTTGTTTTTTTTCTGAGACATTATTTGGTTTCTTTTTCCAGAGCAATGGTGGTGGTGGATTATGTGAATGTGTGTACAGATCCTGACCAGTTTGCAAAGTACATTGTACCGCATATCGCAATACAATTGTACCAAATAAAAAAATTCCATATGATTATCTTTTTTTTTTTTTTGTAAAGCGTGCTTTGTATAAACATTGCCAGCCATCGGGGAGAACGCCAAGAATATCAGTTGCTTTTTCGGCGACCAGCCTTCGAACACCAAGAATATCAGTTATTTCGGCGACAATGGACAAGTCCTCAAATGGCATGTTGTATTGTGATGGTTGTCCGTGGACGTATGTGAGGTACAAAACCCCCAAGGTAAAAAATGTCCATAGGATGCCCGTTGTTTAAGCAAAGTTCATATTTTTGCAAACACTCAGCAGACTGCTATAGGCTTTGTGCAGGAATATTTCAGTGGATGTGATTTTTTAGCTTTACAAAGAGGTAAGTTATGTTACTTTATTTGATTAGATTTTTTTTTTTTTTTTTTACATACAGTTTGCACCTCTGATTACTCTAACCAGCGTTAAGAAAAATGGGTCTGTTAATGTCCGTTTTTTTTCTTAATCACCCATGTACAGAATCGTTTTTGACGATGCGACGGCCCTGATATGGCCCCCCCCCCTGCAGTCTTGCTGGGTTATAAACATGACTCCAGCTTGGAGAATGTTTTTGGACTGCAGGGACTGGGTGAAGCAGTGTTTGACTAGCTGACTTTTTCCAACACTAGTTAAGACATCAGCCTAGAGATGCAACATGCAGAAAATGTTGTTGCTCACAGACAGTTTCAAAGCAGAGATGTATGGTACTTAGATTATCAAATCTTTTGAAACACACACACACACAGTTTGAAAAGAGCAGAATGGAAAAAAAAAAATCTGAAAGAATCGTATTGTTGTTCATTTCAGAACTCCAGCAAGACCAGTGCTGTCATGAGCAGTGCCTGGTGTCAAAACGGCTCAACTTTCAACTGTCCATCTTCTGGAAGTTGCCCAGCAACAAACTTAAGACACAGTCGGGAGAGCACCTGGCTAAGAGATACAGAGTGGAACAAGCAGGAAGCCTCCGCTGCAGAACCAGGATGGCAATCCCAAGAGGAAATGCTGTGGCGAAATTCCACGGAAGAAATCACATTATCAATGCATTGTATGTGGAAGAAGTTTGAAGGTTGTCGCATGGTGCAGTCGGTTTTACTGGGGCCCAGGGGTGGACATACAAGGCAGCTTGCACTTCAGGATTGTGTAGAGCATTGGCCTGTACTTGGGTTTCCAGAGTGTTTCCTGAGTGTTCTAGCATTGTTCTCTGCAAGATCTGATGGTGCATCTGTATTAACACCATGATAATCACAAAAGAAATGGTATTAGAGAAGAAACAAATGGTGCCAGCGGAAACGTCAACTTCTGGAATGCATGTGAACACACATCAAGTGACAGGCAACATATAAACTCAAGCAGCACCGGATTTTATTTACAAAGAAAGAAAAACACAAAAAAAAAAAATGACACTGCAGCTGTTACGCTAGGACAACAGACTTTGTTACTCCACATGAATACCACACCATCTCCGTCCTAGGGGATGATGTCGTAGACTTTGGAATGATCATCAGATAAATTACAAAAACAACTGGAATGATCATCTGAAATGGAGGACCAGAAAAAAAAATGGATAAATGACAAAAACGGAAAAAACGACTGGAATGATCATCTGAAATGGAGGGCCAGGAAAATGGATAAAAGACAAAAAAAAAATTGAATATGGAAGGATCATACAGGGGGCAATATGCTTTCAACAGAGAGAACATGATACACTTGTCGCTGCTGCCCAAGTTCACTTTCCTTGCAGTTTCAGCAAGTCCGTCGCTAATCCAACACATGTGAACGAAAATACTGTTGCATGTTACACAATTATATGCGTGCGTGCATTCACTCCCTCCCATTTCCCATCGGTGAAGAGACATGTAAATACACACACGCACTCGCACATTCAGTTCAGTCATGCAGACAGCACCTGGCCTTTACAGGTGATTCATCTGAACGGCTGTCGGTTACAAAAAAAAAAAGCCACAGAGCCTCTCTGAAGCTTTAGCAGGTTCCAATAGTCCAGCAAGGGCAGATAATACTAGCCGCATATTTACTTGCCAGTCTACAGTCACAGATCGAAGTCCAGTGACATGCTAATACCTCTGTGGTCTGCAGAAATCTTTCAAAATGAGGCCCTAAACAAAAGGGAGGTTTAACTAAGGCCGATAACCTGATCCAAAGAGAACTACCAGAAAACTACAGTCTGTCACAGGAGAAGACAGACTGCATCACTGCTGAAGTCGAGCAACAATACACAGAATTTGAACATGAATGTGATAAATATGTGCAAATCGTCACTCTGCTCAGATTGAGCAGGTCATCACATGATAGGATTAGTTGAACATGGTAAGATTGTGGAAGTAGATGTTAAAAGAGTTGCCTCGTCTGATTGAAACTGCCTTACGATATAATACTAAACTGAGACAACAAACTTTACAGTCGGCAAATTACAGATTGTCCACCAACACTTGTTTCAGAAGAATCCTCCGGAGCCATTGGTCAATTACCACTAGCAACTTAGAACCAGATGAATTAGAAGAAGACATGACGAACTGGACATTACAAGTTATTACCAGACACTCTGGAATGAACCTCCAGATCGAAGACTACCCAGCTGTAGGCTATGAATATGACAAACCAAACTTTTGTAGGATTGAAGATCTCCCCTTATTAATAGGTTTCTTCTTCTTTTCTCATTTTTCCTTTGAATATTTCATGGAAGGTGTCTGAGCTACTTAAACGTCTTGGCCACTTCTTGGTTGTGAATGGCAGGCCATTTGTACCGACTGGAGGTCAGGCTAGATGATCCAGTGCAGTATGAATTCATACTGGAAAACTCGCTTGTACCATGGGGTGGAACCTTTTTATCTCCAACATGGAGATAGTGCGTTCCAGCCCCAAAATGTTTTTGTTACTGGAGCATTATTATGCCTGCGCCCTCCCCCCCCCCCAGTCAGTACACACACACACAACCTGCAGCTGCACACGCATATAAATATCTTTGATGTTGCTCAATTTTCTATTCTACACATACAAGGCTCACTCGTGCAAACAAATTTCAACAAACTGAAATGTGCTCAATGGGGTATCAAGCTGACCAGATTAAAGGAAGACGTGTGCATGTGTACACATACAGCTACAAGGAAATATTCAAGGAAGACCACCTGAGGAATTGAAAGGCAAGAATACAATAAGATCCCATTCTTCCAGGGGGAAAAAAAAACTTTCACATAATGCTGGGATACACTGTGTAAGAGGAGATACATGGGGTGTCATCAATTTGTTTGCCCTTTGCAACGTTTTGCCTTTTACTTTAGTCAAGAACTATTAACAGGAACTGAACACAAGAGCTATGAAACAGGAATTGAAAATGACCAATATCTACACCTGCATGCATACAGAGCCCTAAATATGTGTACAAGTGCACATCCACAAAAATACATAAGCAGCTCATTCACACAGATATGAACGGTTCATACCTGTAGAAGAATAAACGGCCAAGAATGCAGACCTGTTTACCTCAAAAACCTGTAAATTTTTTTTTTTTTTTTTTAACTAATTTTCATAATGGCAATACTTGGCAACTTTGGAAGACCCAGCCGTTGGCACGCAAGACAGCTTCTATGCCATCTTTGACAAAGTGAAACACTCTAGGCATGCTGAGAAATTTCTTCTTGCTGCTTTTGACCAAACCAGTAGCAGACGAAAAACGTCGCATTTAACTCCCCCCACAGGATACTTTTTGCCATAATTTTGGGTTTTTTTTTTTAAAAAATATTATGGCAAAATCGTAAGGGTAAACAGGTCTGACAATGGCAACAAACTGCTATTCAAATTGATAAAGCATTGAACAGTTTGTATAAAATAAAAAAGGGGAAAACAAAGTTTGAAGAAAAATAATTTAACAAAAATAAATAACAAAATACTAACTACACCTTGATTAACGAGTAACATCACAACATACCTATTTGTAAACTCATCTTTAAAATGATGGCAATCTTAGCACAAGAAAAAAAAAAAAGCATAAATGGCCATCGCTTAAGTACAGCCTAATTTCATCCACCTCAAGAATTTCAAAGTTACAGGCTAAAAATTTATATTGTGTCTGTGTGCAGGTCTGTTTGTGCTTTTGTTTTAAGCTCATTTTTTTCTTTTGTTCGGGTATGTTGGGGAGGAAGGGGGGGGTCGCTTTGGGTTCATGACAACCCCAAAAGGGCCCCATGTGGTCTGCCAGGCCAAAAATAACCATGAAATTGACAGTGACAGCAAAATTTTAAAAACAATTACGATCCTATGCTCATGGAAGCTGCAGTTTTACTAATACTACACCAGAACTAACCTACAAATATAAATGCAGGGGAAAAAAAATTTCTATTTAAATAAACAATGTACACATCTCTTCCATCATTCCTTATATCATATATACACAGAATGTGGGAATGTGCATCATTTAAATACTTTACATACCAGCAGCAATTCACAGTAACGCATGCACTCGCACACACAAACCTGCATTGCACATTCCCCTAGTGGGCAAAAAGGAGACGGTTGAACTACAGCAAGATATGCTTGATAAGAGTAATTGCATTCCCACATCTTTATCAGGATGTTGCCACTACCATCAACTGATAATTTAAAAACAGGTATCGGACATTTTCAAAAAATCACGAAACATTCATTTTCACTCCCACCTACGCCTTTCACATTTCATTTTCATACTTCAAAATCTTTCCACGAGCCCTATTTTGTTTTTCGAGGTCACAAGATTGATGCAGCACCAGACAATCCAAATGCTGACCATGTCACTAGCAAGCAGCTAATGATCATTAGTGATCATTAGCAACTGACACTGATAGCTAAAAGGTACATTTCAGTATTGCCATCTTGTTCTGACCGCAGAGTTTCTCTTCATTAATTCATGCTGAAGACAAAAATTCAAATATTTTACATTCTAATTTTCAAGAGCTTTCTAGATCCCGACTTCACATCACAAGGTTTTTAAGGAACCTTATGATGCCAAGTCTTTTCTGTTGTACACGATGGAATCTTTTCCAACCGAATGTAAGAATATCTAGGCGTCAGTCCCTCCAAATAATGGCCAGACACACGAGTTAAAGTTCTGCAGAGGGTTTTTTTTTTTTGGGGGGGGGGGGGGGGGGGGGGGGGGGGGGGGGGGGGGGGGGGTGTGGTGGTGAAGCAATCTCTTGACAACCACATTACGACATCAGCTTTACAGAGAAGTAACAACCCCCTTGTAAAGGCAGCTTCGCAAATGGCTACCACAAAAAACGCATTCCTCTTCCATGAACGATGGCCACAGGAAAGGATTCTGAAAATGCATGGCAAACTGCTCAATGCTGTCCTGCTGCCTGTATGTTCAAGACACTGAAGCAGTCGCCTTCACCACTATGATGTGGGGGTCTAGAAGACAATGCACCCCAGCATGTATTTCACACCTGCCCACTCTTGATCAGTGCTAGAAACTGAATGCTTAGCAGCAACTCCACAGACCACGCTGGGTGGAAGTAGCCCAAAGTTTGTCACCTCAACTACAGTTATCTCCCATGCTGGACTGACATGAAGTGTGAACAAGGAACTTTGGATTCTAATTCATTACCTATCTTGGTTTTATTAACTTGGCATACTGAAAACTCTTGCAGCCTTTTCTTTTCCACAAAATATTGCAGTGTTAATTTCAACTTCTTGACAAATCATCTTTTTAGTATGGCTGTATTTTCCACTTTGCTGTTTCTGAAAATAAATTGCTTCCTTTTTTAAGGAAGGAAGAGTTACTTTTTCCCCATTTGTAGCGCAAAAGCAAGATTAGACTTTTTTTAAAAAAAAGCGCAGCTTCACCAAGTTGTTTCTGAACAGAATGAATTGTGTCAGACAAATATTCCCAGAAACACAGCATCAAGTTTATGCCAGACAACCCATCACGCATGTTATCATCCTTCACTTATACCTTGTATGTACTCTTATTCTTGTATTCTTGTACCTGGTTTTTGAACATTTTACAACCTACTTGGTTTAAAAATATGTATCCCAATAAGCAAATTCATATAAAGGAGAAAAAAAAAAAACAGTAATCTGAAAACGGGTATCTTCGGAACTTTCCATATCTTTGGATTGTAAGGTTCTACTTGCTCAAAACTTCTGAACAGGTTGCTTCATTTTCCAAAGCCATATATGCCAGACCAAATCACCTGGGGTCTGCAAGCATGCTGTGGGCCAACAACAATGGTGATGGTGCACGAGAAAACCAGATTTAAGCTACATAGCTGGTTTCAGAGCAGAGGCAAAATCTGGCCAATTACCCCTCCTCCCTCCCCCAACAGCAATTTTCTGATGAAGCTGTTTTCAAAGTTGTTATGATCTATTTCATGCACAAACTCTCAAAACGAAAAATATATTGAATGGTTTCTGAAAAAAGCAATCTAAATTTAGGAACTACTTTATCCGCATAAGTGCTCAATAACTTCGGTCTTAACAAGAAAAGGCAGTAGTGAGATTATTTTTGGCCCACTCACAGCTTGGTCAGAGCGTTTTCCCCAAGGCTACAAGCTGTACCATGTCTCGTGTGGTCCTTCACTGAAGTCAGATTCCTACACACCAACTCACAGCAGATGCCAAATTTAAAAATGATTGTGAAATCAAAAATAATAAAAGTATTTGAATTGTTTTTTCTGTCATTGAAGTTATACACTATGATGCAAAACCTCTCTTTGTTTAACAATTCCAATATTTCTGGTTTCTTCATGCACTGTCACTTATGACCTACAACATGTTTACTTTTAATCCATCAAAAAATCTTGGACAATCCATGTGATTTCTCATGCCATCCATGAACAGTAACATTTTGTAAACAAGGAATTGGAGAGCTGCTTCTGACTGGTAAATAAACCTGTGGTTTTTAGAAATTTAGGGGAAAAAAAAAAGGTATCGGCTATAAACTTTCCCAAATAGAATCAGGAAAAAAAAAAAGCGACTGCAGCTTGATGCAGAGCTAGAGGTGTCGTTTTATAATCCATGCACCCTACATTCCAACTTTTTTTATCACCTTGATAATCAAAGGGTGTGCCTTTCCAAGACCTTTTCGTCCAAAAATTACCCAAATGTGTACTACAATATGAAAGTCTCAACCGAGTAGATTCAGTTGCGTCACTACATATGGACTAGTCCCTAAACACTACATCCCATCTGCTAAGCGTAACACCACAGTACACAAGACCTACAGCTATGCAAAGAAATAATAAATCAATAAATATGATTTTGGTGAGAGCGTCTGGTGGATGACACTTACCAGATGTCATGACCTTCATACTGACCCAACCCACTGATCACCCCTTGGATACCTTGCTAACATGGTGTATGTCTAGAGCTACTAGTTGTGTCTGTGCGAGTGTGCATGTATTGTATGCCTGTGCATGAGTGCGTATGCATGCACCAGTGCATGCCCTTATATATGTATACGTATACATGTGTGAGTGTATGTGTGCCAGCATATGCAAAATCAGGTATACAATTATGGACATGAAAAAAGGGGGTTATCATTAGATCTTAAAATGAACACCACAATGAGAAAGAACAAAAAAAAAAATGCAAACATATGGTGCAAAAAGTTTCTCAATCAGACATCGGAGGAAAAAAGTTATGATTTACTTCAAGTGATTAAATTTTGGCCTTTTTTAACCACATCAAATGCACTTGAGGTGTGCGAGTGCAAAACCAGGTCTCTGAGTACACACCAAGGTCACATGTCCCTCAAAATTCAAGGTCTTGAGAGATTGCTTCAACAGACAAGAGGTAACAAGCAGACTAAGTTACCATGGCAATCGTATCCCCTGACCCACCAATCGCAGTGTTTCAAAATTTCAGGGAGAGATTAAGGTCTGACCAAACATGGTCGTTCACAGGAAACCGGGCAGTCGTTAAGGTGAAAAATCTAGAGCAATTTATATTAACAAGATCTAAACTGGTCTCCCTTTCTTTTTTTTTTTTTCACGCTGCTGCCAAAGTGTAGGTGCACTTTGGAACTGATCTCAGTTCTGTGCACCGCACAAAATTCGCCTAAGCAAAGCAGCTTGCAGAATCCTATTTCCATAACGTCACGCTGTCTTCTTGTCTCTTCATGTACGAGTCATATGGGATGACTCCCTGTCAGGCTCTGCTCGCAGCAGACAACCAACATTTCAGTCATATGAGCAGAACAAGAAGGAAGTGGGATGAACTTGAAATTTGCATGTCCCTAATACAAAGATAAATAAAGAGGCAAGGTAATGTTGCTTACAGCCCAGCCGACTGTGAACAGCCATATCAGGGCTGTCATCACTGATAAATAAAGTGTAAAGATTTCCCCAGACAAGTGAAATATCACCATCACAGCCGGTTTTCCCAAAGTAGGTTAAAAATAAAGATTGAATCAGGAGTAAAGATGTCTCCGATCAAGTTCACAATAACACTGGTGATAGTGTCAAGACTTCCTCCCAGTTGGGAATAATACTTTTTGCGTTGATTTTTTTCCCCATTAGGTTAACTTCAAACGTATCTGAGACTTGCCATTAAGGTAAATAACAATCACAGAATCAAGAGTAGAGATTTCCCCAATAACAAACATCAGGATTTCCCTACTTAAGTTCTTGTTCTCTGATACGATTATCATATTCCCCGTTAGGTTTAAATCCAACACTTCTTTTTCAGTACAGGGTTCTACAATAAGGTGTTCCCATAACCCACTACACTGTGTAAAAATATGAAAGTAAAATTCTTATCAAAAAGTCATAAATGACATCAAATACTCATGTGCGCTTTTACTTATAAAATCAAAAGAGAGAGAGAGAAAACATCTAAACCATAAGCAATCCAAACAATGGTGTCCGTGTGTCACACTGTTCCTCCAAGGCACTGTCAGAAGCACTGAATCACACCATCAATACTCGAATCTGACACATCATCACCCTTCAACACCTTCACCACAAGCTCCAACACTTCATCATCGGTGGTATCCTGCTGAAAGTCCAATGGCTCCCACACCTGTACACCGGCCCAACACTTCATGACTGCTCAACACCCACCGCACACAAACTCTCTCACTATTTCCACCATAAGCTCCATCATTTGTCGTCGGTGTTCAGCTGAAAGTCCAATGGCTCCAAGAAATCAACGATTCAAACATCTGACATAATGTCCAAGGTCATCCCCATCACAAATGCAACATTCCCTCGTTCACCCATGCCCAATAAGTAGCTACCAAAACATCAGAATACTCGTCTGTGTGTGACCAACATCATATAATAAAGTTTGAGTCTCATTTTCTGAAAAGATCTTTTTTCCCAGCATTTTCATCGCGTTTTTGTTAAAAACTGAGAAATAAGAGAAAAATGATACAATTCTCAGACCTAGAATCCTAAATTAAACCGGAGTCACTTGCGCAAATACAAAATCAAGAGTCACATCAGGTGGAACACAAAAATGGTCAACGTTCTGTTCACATATACACAGCAGATGTCCCGTCACACATAACACCAAATGCAACAACAGCACACACTGGAACTCTTTGCAGACACGGTGCAGACACACATCACTTCTGAGTGTAAAACACACACATCAAGGGGTCAGATTGCAGAGCAACAACACCAACACACCACTGTGCATTTTGAATTCCCAAGCAAGGTGCATTTCTGCTGTGAGGTACGCTCCGCACCTGGAACAAGAGCAGCTAAATCAAGCATGTTCTCTGGTCTACCGCCCGCATCACTTGTGGAACTGCACATTCAAAACTGTCTAGTCTGTATGCAGGTGTAATGCTGAGAAAGATCTCCATTTCTCTCCTAAACAGCTGGTGACTTGAAAACGAGTTGAATCAGTGTCAGCTGTGATGGAGACAATGGCATCATTATTTTCCTTTTGACTTTATGGAGCTGGAGCTGGAGACATTGCCATTCTGTTGTTTTTGCTCCATGTGCTGAAAGTGGAGATAATGTTATGAGGGTCCTTTTCATTCAGTGCACTGAATACTGTTTAACACCATCCTCACTTTCCTTTCAGCTACACATGCAGCACGCAGTGTTAACGTCATCATCGCCACCCTTCGGTTTTAAATGCGGCAGATACTGATCACGACATTACCATTATCCCCATCATACTGTGTGCTGACAGCAGTGGCACATGTAGTTCTCCATGCGCTGTTACCCATCCATCTTCACAACAATCAGAGGGATAGCAAAATCACCAGTCAATGACTGTGCGGGGCTCAGACTCTGCTCCTGCTCACGTCAGTTGGTGTTCCGCAGAGCGGAGATGGCCTCAGTGAGAACTACGTGGAGTTTCTCAGCAAAGTGTTCAGTGGCGTCCCATACCTCGGCTATGTCACCGGCCCGACACAGCTGAGCGACGGTCGACAGGGGTGCCGTCGCTGTCCAGGGGGTACAGGATGTGATGGGGCACTCTGTGTGAGAAAAACACATTTGTATGTGAAGACTTGTATGAGCGCGCACACTTTGTGTGTGTGTGTGTGTGTGTGTGTGTGTGTGTGCTTGCATATTTGTGGTTGAGACAGAGAGAGAGAGTGTGTGTGTTTTCTTTGTGACATGGAGAACGTATGTGTGTGTATTTGTGTGTAATCATGAGAGAGAGAGAGACAGAATGTGTGTGTGTGTGTGTGTGTGTGTGAGAGACAGACAGTGAGAGAGAGAGAGAGAGAGAGGCAGGCAGAGAGAGAAAATGTGATGTATGAGCATGCATGCACGTATGCACTTACAAGTGCTATCTCTGAGAAAAAGCAGAAATCACTTAAATTGTATGGTGGTCTGGACAGCATGACAACCCCCCCCCCCCCCCCCCCCCCCCCCCCCCCCCCATCCCCCACACAACACACACACACACCTCTTCCCCTTCCCCTGAAAAATATTGAAACCTACTTTCCAGATGGTGCAATCTGACCAAGGTATTAAGTGGTGTATCATCTACTCTTTGGTCTCTAACCACAACCAGGGGCATTTGTTCGTACAGCATTCGTCTTTTTTTTTTCACTTTTGTAGACTGTTGCCAAGAAGTACCATCAGAAACATTATCTCATTATTACATTTGAAACCATCCACAACTAAAAGAAAATCTCTGACCAGTTGTCTCAGCAGCAGGTCTGTCCCTACCAAACAGCCAATTGCCATGCTTTAGACAGGATGATGTCAATAACTAAACAGACTCTTTTAAAAGCTAACATGCACATATAAACAGATGGATGCATGTGTTCATGTGCACGCAAACACATATGCATACATACACAGGTGAATGCATGCTCACATACACACACACGCTGACAAATACTTCTAAAAAAAACAGAGCTAACATAACACACACACGCTCACTGAAAAAATACTTCTTTAAAAAAAAAAAAAAAAAAAAAAAAAAAAAGGCTAGCATAACGTCAAGTGAGTCAGTACACTTTCCATTTGAGAACGGTTTCAGAAACCAGGGCATCAAGGTCAACAAGAAAATGACGAGGAAACTCACTCTTGCCTGCTCCAAAATGACGCAATAAAAATCATCGTTATCCATAAGGGGTTGATTGAATGGTGTCCTGCATACTTTGGAGCAGAACACGCACCAGTGACCATCACCCAAGTGACTCAGCAGCAGTGCAGCAGCATCTCCTCTGATGGGTTGCCTAATGAAGCACCAATTTGAATTGCTCACTGTGGGCTGCCAGTGCCGAGGCTGACAGGGACTGGGTGGGCTGTGACAGGGACTGGGTGTGGCTGTGACAGGGACTGGGTGTGGCTGTGACAGGGACTGGGTGTGGCTATGGCAGGGACTGGGTGTGACTTTGACAGGGACTGGGTGTGGCTGAGTATTCGATATCGTCAGAATGAACGCTGCAGGAGTGAGGTCACTGAGATGGTAAAGAAAACGACGTTTGAAAAAAAAAAAAAAAAAACAGAAAAAATATGCATCAGAACATGACTTAAGCATGCAAGCAACTAAATCAACTGCTCCCTGTCTGTGCTAGTGCTACGTAAGGCTAAACCTTGGTACAACTGTGCCAAAATGAGCAGCATGGAAGTAATGCTTCTCCTGTACCCATCGTCAACACAGCGCAGGCCTCCAAGGGTGCTCAAAAAGGCAGGTGTGGAGACAGTGCTTCTCTGGGTCCTCCCCAGCACCTTCGGCTGTTTCTTTTTCTTTTTTCTTCTGAGAGATGTAAGTGAAAAAAAAAAAAAGGCGAGATCATAGCTAGGAAACAGAAGACCATAATAGGACCGACAGACAACCCACCCCAGAGCGGCATGGGTCACACGGTTGCTGCAATCAAATACTTACTACCGTACGTAGAGGGCTTAGTAGTTGGTACCTTACATACACTACAGCACAACAGGCACTACAGAGCATCATGAAAGCGACTCAGCAGCAGTGCAGCGTCTCCTCTAAAGGGTTGCCTGATGACAGTTGGATACTGATTGCTCCCTGGGATTGCAGGGAATGCGATGGGATGAGCCACGATGTGGTTGTGGACAGACAGTGGGAATAAGCGGCAAGGGAATAATGCCATTGAAGTGGCACAAAAGATCAGACAGCCAAAAGAAAATAACAATAATAAAAATTAAACGAAATAAACAAAGAAAATAAAAAATAAAAGGACCAAAAGAACTTGTTAAGAAGAGTGGTGCCCCAGTCTTTCTCCCCACAGCTACCAACCCTTTAGTGTGAGTCACAAAGATGCGCTCGAAGAGCAGTTTGACGTCGTTGATCATCCTGTAGCCCTGGGCGTAGCCCTTCGTCTTGTACAGCTCAATCAGCTCTCCTCAAACACCTTGGCCGTCTGCTGCAGCTCCTTGGACAGGGTCAGGGCATCACACTGTGGTACAAACCTTGCTGGGTCAGTCAGGGGAATGGAGATCAAAAGTACTTTTCAACAATATTACGGCATTGTCAAGCACAGACATTTTAATATAATACTAATACTTGGAGTAAAAAAACCTTCAATAATAACTGTACTTGGCACTGCTCATTCTGTTGCCAGTGTGAAAGTCAACACTGACAGGCTAGTTTAACGAGGCTTCAAGTCTTAAAGCCAAATCAAACTGTTGCCTGTCTGTTCTGTCACTGTCCACATCTATCATCACATTTATGCATTTTCAAATGTCTCAAGAAACATACCCAAAATATAAACCATCAAACTGTCAAAAAACATAACTCTCCCTCCCTCATCCCTTCCCCTCTCCTCCCCAAAAAAGCCCAAGTTACACAAATATTGATGTCAATGGAATGCTGGTTACATCAAATCCAAATGGGAATAAGTTCAAAAACACATGAACACAAATGGCGCTTTCTTTTCTTCTTTTTTTTTTTTAAAGGCACAGAGTTATCCAACATGAGTCCTGAACTACCCAGTCAGAAAGCAAAGTAAAGAAAATGCAGTATGTTCAAATGTCTGTTACAGCCTATGAGAATAAATTCTTAGATATTATACTGACTACCTGTAGAGATACATATGAAATATAAATGGATTCAATTTCAAACAGATTTTGCAAAAGGAAATAAAATCAAAAGCAGTAAACTGTCCCGATCCTCCTTGTGCACCAATTCTCTGTTGATGTACTTGCATTCCTTTGGATTTAGGCAGCCTGCCATTGAACACACAGGACACAATCAGTGTTCCCCCTCTCCCATGCAAACATGTCCCTTTGTCCTATATCCACAAAATTCAAGGGTGCTTGAGCCAAAATATGAGGGTCTGAAGACAAAGTAGCCCTTCCTCTGTGTTATCATTTGACAGGTTTTATATAACCTTTTTAACTGTATTTGCCGTGTGTGTGTGTGTGGTGTGTGTGTGTGTAAAAACTTAACTTTATATCAAGTCAAAATCAAATACTTACAGTGGTTCTATCATGCATACTTCACAATCCACAGCAACCCATACCACTCAGTTTTATGCTCTGTAAGGTATTTGCTATTCACATCAAAGTTACAGAGAGATTTCTGTCATTTACCAAGAAGAACGCCTGTCACCACCTTCTGATTCACACGTATGACAGCTGTAGTTTAATTTGCATGATAGGAAAAATAAACAAAGTCACACAATGAATAAAACGGTGCCTTTTAAAATCTAAAAAAAAAAATAAAAAAAAAGAAACTGGTAATACTGACCGAGTTTTCCCATCACTCTCTGTGCACCACAAATATTCCTCTGAGATGGCCAGCAGTTCAGTGGAAATTTACAGTGTCAAGCCCCGGGCTACCTGCAGACGCAGCCAGCCACAGCCATGACACACTATGAAGTCATTTGCATACCTGACCTTTCACTTTCTTCATGTTGGCACACTCTAACACGAAGGCACAGATGCCTGCCATTCAAAGAAACTGAAGTCACTGGGATATTATTACAAACTAAAACTTTGGCAGTGCTCAGACTTAAACAGTAAGACAATGATGCTTCAATACTGACCTACTAACCTGACTTTGGTACTTAACCCCACTGACACATGCCATTGGAGGTCACATATGCTCACACTTTACAAAGCTTGACTGTTTCTGAACATTTTCCCCACTTCACTGATTCTCAGAGCCTGATGCACTTCTGCCTTGCTTGTGGAATTCAGTGCTCTGCATTCTTTAACTAATACTAAGCTACATGACTGAATTTCTAACTGAATCGCTGTAAGCAAAAAAAAAAGTCGCCATTTTGGAAGGGAAGAGAGCCATTTGTGGACTGTCTACTCCTGATCTCACAAAATGATTCCGAATAGGTGAGCATGTAAAACTGATAAGGAAAGATAAACCTAATAAACATGGTTCCAATCTGCCAACTCACCACTCTTAAGCTCGAGGACAAGTCTGCTTGAAAAAGAGCATTTTGCTACGTCTCTGCCCTTCATTACTAATGGTCACAAAGTTCTGTTTGATGCTTCTCTCCTTTCCCTTTCTCTTTTTGTTTTTCCCTAAACATTCAAAACACAAGGTTGATGGTGAATCTGAAGATGAAATGACAGCTTTAATCTTGTGCATACTCAAGCTGATGTGCTTTCATGTCCTACCGACTAGTCCGCTCAGAGTCCCCTGATAGCGAAACGAAAGCTGCTACAGTGACTGAGTGACCATGCAATTTTCACTTTGTGTAGTTTGTCTCCATCCCTTCCAAATGATCCCCGTCTCTCCCAGTTTGTGAAAGTATTTTGGATTTTGTAAACATTCATTTTTCAAACAAATTTAGGTCTGTTTAGCTATGATATATTTCACACCACTACCAAAAAAAAAAAGCAGGGTGTGGAAGACAAAGGGCAACAACGCTTCACTCTGTGCCAAATGAAAAGCAAAGTCAGCAAAATTGCAGAAGTGACAGCTGTTTTGTAGCAGCTACTTTTACACCTGACAGCAGTTGTGGCGCAATCAAAGAAAACAAAAATATTCCTGCAACAAGCAGAAATTTGGATACACACACCTTTGGGACTCTGATACTTAATCCATGTGTCTTTTTCAAATTCCAAGCATAGCAGAGCTGCAGTTCTACATAATGGGGAACTCTGCAGGTAGCCACAAAATCACAGTATATCAGAGAACATGGCATGTGATAGTACCATAACATCCTGACGTTATGACATTAATGCAGAAAACAATGGTATAAGCTTACCCCGTTAATTCAACCTCATATGACTGCCATGGTGAGCTAGGTTTTAAGCCATGTAACTTGCCCCATTCATAAGATCGGAGTCAAACCATACTGGCTGTAAGCTAAGGCTTCTGTGTGTGTGGCACAGACCCAGAATTACTTGTCAAGAAACTTTACAAAATAATCAAAATGACTGCAGTTTTATATCCAGACCCACACCAAGAACGGTTCTTTGACTTCAGTCAAGCCCTACCTCCCTACAAACAGTATTTTGACTTCAGTCAAGCCCTAACTCCCCACAGACAGTACTTTGACTTCAGTCAAGCCCTAACTCCCTACAAACAGTACTTTGACTTCAGTCAAGCCCTAACTCCCTACAAACAGTACTTTGACTTCACTCAAGCCCTAACTCCCTACAAACAGTTCTTTGACTTCAGTCAAGCTCTAACTCCCTACAAACAGTTCTTTGACTTCAGTCAAAACTCTGACTCCATTACACAGCAATGTCAAAAAAAAAATGACCCAGCACGTAATGTTAAAGAAAGTGACCTAAAAATCTAACACTTGCCTTCTGATCCGGAACTATACTGAAATGTTTTCATCCATGGGTATACTCCATTTTTCTACAAAGTTTCATTAACCTTCCTCCTGCATTTCGTGTGACGTAATTCGCTTAAACTACTGAGTTTACATTGGAATTTGCTGCCCCGAATTGGGGTACCGACTTTAAAAAATTGTAAAAAATAAACTAATGGATAGAAAGACTTCAAATTTTCAGCAAAAATCTATGGAAAGCTGAACTTTGGTTTGCACTTGTTATTTTAGGAGGGTATGAAATTTTTTTTTTGGCTTGTCACTCACACACCTGATTTTACCTGGAAAACACACCTACGTCAGTGAAATAGGCGACAGACAGGCAATACAACACCCCCATCAACTTTATAGTACCTACCTTTTTGGTGGCAAGTGGTCAGGTTCACCATCTGAAAAGAACTGATGGGTGCTGTGAGGTGTTAGTAGTTACACAGGCAGCTAGGAATATACGTGAAACTTCTGTGACGCTTTCAAGTCACAAAATATTTACATAACAGAAAAAAAAAAAAAAAAAAAAAGTTTAACAGGTCAAAATCTTACCATATTTACTGAAAATGTATTGGAGTGCATGCTTTTTGATCTGCATGAGTTAGTTTGTGTTTGTGAGAAAAAGAATTCCTATGACTGATAATATTTCTAACTATACGCAGGTGTTAGTAGGAAGGAAGAAAGACAGGCATCACAACACAAAACAACACTCAAAATATTTTTTTGTTGTACTCACCATATGGTTCCAGATGTCATGAATTATATAATCCAAATGTGCTCACACACACAGAACACAAATCACTGGAAATGTTCTTGCTTTTGAGCACTTTTGTCACACACACATCACTGACATGAATTTTTTTTTTTCCGTGGTGCACTTTTCTTACTTGCATGAACTCCAGTACTTTTGTATGTGACACTTTGTAATATTTAGTCAACCCCAAAACAGTCTGCACAAAACAAAAATGACAAAGTCCAGTCCTTGCTGTTGTCCAGTATCAGGTGTACTGCTAAGAATGAGTGTGTTGGAACCTACTCACTGCTGATGAAAAGAAAAGAAGCACCCACGATCCCACGATCCTGCAAAGTGCCACCTTACACATCACACACTCATGTGTTGACTGGATGGCATTGCCTGCTGGGGTTTTCCCTGCCTTCCTTCTTGCACCAGACACAGTCCTTCTTGCCTCTGGCAGACTGGATTTTGGAAGGAGTGTGTTTGTGCTTGTCTGGATTGTCATGAACAACGGGACGGCCGATCCGTTTTCGACCCTTGAAACCATTCACCATGCCCATGATAATATCAGTTTGAAAATCCACATGCAGTTTCAGTGGGGCAGCTGCAGAGTTTTTTGTAGATGATATAGGCATTTACTGCAGCAGTGTCCAGGCAGAAGAAGAACACATATTTCCACCACTTCATGAATTTCTGCTTGGAACAATAATATGATCGCAATTGATCATGCTTGTCAACACCATTTGTAGTTCTTGGTGTAATCAGCCACAGCCAGGGGCCTAGAATACCTGGCTTTTTCAACACCCCCTGCACCTTTTCTGACAAGCTCCCCATCAGATCCATCATGGGCAGAAGTAAGAAGGGTGACCTTGCGACGGTCAAACCAAGCAACAGCCTGAAGCTTGCCCTTCAAATCATCATAGGCAATCTCACGAAACCAGCGCTTTGTGTCCCCAGATTTTTTGACACATTTTGCTGGCTTCATATCCTGTGGCAGACCCTTCCTGTTGTTTCGCACAGTCCCACACGCCAGGGTTTTCTTCTGAAACAGATGCTGAATGAGGGGGACTGACGTGAAATAATTATCAAAGTAGATGGTGTGCCACTTGAAATAATGGGGTTTTGCCAAGTGTTTGACGACACGATCCCCCAGGGCATCACCTGTCCCAGCAGGCACATCATTGGTCTTCCCAGTATATACTGAATAATTCAGCATATAAAAAGAATCAGCATCACACAAAGCCCACACTTTGTGGCCCCACTTTGTTGGTTTTGCAGGCATGTACTGCAGAAAACCACAACGACCCTTGAACTTGATCATTGCCTCATCTACTGTCATGTTTTTGACCAGGCAGAAATTGCATAGCAAAACATTCTTGAGTCATAGAAATGAGAGGTCTGACTTTGTACAGGGGGTCATACCCAGCCTGACCTCTGGGAACAAACTGAGTAGTATCAGCAAGGTGAAAATACTGATTCAGCTGTTCAAACCTGTTCTTTGACATGACACCTGACACCCAAAGACTGAAGAAAGGAGATGACTCTTTCCAATAAAATCACGATGAGGAAGTGGGGCCATGTTCATAAACATGAGAAGACCAACAAAAGCTCTGATTTCATCCACAGTGGTTGGCTCAAATTTATCCTCTGGAAGCCCAGCAGCCGTGAGCGTTTGTCTTGCATACAGGTTGGTTCCCCTGACCATGAGATGGAATGCGTCCAAAGGAAAAACAAGTGAAAAATAATCAAAAGGTGTTCGAAGATTCACTTGTGGACGTGGGGGGCCCTGTATGCATCAAACACACGAACTTCAGTTCGAAAATCGTCGTTCGACCACTGCGATGACTGTGCACATCCACCTACGTCAGTAGCACCTGCGTCACCTGCGTCACCTATGTCCATGTCACTGTCACTACTCGCATTCACTTCAGGTTCATAGTCACTGTCACTGTCACTGTCAACAGCGTCGAGATCAATGTCTGACTGATTCCAGTCTTCGTTTTCAGTCGTATTCACATTGTAGTCGAACATTTGCTCAAAAGTCAAGCTCATGTCACTGTCACTGTCAGAGTGCGACATTTCGATTTAGTCGGAAGTCGTTTGGATGACTAAAAAAATCAATAAAAAATCAAAAAAGCTACCAACTGCTGTCAGAAATGGCGCTCAGCAAAGGCAGGAAAGACCCGGATAACGACCGGTTTGTCTTATTACTGTGGGCAACCCAAATAAGGGAGGCACACCAAGACAATTAGTCAACTGAGCTACGGGCGGTATAGGGCGGATCAGGAGCCTGAGGGGTCGGGCGGAATAGGGCGGAAACAGGGTTATAAAGGTTAAAATCAAGTCTCTTTGTGTATGATCTTGCCGACAGACAAACCAAGCAAGAGTGGAATCTTGCTTACTGACAAATCAATGGTAACTGAATCTTGCCGGTGCACAAATCAACAAAGACCTGAACCTTGCTGACACATAAATCAATCAACTGTAGCATGAGAAAACACAGCCTCCTCCATGAAGGTAACAGACAGACAGAAATAAACACAAAAACACACACACACACACAGAAAACGCCTTCCTACCTAAATCTTGCATGGACTTAGAACAGGTGTCCAGGGTCTCCGACGTCTCCCACAGAACGTTGCTCAGCTCCGTAGCAGCGCCCGTCAGAGAGTAGGGGATGATGTCATCGTCCACCATGCTGAGGAGCACCTGCACCATGATGCGGACTACGGCTGTGGTACTTGTAGTGGTGGCGCCCCTCGTACCTCTTCATGCTGGACACGGTCAGCTGGTTCACCTGAAGTAGGAGAAAGAAGGAAGAGGTGTAATGTGAGCAACAAGCAAGTCTTCATCTCTTACTATGCTTGCAGCTTCAGTAAGTGCAATTATTGGCAAGTTGGTAGAATATATTTCTTAAAATGGGGTAGGTACTCAAAGATATCAGGCTTCAAGTATCAATCAATCAATCTGACAGGAAAACTTTTTGGCTAAGTCATCATCCCCCGACTAGTGTGCTGTGGCACAGAGGCACTTGCCATCAACACGCCTGCCAATTCCTCTATAATCTCTCTCTCTCTCTCTCTCTCTCCATGAGCCCTTCCCATCTCCTCCTCTCTCTCTCTCTCTCTGTGTGTGTGCGTGTGCGTGTGTGTGTGTGTGCGCATGTGCGTGCGTTTGTGTGTGTGCATGTGTGTCTCTGTGTGTGTGTGTGTATGTGCGTGCGCGTGCGCGTGTGTGCGCGCGTGCATGTGTCTGTGCTCGTGCGTGTGCGTGCGTGTGTGTGTGTGCGTGTGTGTGTGTGTGTGTGTGTGTGTGTGTGTGTATGTGTGCATGCATGTGTTCATGTAGCCACATCACAAAAGTTCCAAGGCATTCAGACTCTGACACAGAAAAATATCACAGGCTTCTATCTTCAAATTACAGTATCACTATTTCCAAATGGATGTAATGTGAGTGTATGGTGTCGGAGATTTGAGGCACAGGCACAGTAATTTAAATACTCAAATCACTGAACACCACCACCATGACAAAGCAAACAGATACTTTACACACCCATTCAGGAGTCATAATCTGCTATGACTTCTACACTTTTCACACTAGTTTCTTTCTGCTGAACAAGGATGTAAGGGGATGGGTGCGAGATGCTACATGAATTTTCTTTTACAATTCCAGTCATCTTACCATAACACTCACTGGGAGAACCTTCAGACAAATTCTGTAGCATAAGCACTGTCCTTAACTCGCCATTTCCCGGCAGTATAAAGGGTTCCGATCGCCGACTTAAACTTCTGAGAGCTGTACAAAGTACGCTCACCAACAGATGGGAGTCCATGGACATGCACAAGCAATTCAGATATATACGCATGCATGCGCACCCCACCCACACACTCATGCAATCTTAACCATCCACAAAAGCATGGCACAACACAACAACACTGCACCCCTATACACGCACGCTCCTAAACACTCAGGACACAAGACACTGTCCTCTACCCACCACGCTGTCACTGGCGCGGTACTGCAAGCTGACAGAGGTCACCCCCAGCGCATGCAGGAAGGGGGTGGCCGAGCGGTCGCTGTGGTAACTGCTCAGGGGCACTGTCACAGGGTTAGACACGTTGCCAGACTTGTACTGGTCCTGCCACGATGACTGGATGGAGTGTTCCGAATGTTTGGGGTCTGGGACCTGATTCAGGTATGTGGGGAAAAAAAAGCTTTTACAAAGGTAGATATACAAGAAACAGACTTCAAATTACATAATTCAAACTGTATAGTGAAGTTATTCTTTTGACCATATCTTTTCATTCACCAGTTTAAACTGTTCTATGAAGTCAATGATTTAAGTATTCCTTCTTCATTCACCAGCAAATGTTAAACTGCATACATACGAGGGAAATAAAAATGGTCAAGCCATCAAGATATACACTGTGCGTCAATTCTCTGCTACCAGGCTAAGTACATAACATTTTTTTTTCCTGTGCTATTCATGCCTAAAGCTGCTAACACTTGATTCTTAAACTGAATGTCATTCTGATGATGTCTACCTGTGATACGAGCTAATTTTGTTGTGGCAAGGCCTGTGTATTAACAATACAAATCAAAAAGAATGCATCTCCATAACAAATCACAAAACAAGACTAAAAAAAAGCCATATTTTTACCGTCAAAATGACCTGCCAGTGAATCAATCTATTCATTACAGATTAAATGAAAATGCTTGAGAAGCAGATTTTTGTGTCCTGATGAAAAACATGAACCCAAGCCTGGATGTATGCTGTCATATTTATATAAACTTTATTACTGTTGGTGTCAGTCTGACTATAACCAACCATCCTAAGACCTCTCACCGTCATTGTGACCTCATTGATGACCTGGTAGAGGCCAGGCGACACTCGTGCAGTCACCACATCTGTTCCCAAAACCAGCTGATTGACATCAAAATAGGCCACAGCTCGCAGTGACAGCAGTGGTGATGGGTCTGAAAGCAAGGACCATGCCCGTCAGCAAAGAGTGCAAGGTTTGGAAATGTGATGTGAACAACGCAGTTGACAAAAATGTCATCTACTGAACGCTTGCTTTTAACATTTTCTGCAAGCTAATAACCTTAACTTACACAACATTCAGAATAATTTTTCATTCAGATTCTACACAGGGTTATCAAGTTGCTTCATTTCAGAGATTATTTTCTGGGGAAGGCATCAGCCAAGCGCTGAAGAGGGAACATCCCATCACAGTCGAAATAAGATATTTTGAATATAATCATATTGTAACGTGTATTACAAAGCAGTTATAGTGAGTGTTAAGAGCAACACTGAATGAATGACAGGCTGTCTAAAATCACTTCACCTTCTGACTGACCTGCTTTCTTCATTTTCCCCTCTACTACTGATCCACAAATATCCATCCATCGAGGATGACTCTGTTTCTTTTCCATGTGGGTTATTCTGAGGGGCTGAGAGCTAAGACACAGCATTCTGAGCAGGCAGCTGAAAGTCTAAAGGGTGTCCTTTGCAAGGTCCTTCAAAAAACTTCACAGAATTTTTTCAACCTTGTATCAACTGTGACTAACAAACCCATGAAGCGACAGTGATAGAGGATAGTCCATATGAGTGAGAGTAGATAATTTGGAGACCCATGAACCAGCTAAATCAACTGCTCAGGCATTAGTGTACACTACATAGATGGGTCTCAAATCAATCAAACTTTAGTGGTAATGATTTAGGTGACCTAGACATGGTGGGTCTGCATTACTGTTCAGATTGCTGTTCAGTATCTTCATGGTATGGGTGGGGTGTCATAATGGTCAGTCATCAACATCAACAACACACAAACAGCCTCATCAACACTAAACTACAGCTACTGCTACATTTTCATACAAAATCTGGTGCAGTCTGGACTTGCAGGCCTTTTTTTTTTTTTTTTTAACAAGATTCCAAAACAGCATCCCACTTTCACGGGTTCATCTAGTACTCTCAAAATTCACCTGCAAGTTTGGTACAAACTGCATCCAAATAAACCCCGATCACTAAAAACATGCAAAAAAAATTTTTTTTTTTTTTAAGTGTTAAGATTTCAACCAATGTGTAACCCCCTGTCCCCTCCTACCTTCATGTACTGCAACATGCCAAGGTTGCCCATGTCCCCACCCGCCCCATGACACGATCTTGATGCCACGACGTGGCTTCCATTTATTCAGCTGGTGAGCAGAGTTCAGCGCCCTTGCCACCTGCACCAGCAAAGCCGTGCTGGTCACAGCGTCTTGGGATTGGCCCGGCAGAGATGCCCGGGGTGCTCCAATCACAATGTACCGATCTGAAAATGGCATTCCTTTCTGTCCAGAGTCTTGTGCCTATAAGATAAACTTTGTTCCAAGTGCCATCAACAGCAAATGAAATGAAATACTATTGGATTCTAGCGATTATTTTTTTGCTTATGATCATTTTGTCAAATTATAACACACATTTTCCACAGCCTACAATTATTTAAAAAAAAACAAAAAAAAAAACCAGTTCAACTGAAACATTTACAGCAAGCTGCTGAAATGACTCCCATATTCCAACAGACTGAACACAATAATTAACCAGACCACAATGTTGTTCCAATCTTTGTACCTGAAAGGTCATCAAAATATACAACGAGTCAGAATCTCTCAAAGTTATCAGTTCTGCAAATCTCCCTCACCTTTTTCCTCGGAGCCATGTATATCGCTGATGATGTTTCTCACAATGTGTGCCGCTTGTTTTCTGTTGAAGACAAAGAGGCGCACCGTGAGGTTTCCGCTATCTGATTGACACACACACACCAAACACTTTGATTAAAAACATGAACAAAAATTCATCTCATACCCCACACATCTTTCCCCCACTATATCAAAACCAGAGATGCCAACACTCAGAACCATTTTTATGAACAACCAGGAATTTTTTTTTTTCAACATTCTGAATTTCTCTGGAAATATCAGACCCTCAATAGCCTCAGCATATATTTACCAACACTGCATGCATACTATTTTCCTGCACCATAGTTAAACTGAGGGCAATGTGCCTGACAGTTCCCCTGGATAGACAGCACACAATGCCTGAGTACTCTCTGGTAACTTGGCTGAAACTAGCACTGGTTGCTGCTTCTTCACTGCTGCAGTTCAATCCACAACACCAGGACGCTCCACTGATCTAGAACCTCCTCCTCCACCACAATCCACAACACAGTAATACATGAAGAGATGACTGAGAGAACATGATCCAAAATAAAATCACCTTCTTTCCTGTCTGGGCTCATGAATGAAAAATCAGCCGATTGGTCTGTTCAGTGCAGGTTTAGGGTAAACTCGCACACAACTGGCTCTGGTTTAACTTCTTCACTTGATACGAATACAGTGGCTAACAATCCCAACATGCACACAGTACACCATGTTCATCACAAAATTATCAGAAGGGTTATTACTGATACGAATAGAGTGATTGACAATCCCAACATGCACACAGTATACCATATTCATCACAAAATTATCAGAAGGGTTATTACAGGACAGCATGTGTGTGACTCTGGCTAGTCTAAAATGAACTTGTTGGGACTATTTTGTGTAACCTCTGAACAAAATGAGACTGGCAATAACAATGTTTTAAATGAAATCAGGTCAGCTGGCATCTCTGGATACCCCCCCCCCCCCCCCCCCCCCCCCTCCTTTCTCAACCTCAATCACTGTTATTTTCTCTCCTCTTCTCCCTCTCATATTTTTTTCATTTTCTTTTTCCGACATCTCAACAGGAAGAGCCATCAACTCACTGGTGTTTCTGCATCCCATTGTATACTTCACACCAAGGCCTCCAGACCACACTTCTGGCGCTGGCATGGTACTCTCTTCCTCCGACAGATGCCGCATCAACATGGATGCCGTTTCCGTGGAAACGGTCTGAACTGGAATTGTCGGCACCAGAGGCTGAAATAGTTCTGCAACACAATGAGCAAAGAGATGCTATAAAAATCTAGAAAACTTTTTTTTTTTATTGGAATCCAGGAATTTCTAAAATATAGGAATCAAGTTCTCCCTTGATATTGATCGCATTGTGCAGATTAATTTGGAAGGAAAACTTGATCAGTTGATGAAGTTAGATGGATTTTTTACATAAATGGTCAAAAAGACAACTAACTCCATTTGGAAAAATTGTTGTCATAAAATGTTTAGCAATGTCAAAACTGATATATTTATTTCTCAATCACCAGACCCTTGCCAGGCCTTATTACAAGAGCTTGACTCCCTTTTATTTTAACTTTTTGTGGGATGGAAAAAGAAGCAGAATAAGTAAGAAAGTTGTTTGTGGTGAATATATGTCTGGAGGATTGAAGATGCTGAATATTTTTTTCGTATTTGAGCGTGCTGAAAATAAGTTGGTTGAGAAAATTATTTTCCTCTCATTCTACCTTACAGACACATTATATATTCAACCTGTATCCACACTTAGACAAGTTAAATAAAGTAGGAAGTGAGTATGTTCAGATACTTTTACACAGGCTGAACAATCCCTTTTGGAAGGATGTTCTGAAACACTATAAAAAGTTCTGTCAAAAAAAATGTGTTCCTCAAAATATCCAATGACTTTAACTCTGAGTTTATATTCTATAACACTGACATATTGAGAGCTAGACATACTATCTTCTTGAAAAGCTGGTTTGATAAAAACATATACTATATTTTATCAACCACTAGATGAGGAAGGGAACTTTTACAGTTATCAGCACTTCCAGCGTGAATATCCCAGACACTGTAACAGATTTTCTTACTTATAATGGAATTATCCAAGCTATAAAAAACTATCAAATCATGAGGGTGTTCAGCCTATTGCAGGATACAAGATGCATGGGAATTTAACTTGCAAACTAATTTATAAAGGGAATAAATATGTGCAACAAGTATTTAATGATGGGCAATATATCGCCACAGGTATAGCCAAGTGGAATAGACAATTTTTTAACTTAAACTGGAAAAATATTTTCCAAACGTGCATGTACACAAGTTCAGATGTCCAGCTGGCTACAGACCCGCATTATACATAGAATCTTACCGACTAATCGGTACTTACATTTACGCCAAGTCATCAACTCCCCTATTTGTGATCTTTGTGAAAATGAAGAAGAAGCAACAATTGAACATTTATTGTGGAATTGCCCCTTTACTAATGATTTCTGGCTGAGTCTTCAGAGAATTATTGTTCACCAAGTAACTAGTTGTACAAATTTAAGATTTTCCAAAACATATATTTTTTGTTTGGAGCAGAGATGGACACATTGTCTCAGATCAAATAATGAATTTAATCATGTTATTGGCAAAATTATATATTTACAAATGTAAATGGAGAAAGACACATCCACTTGTAAATGTATTCCTTGCTGTTTGAAAGACAGGTATGGTTTAGAAAGATACCAGTATGTTACTATTGGTAAAACTTGACAAGTTTAAGCAAGCTTGGTACCCATATGGAAACCTTGTATCTTAACTTAATGTCAAAATACCTGTGCCTCAAACAGGAAATAGTGTGTGTGTGTGTGTGTGTGTGTGTGTGTGTGTGTGTGTGTGTGTGTGATAGTACTGCTACTGTTTGTTTATATATTTATTTGTTTTTTTACTCTATTTTCCTTCTTCTTCCCATTCAAACTATTTGTAAAATAAGGTGAAAAAAAAGTTCTCTCCCTTTATTATCTTGAATGTTTGCATCCTCTGGAAAGTTAGCGACATTAATGCCATTGTAATTTTGTGCATATTAAGTTTGTTATAACTTTTACATCGTTGCACTATGTCCAGTGTTGCTAAGTCTAACTATACTTTTTCAATAATACAACATGTTGATGAACAAATGAGAGTATGAATGCAGGAATTGTGGATACAGGGATGTGACAGAATTGAATAAAAATAATTAATATAAAAAATAAAAAAAATCTAGAAAACAAGCTGATGATCTTCCATGCGTAGAAAAAAGAAGAAATTCAAATCAGGTACATTTTTTCATTTCTTTCATTGGAACTCGTGTTTGCAGCTGTGTTGAGCTTACCTGATGCATTTATAAGATGGGTTATAATCATATAGTTACAATCAGGGCTTGACAACAAACGTAAGATAAAAAAAAAAAAAAAAAAATGAAGCAGTTGTCGCCACATTTGCATCTTTTTTTCACCTTCTTTTCTTTTTCTTTTTTTAAAGGTCCGTGAGTCTAGGCTAGTCGAATGGATCTGAAATCCTCATAGGCACTAGGCTGAAGTACTTAACAAGAAGAGTCACACGCTGTGAGGTGACTGAGAATAACTGGGTAATGTCTTATCAACCAACGACACTCAATGCATCAATGTCCTCAGAAATATGCTGAATGTCTTCCTGTACAAACATCTGAAACAATGGTCATGCCAGTAAAATGAGATGAAGCACAATCTTAACAGGTCACAGTATTTCCAAACTTAATGCTCTCTGCAGCAAAAAAGGGACAAATTCCACACATCACTATGTCCAGCAAACGAAATCAATGGCAAATTTCAAAGGCACATGAATATCAGTATCTGCTTGGGACACACACACAGACACAGACAGACAGGCAGGGGGGGGGGGGGGGGGGGGGGGGGGGGGGGGGGGGGGGGGGGGGCGCAAGGAGGCAGAAGAAAGACCCTACCGGTGGAATAGACAGTTGCGGAGGCGTAAGGGACATAGGAAGTGTTGGCAGGGTAGGCAGGATTATCTTTGGCGTCATCTGGGTCCCAGTACACCAGCACCCCCTGAGCTCCTTTCAGCGCCACATTCTGCACCTGAAGACAAACACTGATGATCACAACCACCATTTCAGGACAAATCTTCCTCCGCAGTCTTCCCCATATCTGTTGGTTTCTTCCTTTCTTTGTCCGTCTATCAGAAGATTAAGCAAAAACTTCTGAATTATTTCAACAAAAAGTGGAAAGACGGAATAAAATTCAAGAAGGAGCCCATGAAATTCTGGTGCATGTCCAAGTGAATGGGTGGATCCAGGATTTTATCACTTTATTCATGACTGTGGAACAGTACTGCATTTTTTCAACATTTTACAAATTGAAAATGTCTCAAAGAAAAAAAAACACACACACACAGATCTGACCAAAACATCATAAAGAAATGAACTGAACAGGCTTTTTGGCCGTATTCATTCTACAAATTTGTAAGATCTGGAGTGGACCTACACTACGACCCCAGTTCAGTAAGCAATACTAGGTGAACACGGGAAGGGAGGGGGAAGACATTACGTCATCTATGATAAGTAAACAATGGCCTTTTGCAACGTTTGATATACAGATAGGAAGGCTCTTCAATGTTGGAAGTCACTGACCACATCAGCGCCCTCCTACCTTTTTTTTTTCCTTTTTCTGTTTTTGAGGGGGGGGGGGGGGGGTCCTGAATCCTTGGACTCCACCAAGAAAACACACATAGTAATCTGATCTGCCTAATTCTATGAAAAGGATGTCACACTGTCTGTCATTGACAAATTGACTATCAATGGCAACCAAGGCATTTAAGATTTATTCAAGTTGGCAGAAAAGACCTCGATGGAATACTTTGGTTAGAAAACTAAATAAATGCAAATTTGGTGACACTGGGACAACGAACTGCTTCTTATACTGTACGGATAACTCAGTCAAGGTGGGCATGGTTCACGTGTTACTGGACTTCTTTCACACATCAAGCCACAACACACACACACACACACACACACACACACACACACACACACACACACACACACACGCACACACGCACACACACACACCAATTCCAAAACACACTTTGCACTAGATTTTCTTTCTCATGTCCACACACACACACACACACACACACACACACACACACACACACACACACACACACACACACACACCACACCAATTCCAAAACACACTTTGCACTAGATTTTCTTTCTAATGTTCACACACACACACACACACACACACACACACACACACACACACACACACACACACCAATTCCAAAACACACTGCACTAGATTTTCTTTCTCTTGTTTTTACACACACACACACACACACACACACACACACACACACACACACACCCAATTCCAAAACACACTCTGCACTAGATTTTCTTTCTCTTGTTTATACACACACACACACACACACACACACACACACACACACACACACACACACAAACACACACACACACCCTCTCTCTTCCACTTTCTTGAGCATCAGTTTGTTGTTCTTGTGATTTTTTTTCTCTTTTTTTAGCCCCTCATCAATTTTTCCTTACTTGTATAAAGTTAACCGAGACACAGCAACTCTATCACCAATTCAAAAACAGCTTTCATCTTTATTTGTAGACTGTCCTGTATCTGACAAACATTCCAAGTTACAGACCAATGGAAATGTCCAGCAAGAAAATCACACTACAACTCATCTCCTAGTTGACTCAAAAATGTTGGGGACAAAGGGGCTAGGAAGTGAGAGGTAGGATTCAGGGTGAGAAAGACGGAACAAAGAGATGGGGATGAGGGGGGTGAACAGTGGGAGAGACAGCAAGAGGTGTAGGTAACTTTGTAATTACAGACTGTCATTGCAAGCACAAAGCAGTCAGGACCTTACATGGTCTTTGACAAGCTGAAATATTCACGACATCCCTCAGAAATAGTAATATTCAGAAAAGGCAAGAGCATAGGTTCTCACAATTTATACAGAACCTATCATCCATCTTGAGCTCTGTCCATGGGTTTATCGTCTTGCTGCATTTTAGTAGCACAGACAAAAAAAAAAATAAAACTAAAACAAAAAGAAGTTAGTTGTTTGGTTGTGGTTGTAAAATGAAGCCAAGGTTCTTCCTCACATCACTGAATTTCAATGGAGTTCATAAATGACCGAATGCATCTTCATCCAATAACCAACAATTCCATTCAAAGATCTGATGCCTTAATAAATGGAACCCAACCACTGATTTTCAGGGAAGTATAATCAATCACTCATCAGATTTTGACTTTGTCAAGGATTTCACACAGTTTTATTTCCCAGATAGACTGCAAGTTCACTTATCCACTTTCAATCACTCACTGAACAAACATAGGTACTTAAAACTTCACCCAGAGGTTCATCTAGCAACATTCTCAATCTACGCCTTTGTATCAGACATCCTGCTGTCCATTTCAAGGAGCTATACCTAAAAGAATACAGTAGTTCATCAAATGTACTTTTCTTCGCACAAGCATTCAACTGTGATTATGGCTGCACCCTATGGTGCTCATTGCTTTTCGCCATGCGTCTGCAGCTCTAATGCCGTGATCCATGTCAACACCGCTGGCTTAGGAAAGCGGTGAACCGTTCAGGTAGGGAAGAGACACAAGTGCAGTGAACCCTGCCAGTGCCTACAATCACACGCACAAACAGCTCCCACACTGAGGGGTGTCACATGAACACTGAGGGACTGCTGGGTGAATGTTGGCTATCTACCTTACCAGGGGTAAACACATACACCTACATACATGTACATGCTCATGCACACACATGTGCATGTGCATGCACACGCACGCGCGCGCGCACTCGCACATGCACACACACACACACACTACTCACACACACTCACAGTGACACACACGCACACACACACTCACTCACAGTCACACACACACAGACACACCAATCAGTGACCGTCTTAGTCTTACAAACACACACACACACACACACACACACACACACACACACACACACACACACTGACACACACATACAAAGACATGAGCATGCACACACACACACACACACACACACACACACACACACACACACACACAAATCCAAGTAATATTGACACAAATCAAGCGGCCTCCCCTTGTCCTGCTTGGGAGATGAATAAAGCCCTGTTTGATATTAATTATACTGACACGAAGAAAAATGAGAATCCAAACATTATGAAAACTGATGTCCAATTACATATTCAGAGCACTTATCCAAATCATTTAAAGATATATACAGATGGTTCACTCCTAGAAGATCACCGGGCAGGTTCAGCTTTTGTAATACCAGTGTTAAAAAAGGAAAAGTCATACTACATTGGCAAAAATCTACCCATCTTTACTGCTGAACTTATTGCTATTCTTATGGCTCTCAGTTACATAGCTGATTTTCCATTACAATTTTTTCAAATCTTATTTTGAGTAGATTCCCAATCGGTACTCTATGCTTTAAGATCATCAGATTACAAGAAAAAGACCAAAATTATGTTAGAAATCAGTCTAATTCATATCTTAACTTTAAAAGAGACCAACGTTTCCTTCTGCTGGGTTCCTTCACATCTTGGATTTTCTTCAAATGAGTGGGCTGACAAAGCAGCCAGAAAAAGGGCGCAAGGCAAGGCACAGAATCCCACTGAAATTCATGTTCCTTTATCCATTCAGGAGGGTTATCACTTGCTGGAACAAGCAGTATGGAGGAGAGTTAAAGGCTATACCCAGAGAAAGGTTAGACTCGCCAAGAATATGTATACTGATTCTCGTGATTTGGATTAGGATAACAAATTATATTTGATTCATACTGGCGTAATCAAATTCAGACAGATTAGTTCGCTATCTTACAGGATAAACTTAATCGTTCATCACAAAATACAGTAAAAATGTTTGATGTTAATTATGTGGTGAACAAATTTCTAGCAAACACATCATTTTTAATGTCTGAGGTTAAGGCCTATCTTACCAGTGATTTCTGAAAATTGTACTGAAGGTGTTTT
>JADBJO010000795.1:420000-422500 GCA_016801955.1 Conus betulinus | reverse complement strand
TGTGTGTGTGTGTGTGTGTGGACTGAAAACAGCACAGGCCTGATGATTAGCAACTGTTTGTTATAAAATGTGACATCTACAGGGGGAAAAGACACCTCACTTAATGATAAACTTGCACATTAAGAAAGTTCCACAAACCTGGAATTCGTTTGCATCACAGTTCAAACAAAAAAAAAAAAATTTTCACAATTTACAAAATCTTCGGTCTTGAGATGCAAGTTAATTATAATTTCTTTTTCATTGCATTTAATGTATAATCATTTCTGGATTACATGTCAACATTAGTGAGACTTTTCATTAAAACAATAAAAAGAACATGCACACAGATCAAACCATTTGAAATGAGTGTGTCTTCGTACTCTTGTGCACACGTCTCAATCTCTCTCTACAAATGTCCCCCCCCCCCCCCCCCCCCCCCCCAATTACCTTTACACAGACTTCTTTCTGTCAAAGCAACAGAAGAAAAAAAAAAAATGATATCCACTTAACAGACCCTACTATTTGAGTCTAAAGAAGCTGCCTTAACTGGACTACAGTTCTTCTTTTTTGTTTTTTTTTGTTTTTTTGTTTTGTTTTTGTTACATTATTCTCTAAACCGGTTATCGAACTATTTGAAGACATCTGAAGGAAGGAAAGCAGACTTCTGACTTATTCACCACATGCTTATTTCCCTCAATAACCTGTCTTTCTTACATGTTTTAAGGTTAAGTGTTCATATAGTCAATGGCAAGTTTGTCTCCATCCACCTCCACCTCCTTCCCTTACTTTCCACCTGTCTCTCCATCCTCCCCCCCCCCCCCCCCCCCTCTCTCTCTCTCTCTCTCTCTCACGCGCGCGCGCGCGCGCACAAACACGCACCACCGAGTCACAAATTTCTATATCATCTCGTGCGTGCGTGCGTGCATGTGTGAACGTGTGAGTGTGACCTTGTGAATTAAAAAAAAAAATCTCAAAACCTCCGTAATGGTTAAGTGTCCATTCCACAAACAAAAGCCCAACAGACACTTCCAAAAAAAAAAAAAAAAAAACTCTCCCGCCCATTCACGTCCCATCAAGAGTCAAGGGCCAAGCATCATGGCGTTAATTCCCCATTCCACTGAAAGCCTCCGCAGAATGAAGAGGGCGGATTTCCATCCGCCCCACCCCACCCCCTCAACAAAGGACGTCTTGATTTACCTACCCGACCTCAAGCTCCGGCCTACGGCACAAGGTCGCGTCTTCAGCAGCCGAGAGCAGACAAAAAAAAAAAAAAAAAAAAACCCGTTAAACGGACAGATTAAACACGTTTTAACTGTTCCAGGCTTCGTGCCTCATGTCTCACCTGGTCGTCTCGGATTTCTAGACTCAGTCGCAGGCCCCACTTCGAGGAGAGGGTCGCCCAACGGGCTTTGGACGAATGGAAGAAACACAATTTATATCCGTATTGACTTCCGTTGCTCGCACTGCATGCCGGTTACTCTCGAAACTTCAACTTGCGAAACTCAAGGGCATTCACTCTTCAAACATGTCTTCTTTCCAATTAAGACTAAAACGAGTTCGTTTAAAACAGGAAAAACTGCCCACCATCCTCAACAACAAAACTCTCTCTCTCTCTCTCTCTCTCTCTCTCTCTCTCTCTCTCTCTCTCTCTCTCTCACACACACACTTTCAATAATTTGGCCAAATAGCTGACAGAGTGAAGCCATCCTATGAAAATGTAAGCTCCGTCTGTTTCTTCCTAAATGTTATCCTCTCAAGCTGACCAAAATGTTCTATGAGCTCCAGTGAGTAGCATCTTGCATATCCTCACCCTTTATACCCTCCCTCCCTCTCCCCCCCCCTCTCTCTCTCTCTCTCTCTCTCTCTCTCTCTCTCTCTCTCTCTGGCCGTATTTTCCAATTTCAGTACAAATAAATAAACAAAAGGATATCTTTCTATTACAACGTTCTGTTTTTTTTCTTTTAATTACTTTTTTTTTTATTGTCTGATCCGTTTGATACTTTGGACAACAATGTATATTTTGATATCTGGTACATTTACGCCCCCACATCTTACACCTTTTTGCAGCCGCAGTAATAAGTAATTTCTGATATTTTTCTGAATAATTAGTCTGCTCACAATTTTTCGTGTCATTAGTAAATCATAAACCAAGCATTTAATTTTTTTTCTAGATACCAGGCTACATTTAAATGTTGGGTGCATTTTGTTTCTCAAGGTTTTGTTGTTGTTGTTGTCGTTGTTGTTGTTGTTTTTGCTTGCTTGCTTCTATGCAGAGTTACCGCTGTTTTATCATTCATGAATAGTCCAGAAAATTTTCTCTATATATTTTTTTTAATCTGCTAAACAAGACTTATCTCACCGCATACTCTTATCTTCAGTTCAACAAGATTCAGACCGGAATGACAAATCGTGGCTCAAGAAGGAATGGCCGTCAAACAAGCGTGACTACTTTTGTTGGCGAAGGCGTCCGACATACGTCTGGTTTTCAAACGAAGATCCGGATTCATGCCTACGTACACCT
>JADBJO010000795.1:400000-407500 GCA_016801955.1 Conus betulinus | reverse complement strand
TGTTTTGACCCCTTGGGTGTGATGCTGATGGTGTGAAGCAGGCTAGTGTTTTGACCCCTTGGGTGTGATGCTGATGTGAAGCATGATGGTTTTGAGCAGGCTAGGTTGTTTGCCATCTTCTCTCTCTCTCTCTCTCTCTCTTCTCTCTCTCTCTCCTCTCCCTCGAGCCTCACTCTCTCTCTCTCTCTCTCTCTCTCTCTCTCTCTCTCTCTCTCTCTCTCTCCCCGACACCTCTCTCTCTCTCTCTCTCTCTCTCTCTCTGGCGGTCAAAAAGTAGCTCATACTATCATCTATATTGTCTTAACATTTCTGGAAGTTGATTCCTGACAGCGCAGCAGCAGTATAGTAGTAAATAACAGTAAGTAGTAGTAGGCAGTCACATCTACCAGCTAGTGGTTGTAGGAGGTGGGGGGGTAGGAGAGGGGGGGGGGAGAGAGAGAGAAGGGGGAAGAAGACGAGGGGAAGAGGACGAAGAAGAGAAGCAGCAGCAGCAGCAGCACAGCAGCAGAAGTCTCAGCAATGGAAACGCGCAGTAATTAAATAGTCACTGCAGTAGTAAAGCAGCACGCGTCGGCCTCAACAGCAGTTCAAAAACTGAACGTACCACAACCTCAGCACGAACACAAGACCCCTTCGCCCCTGGCAGGCAAATAGCTCAGGTGTCCGTCGCGCCGCCCTCTTACTTGTCATGACGCGTGTTCGCACGTGATAGCGTAAATTACAGGCCCCTGTTCCCCCCCACCCCCTCCTCTGCCCTATGATCTGTTCCTGACTGGCCTTCTCCGTCCCTGGACCATCGACCTAGCTGTGGTCCACACGGTACTATAAATAACAGCTGAGCGCTAACACTCTAGGGGGTGTCTTTTTTGGTTTAAAAAAAAAAAAAATGACTCTACATGATACGATAACATCAACCACTCCAGAGAAAAAGACAACAGCTAGCATAACATGACAGCGAGAGAGAGAGAGAGAGAGAGTGGGGGGGGGGGGGAGAGAGAGAGAAGACGAGATGAGAGGAGGAGAGAGAGAGAGAGAGAGAGAGAGAAATGTGCAAGTGTTTTGTGTGCTAGCAAGCGAACAAGATTGCTCACGTAAAGCTTTCGATTGCCAAAACGCACGCACGGGCATATCTAAAGTATTGTCTATGAAAGTGTGTTCTCTCTCTCCTCTCTCTCTGTCTCATCTCTCGCTCTCCTCGCCCTCCCTCTCTCTCTCTCTCTCTGTGTGTGGTGCGCGCGCGCGTGTGCGTGTGTTGTGCGCGCGCGCGTGTGTGTGTTTGTGTGAATGTGTGTGTGTGTGTGGTGTGCGCGCGCGCGCGTGCGTGTGTGTTGGCTCACCTTCAGCCTAACCTTCCCCACGCTCCCTCCTCATTGTCCCTCCGCATTGTTCACAATCCCCCCTGTTTGCCCCCCACCCACCCTCCCCCACAAATCGGCATCCCCGGCCCAAGGCAACCCTAGCAACGGGTTGGCCGTGCATATTTACCGCATCATTTACGATGCTACAGACTCGAGACTTGGCCCTCCAGCTTGGCCCAGATTTACGATGCTACATTTCGGGCTCATCGCGAAAACCCAAGCAAAGGGAATGATGTAACACCAACATGATAACAACTTGTGGAGGAAACAAATGCACGTCTGTTTGTAACGGTGCAGAAATACACTACACAAAAGCCAACCGTTCAGACAGTCCAGCTGTTAATAGACAGTACAGTATAAGACTGGTAATTGGTAAAAAAGCAAACATTATAAGCTCAAGGCGGCCGTATGTACGTATTAAGCGCTCTCTCCTCTCTCATCTCTCTCTCCACTCTCTCTCCTCTCTCCCTCCGCTTTCTCTCTCTCTCTCGTGTGTGGGTGGGTGTGTGTGTGTGTGTTTGTGTGTGTGTGTGTGTGTGTTGTGTGTGTGTGTGCGCGCGCCCGCGCGCGCGCCCATGTATGTGTATTTGTGTGTGTGTGTGTCAAATCCACAACACACACACACACACACACCCACACACACACACACACACACACACACCGACAGACAGACAAAACAGACCGACCGACTGACCGGCGAGAACAGAGAGAGAGAGAGAGAGAGAGAGGAGAGAGAGAGAGACAGACAGACAGACAGACAAACAAACAGACAGACAGTCAGGCAGACAGACAGAAGGACAGACAGACAGACGAGACAGAGAGAGAATGGAATGGGCTTACCGAAAGTGAATATTCTGCACGTCGTCGGGGAAAAGGGGAAGAAGAGGTAGCCGAAGGGGTGGGAGTGAGGTGGAGAAGCAGGGGGGAGGAACGACGCAGACATCTTTTACGACGTCTGCAGAGGAGAGATGTCTGTCGGACCCGGAGGGGTCCGACAGACAGACACATACATGCCGACCGGTGTCCGCGCCCTGTCCCCCTACCCCCACCCCCTTCCCCGCCTCCGAATCCTTCCCATGTCCCTCCTTTTCCCCCATCCTCTCATTCTCTCTCTCTCTCTCTCTCTCTCTCTCTCTCTCTCTCTCTCTCTCTCTCTCGCTGAGCGTGCCAAGTGTCATGATTGAATTTAAAAAAAAATAAAAAAAAAAAACCCTGCGCGTGGGAGACAGACAGAAAGACAGACAAAGATACAGGCAGACAGGCAGACAGCCAGGCAGGCTGACAGACAGACATAGAAGCTGACAAAGACGGGCTGAGACAAGATGTAAGAGGAGCACACAGAAGCTGGCAGACCGCTCGGCCGCCTCGACAGCAGAGCGCTGGGCTATTAGGCGTGGGCGTCGACAATCTGGGCAGGCTTCAGTTTGGGCTGTCCTCAACTTCCGGCATAACACATCGCCCAATTCGCAGTCAGATGTTGCAAGGGCGAATCGCGCAGCGTCCAAATACCCAAACCGCCATCTAGAGATGTCACACACACACACATACAAACACACACACATCACTTACACTCAGAAACACAGAGAGAGAGAGAGAGAGAAAGGCGCGCAAGCATATAGATGCACACACACTCGTACTTTAAACATCATGTGCAACCCCTTGTTGCCAAATTTTGCTCCAGGGGCCAACAGGCCGAGTCGTCGCTTTTTTTTTTTTTTTAACATGCGCGCTGGGGACCTACTCATTTTTGAGCGAACCAGTCTTTTAGGAAGAAGAAGAAGAAAAGACTTACTCACCAGCACACACACACACACACACACACACACACACACACACACACACACTGTGTATTTCATAATATGAAAACTGTGGAAATCTTTGCCAGTTCCTTTTATTTTCGTTTTGCTTCGTGGAATGTATGAAACATCACAGAGTGAGAGTGTCAACACACCATACATTAGAACACAAATATAAAGCAAGACAAATGATATTATATGCAAAAAAAAAAAGAAAAAAACAAAAAAAAAGCAAACAAATTTATTTCCATCGAGAATGGCACACACACAGACCATGCATGGCGTGAAAGAGTCCTTGCGGAGAGACAAAAAAAAAGTAGTGAATGAGAGTGGGAAAAAAAAAAAATAAGAGGATGGAGCCCCCCACTAAAAATGAATCAATAAAACAATGAGAGCGAGAGAGAGAGAGAGAGAGAGAGAGAAGGGAGGGAGGGAGGGAAAAATTGGTGGTAGGAGGACCCACACAAAAAAACCCTGCCATCTCCCTTTATCCTTGTGTCGTTCTGGTACCAGTGAAGAGTCAGACCCCCCCCCCCCCCCCACCCCCACCCCCCAAAAAATCCTTTAAATGGAAAAGAAGTGGGGGAGGGGGGAGGGGAAGGAAGCCCCCACCTCCTCCCCTTCCCTTTTCCCCGATCTCATTTTCTCCGTCAGCAACCTTATCCGCGGAGGACGTGGACGTTAAGTATGAAAGTCACCAGACGAGGAAAAACAACAACAACAAAAGAAAAGAAAAAAAAAATAAGACAGGAAAACCAAACCCAAAGTAGTCAGTTTCCTTGAGGTACACCCTTTGTTTCAGCTGTGGGCGCTCGCTCACTCGCAATGACACCTCGAAGCCATCTCTCGGGTTTCGGGAGATTTATCCAACCCGCAGGAGGCCACTTTCCTCCGATAACAAGATGAGCGGGGAGAGGGGAAGGGAAGGGAGGCTACACATGTTGAGCTTCCGGCGGGAAACCCCTGCCGCCACCCCAAAAAGCAAACGTTCGTCGCTAACACTCCAGGACCAACGCAAACATTTGTAACTTTTAGGAACCTGAACAGAACCTCAACGGAAACGAAAGGCTGGGGACAGACAAAGACAGACAACATCGACTTGATGACCATGGGGACGCGGGCTGACTAAAGTAAAATGCAAGTTCATTCAACGAACCTGTTGCGCATGAGGCTCTGGGTTAAAGTGACTAGGACACCCGGGAAAGTGAGGGGAGGTCGCGAGTGACGAGGATCCACCCCCCTCTCAACCGTTTGAACACGTGTGGAATTTCGCATCTCGACTGGCTGACTACTGTACTACCCGGAGCTGAAGAATGAGTGTTATGGCGTAGTTTTAGGGGGGACGCCGGGGAGGGGGGGGAGGGGGGGGGGGGAGACCACCACGTTTGAGCCCTATTGTCCATAAAACATGTATATCTGAGAGAGAGAGAGAGAGAGATAAAGAGAGAGTGAGAGAGAGGTGGGGTGAGGCGGCTCCAATCGTCATTTCCTTTACCAGCACTGCGGTTATCTGTGTGTGTGTGTGTGTGTGTGTGTGTGTGTGTGTGTGTGTGTGTGTGTGTGTGTGTGTGTGTTTGTTGAGTGTTGTGTGTGTGTGTGTGTGTGTGTGTGTGTGTGTGTGTGTGTGTGTGTGTGTGAATGTGTGTGAATGTGTGTGTGTGTGTGTGTGGTGTGTGTGTGTGTGTGTGTGTGTGTGTGTGTGTGTGTGTGCATACGCGCGCGCGTATGTGTATGTGTCTGTATATTGTGTGCGTGTATATGTGCGTGTGCGTGCACGCGTACGCGTGTGTGTATATGTGCGTGTGTGTGTGTGTGTGTGTTTTACGTCGTCCACAGAAGGCATTTTTTTTTCATTAAAAAAAAAATCCACCTGTCCGTTTCAAAAGGTATATCAGATACAAGCGTTCTGTTCTGTATTGCATATCAAATAACCATTCCTTTTCCACTCAGTTTTGTGGGTTTATTCCTATTTGACTCCACAAAGAACGAGCCAGGTCAAACACTGTGTCAAGTGTGTGCGTGTGTCAAGTGTGTGTGTGTGTGTGTGTGTGTGTGAGATGAGTGTGAGTGTGTGCGTGTGAAGAGAGAGAGAGAGAGAGAGAGAGAGAGAGAGAGAGAGTGTGTGTGTGTGTGTGTGTGTGTATGTGTGTGTGTGTGTGTGTGTGTGTGTGTGTGTACGCGCTTGACGGCCGAGACACAGCTGGTTGTGAAGCCCGCTGATTGTGAATTTGGAGCCGTTTTGAATGGGCTGTCAATTCGATTTCAACAAACCTCTCTACACCTCTCTGCGCTCGTTTTCCAAAAGCAGGTGAATTCTGAATTGGAACGCCAAGCTGAAAGGTGACTGAATTTGACCCTTTTTTACGGGTACCTTCGGCAACGTTTCGCTACAGGCGGGTAGTTGTGTGTGTGTGTGTGTGTGTGTGTGTGTGTGTGTGTGTGTGTGTGTGTGTGTGTGTGTGGTGTGTGTTTGTTGATGTTGTTGTTGTTGTTGTTGTGTGTTGCTTTTTGTTTGTTTGGTTGGTTGGTGTTTTTTGTTGTTGTTGTTGTTGTTGTTGTTGTTGTTTGTTTTTACATTATGTATGTGGAACGTCATATATCTCACTCCTCCATGATAAACGCAATCTATGAATGATGCCTGGTACGGTCACAGGCAAAGCCCCAAGTTCCAACTCCAAGTCAAACGTTGAAAGTTCAAAATCCCCCCCCCCCCCCCCCACCCCCCCCCCCCCCCTCCGCCTAAAATCCGCATCCCCCCCCCATTACCCCCCCCCCCCCCACCCCCCCACCCGCCCCTCAGCCTAAAAAATCACCCATTCCTGCGAATAACATTACCGTTTTGTCGTTTTGCCGATATCAGTGCAGTGTTGTTGATCCCCCCCCCCCCCTTGCCCCCCCCCTCTCCTCTCTCTCTCCTCTCTCTCTCCCCCCCCCCCCCCCCTCCGTCACTCCTCCCCCCTCTCTCTCTCTCTCGTTCCTCTCTCCGTCCCTCCGTCCCTCCCTTCCCCCCCCCCCCCTCTCTCTCTCTCTCTCTCTCTCTCTCTCTCGCCAGGGATGGTTCTTTTCACCAGCAGTATTGCCTTTAATGAGTGTGTGCGGCAAAGCTGAACGTGACCTGTGGCGTGCAGTCTGTTGTCACTGTCGCCAGCTCGATGCCCCCACGACACACATGAACAGGGACCGGCATCCAACATTCAGCCTCTTCACTCTCAAGTTCAAGCACTCTTTCTGGACTAACCCGGTCCTTCAACCCCATAAAGAGATACAGCTCTTTCCATAACAAAACAAGATGTCCGCTTGTCTTGAGGACTCTGCCTTGTTGGCAATCCACCCAAACTTCAGGAACCAACGAACGAACACACACACACACACACACACACACACACACACACACATACACACACACACACACACGCCTCCCTCCCTCCTCCCTTCCAGTCCCCTACTAGCTCCCCACCCTCCACCCCTCCCCCACTTCCCACCATCTCGTTTCAAAGCAGAGGTCAATTACCACACATCCAGCTCAAGATGATTTTTTATTCCTGCTGCCATCTTAACCAGTTCCATGTCTTTGGACGCGAACAGAAGTTGTTCAGAGATGTTTTCCGACACGGCGACTCCCAATCTTTTCAAGAGTTGGTCAAGCTAAACGAAAAACAGACGTGCATACTGCTTAAAGTTTGCAACTGCACGTCCTCGACAGCCGGTCTCACACACACACACACACACACACACACACACAACACACAACAACCAATCGTGCGTGACCGATTTTCTCCACCATTACAGATCAAAAACAGCAAACGGATTGTCGCCCCATTTCCTGCGTTTTCGGCAAAACGTCTTTTGTGACTGTGATTGGCTCCCAGCACTGCTCTTTGTTCGGAATGTTTCAGTTTCGGTTTCATCAAGATGGCGTCACTACGTGAGGACCAGTCCATAATATACGCTACACCACATCCGCTAAGTTTTGAGACCACACTACGCATGCTTTTAAGCTGATGGATAAATGAATTAAAGACTAAGATGAGAGAACTGAAGAAGAGGGTCTCGTGGCCACGACCTAGCAGAGGTCTGACCCCTACGCATAAGCCCAACGCACTGGTCAGACCTTGAGTGCCTACCTACCATTGTTCGTTTGTTTGGGTTCCCCCCATTCTCTACATCTTCCGGAATATGTCTATTACGTCTGTGATTGTGTTGTTCCCACACTGCCCTTATTGTTCGGATTAATGTCCTGTTCTCTCCGTCTTCCGGAAACACGTCAATTACGCCTGTGATTTGTTCCCGCACTCCTCTCTATTCGGAGTAATCTCCCATTCTCTCCGGAACCGGAACGTCTATTA
>JADBJO010000795.1:372500-382500 GCA_016801955.1 Conus betulinus | reverse complement strand
ACACACACACACCTCCACCACGCCGGGCGGGGAGTGGACGACGAAGGGGAACCTGAAGTCCTCGGTGACGTAGGCTGACGCCGTGCTGCTTCCCCATCCCACCACGTCATTGTGCAACGTCACGTTGATGACGCTGCCGCGGTCCTTACGTAACACCTGCATGGAGCAGGAACCACAGATCAAGAATGTGAAGAGCTTTTTATTATTATTATCATTGCCATTATTATCATCATCATTGTTATCGTTTTATCATCATCATCATCATCATCATCATCCATCATTATTATCATTATTATTATCATCATCATCATCACCATTATTATTATCTTATTATTATCATCATCATCATTATTATTATTTATCATCATTATTATCATCATTATCATTATTATTGTTATCATCATCATCATCACCATCATTATCATTATTATTACTATCATTATTGTTATCATTTCTAATATCATCATCATCATCATCATCACCACCACCACCATTATTATCATTTTTTTCATCATCATCAGTATCATCATCATCACTTATCATCATTATTCTTCTTATTATAATATCATTATCATTCTCATTCTTCTTATTATTATTATTACTATTATTACTATTATTATAATCACTATTATTATTATAATTATTACTACTATTACTATCATTATTATTATGATTATAATCATTCTTGCAGTCCAGTCGACCACATCGTGCCATTTAAAGACGGTCAGTTTTACACGGGACACAAGCATCACACACTGAACAGGTCTGGTCATCACCAACAAAGACAAGTCTTGAAGAAGAAAGACACAAAAACAGTCGGCGTTGTGCTAAGAACGCCAGGCATTTTCCCAAAGCTGCATTTCCCTTGGACAGTTGCGTGCGTGCGTGCGTGCGTGCGTTTTCGTGTAATATTTGTAATCGTGTGCATGTGTGTGTGCGATTATACGCGCATATCTGTGTGTGTGTGTGTGTGTGTGTGTGTGTGTGTGTGTGTGTGTGTGTGTGTGTGTGTGTGTGTGTGTGTGTGTGTGTGTGTGTGTGTGTGTGTGGCGTGTGTGTGTGTGTGGGTGGGTGGGTGGGTGAGCGCACGCGCGCGCGCGCTAGAACAAAGGAAGGCGCAGTGAGCCACAGTGCTTTCAACGCGTTGTTAAGATTGCTTTCTTCTAACAAAGGACAAAAACCGTTCATTTGGTCCTTTCAGAAGGAACCTGCGGGGACTATTTCAGCTCTCCTCTATTTTCCGTTTTGCATTCATTCAGCACCAGAAAGAGAGAAGAAAAAGAAAACCCGCAAACATTGTATTGTTTCACAATGCAGGAACACCGTCGGCTATAAATTCTTCCACCAAAATGTGAATGAGTGTGCGCGCGCATGCGTGCCATGCGTGTGTGCGCCTAGCTGTGAGTGCATTTTTGTCCCTTATGGCCTGGTTTCTTGCACTTGTTTCATAACGCACGGCGTAAATGATAAATGAAGACATGGACCCCCTCCCCCTAATCTAACCCTACTCCACCTCTACCATCACCAACATCGATGGCTCATTCATTGCATTACCACTGTGCAAGCCGAAAATGTATTGAAACCAAAAATCCCAAGTTTTCCGTTTGCAATGCAGTTGCGACCCTGTGTTTAACGTAAACGTCACCGTTTCCAGCACTCTTCTCACACACAATCCCAGAGTTTTCCGAGAGAGGGCACCACTCGCGGTTTTAAACGTTCCACCTTTGGGTCGCTCGCTTATCTGATCAAAAGACTATCTAAAAGCCACTTCTGTGCTGTCTCCGGGACTAGAGGCACTTGGACACGGGGACACCTTTTAAACACACACAAACACACAAACCACAAATCACACACAGATGACTGGAGAGAGGGAGACAATGAGGAGAGAGAGAGAGAGAGGGCACACTCCGGTTTTAACATTAGTTTACCTTTGGTCGCGCGCTTGGCATCTGATCAGGGCGCTAGTTTAAATCCAACTCTGTGCGTGTCTCCGGGGACTAGAGGCACTGGGGAGGGGGACAGAGGAATATGGCTGTGACGGTGGTGAGGAGGGCGAGGGGAGGGGAGGAGAAATGAGGGTGGAGAACAGGGGGAGGGGGAGGTAGAGCGGTGGCGGGGGGGGGGGGCGGGGCAGGGGGGGGGGGGGGGGCTAGAAGGCGGAGAGCGCGGGGGTTATGGGAGGGCCGGCTTTTGCTGTCACAGTGCAATAAAATCACGATCGTCGCCGGGTCGTTTATTAGAAACTGAGGCAATCTCTCGCTGTCTCTTCTGTCTGTCTATCTGTCTAGTCTCTGTCTGTCTGTCTGTCTGTCTGTCTGTCTGTCTCTCTCTCTCTCTCGCTCTCTCCTCTCTATCTCTCTCTCTCTCTCGCTCTCTACTCTCGCTCACGCGTGCTCACACGCCCACACCACATCCATTGTTCTCGTCGCATCCTAACATGTTTTCTTGTCCTCTGTGGGTGTGTGTGTGTGGTGTGTGTTGTGTGTGTGTGTGTGGTGTGTGTGTGTGTGTGTGTTTTTGCGCGCGCATGTGTTTGTGTAAAATGTATGATGACAGTGTGTGGGTATGCGTGAGCATATGTGTGTGTGTGTGTGTGTGGGGGGGGGGGGGGGGGGGATGGATGGGGAGGGTGAGGGGTTGAGCAGGTGGGTGGAATGGGGAAGTGGGGATGAGTGTGCGTTGTGTGTGTGTGTGTGTGTGTGTGTGGTGTGTGAGAGAGAGAGAGAGAGTCGTGAGGATGAGAGAGAGAGAAGAGTGGTCCCTGAGGAAGAACCTGTTACAAGCCGAAATATGGGGAAATATATCTATAATATATATATATATAATATATATTAATAGATATAGATATATATATATATATAGATATATTATATATAGATATATATATATATGAGTCTGTTGTTTCATCTTCGTCTAATGTGGCGTTTCATATAAACACACACACACACACACACACACAACACACACACACACAATCACACAACCCACACACACATAATAAAATAAAATAAAAATAAGGAGGGTTCCGGTCGACAGCCAAGTTACACGTGAATTTCGGAGGACTGCTTTCCTACCAATCACGCATGAAGCTAAAAGAGAATCTGGCAAATGCACGTAGCCCATCACATAATATTAATGTTGGCATGGACAATTACGAAAGTAAAAGGGGACGGAGACTTACAACAACAACCCGGAACACACACAACAACTCAACAACCAACAAACCACAACATCAAAGACGAAGCTTAAGCAGTGTCTGTCCTTCATGAATCAGCTGGTTTCCGTTTAATTTCGACTACTTCTTTGATGTACACAAAAAATCCAAATGGCGTTGTCTTCAAAAGAGATCAAACAGAAAAGGGCTTTTAAACCCAACGTTCAGCCATTATCAGCCTACCTCTTCCTGCAACCCCTCCACCCCCTTTCCACTACAAACATCCTCTTTCCCATTCCTCAACATAGCAAAATATCAGTAAATATTCCTATATTTGGTAGAAAGAAGTGGGTGCTGTGTGTGTGTGTGTGTTGTGGCTGTGTGTGGTGCGCCGCGAGCAGCGCGCGCGTGTGAGTGTCTGAAACAGAACGGGGAGAGAGACGAGAACGAGGTCACGAGACTGGAGGAGAGAGCTGGTGTGCGTGTCGTGTGGGTGTGTGTGTGGTGTGTGTTGTGTTGTGTTGTGTGTGTGTTCTGTGTGGGATTGTGTGAGTGTACGTGAGGGAGACGTGAGAGAGAAAGAGAGACAGAGAGGAGAGGAAGGGTGTGTATGTGTGTGTGGGTTGTGTGTGTGTGTGTGTGTGTGTGTGTGTGTGTGTGTTGGTGTGTTGTGTGGTGTGTGTGAGGCGAGAGAGAGATGTGAGCGAGTAAGGGAGTGTATGTGAGTGTGATGTGTGTGTGTGTGTGGTGTGGTGTGTGTGTGTGTGTGTGGTGTGTGTGTTGGTGTCTGTGTGGGTCTGGTTTGCGTGCGCGCGCCGCGCGGCGCGCGTATGTATGTATGTGTGTGTGTGTGTGTGCGTGCGTGCGTGCGTGCGTGCGTGCGTGCGTGTCGTGTTGTGTATGCGCGCGTGCGTTAAGTGCGTGTGTCTCTTCTGCGTACGTCTGTGCGGAGTCCATGGTTGTGGGGGGACGGAGGGGGGGGGGGGGGGGGGGGGGGGCAAGGGGGTTCGTGGGCACACGCTTGCGACGCGCGGCGCGCGCGCGGGTGTGTGCGCGTGTCAGTACGTTCTCTCACAACGCAACAAAACCAAAAATCATCGCCCCCAAACAACAAAAAAAAAAAAACCCTCCACTGACCTGCAGGCGGTGGGCGTGGCGGTGGGTCGCAGACGGTGAGGGGACACGTCGTACTCCTCCACCTGCAGGTCGTCCAGCATGTAGTCCTGCAGGAAGTGACGCACGGCTCAGCGCCAGGCGCTGTCTCCTCCCGGCCTCCCCGACACCGGGTCCCTCCCGGACCCCCTTGGGGACCCTCCGCTCACCGCTGAAGTTCCTGGACAGCAGCTAGCCAGCAGCACAAGGGATTGGTGGTGGGTGTTAGAGAAAGAAGAAGAACAACAACAACACAACAACAACAGCAACAACAAACAAGAACAAGGGAGAACTGAAGAAGAAGAAGAAGAAGAAGAAGAAGAAGACGAAGAGACGAAGACGAAGACGAAGAAGAAGATACCAATGCGTTATTCGTTGGTTTCTCTTTTCAGATCGAGAGCTGGAGCGCGCGTGCATTGCGATTCTGAGGAGAATGGGAGGGCAGGGGGGGAAACAGAAGACAGACAGGACAAATACAGAGGCGGAGACGATGACGAGGGGGGGACACCGGATTTTGATGTCGAGAGGAGAGAGAGAGAGAGACGAGAGACGGAGAGGAGAATACAGAGAGGACCTGTTTTTTTCAGAGAGAGACTTCGAGCGGAGAGAGAGTTTAGTGTCTCTCCGTCGGTGACTGCGGAGTGCGCTGTGTCGTGTCGTGTGTGTGGCGTCTGCGTGCCCCTGTGCGTGTGTGTCTCCACCTCTTTGGTTCCGCCTGCGTATACGCCACTCTTGTTGTGTTTGCGTGCTGACATGTGGCGTGCGTGCCGTGTTGGGTGTTGTGCACGCTTAAGCACGACTGAGTATGAGAGAGTGACGGGTACATGCGTGTGGGCAACGACTTATTAGGAGTGCGAGCGCACGCCCGCGCGCGAGCGAGCGTTGCCTCTTTCCCCGTTGCCTCTTCCACATGGTGGCTGTCCTCACAAACTTGAACATGAGCACTTTCTTCCGTCCGCCACAACGTGGTTTTTTGTTGTGTTAAGACAAAAAAACACAGTTGTTTCCACTGTGCAAACCTGTTCGACCACTGACCACACGTTTCTGCTCGACAGTTAGCCTTGATTTTCCTGAGATCTCGCCAATCCCCAGGTCAAGGCCAAGGTCAGGGTCAAGCCATAATCACAGCCGTCGGAATATATATATATAATAGGCTAAAGGAACGCTTGGGCATGCTTCTTGCCTCTAGCCTTCGACAAACGTGGTGAATAAACGTGACCGACCAGGCGGTGGGGCGAACATGATTAGAGATTTCACAATATGCATACGGGCAAGGTCCGGGGCGGTAAGTGACAGATAACAAAGCATGCAAAACATGTCGCGGAGCCTTGGTTTCTTCCGGACAATCTTCATCAAACAGTACGGTAAGCTAATGTTGCTTATAGCCCAGCCCGACCGCAAAGGGGCCGTATCAAGCGTCCTCAGAGCTGTCATCCGCGTTCAAGTCAACTCATAAATCGCTCCGAAAAAAAGAAAATCCTCATTCATACAAAATCTTTTAAAAATGCACCCTCTAAAAACACACCGGAAATGTTTAAAAGCTTTCTTCCTGTAAATTCTTCATCAAAACAGTATATAAAGTACAGTGGACAGACTTCACTGTGAAAGATATATGGCGTCTTATTGAAAGTCAAGGTGCAAAGAGTTATCGGACCCAGAAAATGACCTAAAAAATTCCGGGCTGGAAATTTTGGAGATCTCGCTTTTGTGCAGGGAAAAAAAAAAAGCAAAAAAGGGGAAAAAAAAAAAAGATACACCCGAATGGAACCAGTGGGACCCACAGAGAAGCGCTTTCCCTCAGCCTGCCCAACCAACGAGCCCTGGAAGGCCTGCGCGTGTTCCACTGACATAATGGTGCATGCACGGCACCGAACAAGCTTTTCATATGGGACGTCACGGGCCCAGGATTCGCCTCTGGAATCGGGCTGTGGCGCGTCTCCCTGTTCCCTTCAATTTCAAAACGTAATGTAGAACATCGGTTGACGCTGAACCTGAAGAAATCTTACCGGGGGCTGAGTTTTTTCAAAAGAAATGCGAAACGCGAAGGGTAGCAACCATCGAGCGATTCAAAACTGTGATGTCCCTTGGAATTGCAAGCTGATACTTGAACTGTTCGTCTGTCTGTTGTCTGTCTGTCTCTGTCTCTCTCGCTCGCTCTCTCTCTCTCTCTCTCTCTCTCTCTCTCTAGCTCTTTAAGACTGTCGGCCGTCTGTCTCGTCTCTCTCTCTCTCGCTAATGTCACTTGTGCCTGGCTCATGTCCCCTCCTCCCCCTATACCCCCTCCCCACTACTCTTTCTGCTCTTGTCTCTCGCTGTTCTCTCTCTCGATCTACATACTCCCCTCTCTGTCGTAGTCGTATTCTCTCTCTCTCTCTCCTCAGAGAGGCCATCCGTTAATCGAAACAGTCAGAGCGTTCGAACCATGGAGCTGATGGTGGCGGGGAGTTCCAATCCCCACTCAGATGCGGGGCTGGGATTTTCACTGTGTGCAAAACCTCTGAGCTCTCTCTCTCCCGCCTCGCGGCTCGCTCCCTCTCTCTCTCCGGATTCCAATCCAGTCTCTCTCTCTCGTCTCTCTCTCCTCCTCGATCCGTCCACCCAGCAGTAACGGGGTGTATCTACCTCATTGCCGTTTAGTGAGTTGGAGGAAGGGTGGAGAGGGGTAAGGCAGGGAAGGATAGGAACGGGAAGGGCTCGCAGTCTATCCATAGGGCGCTGCAGCCTACCACAGCCGTGAATTTCTCTGGACCGTTCGCTTGGCCCTTAACCCACCTTCAAGTTTGTCTTCTTCTACATACTTTCTTTTTTTTTTTTTTTTTTTTGGTCCCCAGGCAATAAAGAGTTTTAAACTGTCGAACTTGTTGTCACACGAGAGTGACTCTTGGAGGTTTCGCGCCTCTCTCGCCCCACCTCTTCTTTTTTCTTTCCTTCTTTCTTTGGGTGTTTTTTTTTTGGGGTTTTTTTTTTTTTTTTGGGGGGGGGGGGTGTTGTTGTTGTTGTTCCATACTCCTCTCTCCACCTTTCTCTCCCTGCCACGCCCTTCCCGCTTCCCCCGTAAAGACCAAACGATTACTGGCCTCCCTAGTTTACTGGAGAGAGAAACAGAGAGAGAGAGAGAGGAGAGAGAGAGAGAGGAGAGAGAGAGAGAGAGAGAGAGAGTATGTTGTGTGTCAGACCGACAGACAGAGACAGACCGAGACGGATAGAGAGAGACAAAGACAGAGAGGAAAAGTCCGCACTCGATCACAGTTTGTTCTCTCTCTATCTCTCTCTCTCTCTCTCGCTCTCTCTCTCTCTCTCCGTCTCTCTCTCTCAAATTTTCACCTCTTGAAATTGCCCTCTGTTTATTCTTGTTTTGTTCCGTTTAATCTAATTTCATATAATTCCTGTACTTGTGTATTCCACACCCCTTCATTAGGGGCCTTGGCCTGTTATATGAACAAATCATCTGAATCTGAACCTGAATCTGAATCTCTCTCTCTGTGTCTCTGTTCTGTCTGTCTGGTCTGCTGTCTCTGTCTGTCTGTCTGTCTCTACCTCTCCTCTCCTCTCTCTGTCTCTCTCTCTCTCTCTCTCTCCTCTCTCTCCCTTCTCTCTCCTCCCTCCCTCTCTCCTCTCCCTCCCTCCCTCCTCCCTCCCTCCTCTCTCTCTCTCCCTCTCCTCTCCTCTCCCTCTCTCTCTCCATCTCTCTCTCTCTCTCTCTCTCTCTCTCTCCCGTCCGCTCTCTCTCTCAATCGGCCTGCCAATCACTCAGCCAGCCGATCACACCAGAGCCAAACACAGGAACCTCCGTTACAAACTGAAACGGAGAGAAGATGGATCAGTCCGGGCTGACACAGTAAAACGGTGGGCGACCACGGCTTCTTTCTTTATCTTCAGTCGCGTGGTGCCGACTGCTTCTGTGGCAGCTCACGCGGCTCCGTCAATCACCCGTTATGTTGACTCCGCCCTGAGCCGTTAAAACAGACGGTGGTGGTCAACACTGACCCCGTCACGGCTGACCTGAGGTTCATTCAGACCAGTACTTCGTCACCTGCCTTTTCTCTTTCTTTCTTTTTTTTTTTTTTTCTTTCCGTCACCTCACTCCCTTTTTTTTATCTCCCAATTTTCCATCCAAAGTATTGTTGATGGTATCTTATAGGTGCTCCCCTTTCTCTCCTTGGGTGGGCCATGTGAGAGAGAGAGAGGGGGGGAGGGGGGAGAGGGAGGGAGGGAGACAGAGAGACAGAGACAGACAGACAGAAAGAATGTGTATGAGAGAGAGAGAGAGAGAGAGGAGAGAGAGAGAGAGAGAGAGAGAGATAGGTGGTGGTGAGAGAGGAGAGAGAGAGAGAGTGTCAGAGAGACAGACAGACAGTGTCAAGAGTTTTTTTATCTCGGGGTGGTGAAAAAATACAAACTGTCAAGAGGAGCGGAAACATGGGGACAGCGGGACAGCTGACCTTCAGAGAAGAACCATCGAACGACCTTCCTACAGTCGTTTCGTTCGGCCCAACTCTGAGAGGTCATCTTCACTCTCGGAGGCCTTTCTGCTATCACCTGGATTCAAACCTGCATCCCCAGAATGGTTGAGGGCCTCAAAGTCAAATCGCCTTTGGACGGATATGTCTTAACCACTCAGCTCTCAGACACTAAAGTGAAGGAGGGGGGTGGAGGCCGGGGGGGGGGGGGGGGGGGGGGGGGGGGGGGTGGGGGGGGGTTGGGGGGGGGGGGGTTATTATGTCTGTGTGAGATCCCAAGGGCGGACAATCACTTGGCAAGCCAAGTTCCTGGTGATCAAAAGCAGGAACTGCAGTTCGGGAGGAGTGGAAGGTGCGATGGAAAGTGGTGTGAAAAAAAAAAAACAAAAAAAACAGGCAGTGTTCTACACCACCTACTTTGAATCACATAGAAACATGTCTGCTGCTTAAAAAAATATTTTGAACAAGTTTTCATTATTAAAAAAAAAAAACAAACAAACAAAAAGGCACTGCTCTAGAGCACCTATTTCAATCGCAAACAGTCGCAGAGCTGCTGCTTTCTGAAATATTTTCAACAAAGTTTTCATCCAGATTTTGAATTATCGGTGGGGGGAAAAAGCAGATCAGGGAGTAGGAAAGGCGTTTCGAACATTTCCAACAATAACACATCAAATAATAACGATATAAATTTGAAAAGTTATTGATAAAGCACCCCCCAAAAAATTGTAGGCAAACGAATTCAACGCCTAACGTGCGCCGAAGTGGATGAAGGTAAGTGACTGGTTGTTCATTATCGTTGTCCAGAGTGTTGTGCTTCTTGCCTGAAGAAGACCTCAGAGGCCGTGTGATTCGTTCGTCTACGGTTTCTGTTTTGTTGTTGTTTGTTGTTGTTGTTGTCTGTCGTTGTTGTTGTCGTTATTGTTGTTGTTGTTGTTGGCGGTGCTTTATCAGTAACTTTTCCAATTTGTTCAGATTTCCGCCTGCAGTTGTCTCACTTTGCAACTTAAATACTAATGAATACTTCTTAAAAAGAGAAAGAGGAGGAGAAAAAAAAAAAAAAAAAGGGGGGGGGGGGGGGGGGGGAGATAATCGGCTGAAAAGAAGACAACTAACCCGCCTGCACCACTGCCAGAGCTGGGGGAGTGGAGGGGAGGGGGGGGGGGGGGGCAGGGGAAGGGGGAGGGGGGGGGGGGGGCCTACAGACGAGTTTCGCAGATGGGATGACCCTCTATCC
>JADBJO010000795.1:362500-367500 GCA_016801955.1 Conus betulinus | reverse complement strand
CCTCGCTCTCTCTACCTCTCTCTCCCTCTCACACCTCCTCTCTCTCTCTACTCTTCTCTCCCTCCATCGCTATCTCCTCTATATCCTTCACCAGTCCTCTCCACTCCCCCACTCTCTCTCTTCCCAACCCTGGCCAATCATCCCCTCTATCTCTACTCTCTCTCCTCTCTCTCTATCTCTCTCCTCTCTACTCTCCTCTCTCTCTCTCTCCTACCTCTCCCTTCCTCTCTCTCACCCCCTACCCACCTCCCTCCAAACAAACCACAAAAATATCTCCGCCAAATCCCACCCAAAACGCACCCCCCCCATTATTACAGCTCCCCATCCCCCCCACCCCCCTCGACCCATGAACCCCCCCGGGTCTTGAGACCCCCCCCCGGAAGAAAGGAGTTGAGGAGAAGGATGGGGGGGCGGGTCACCCTCCACCCACTTCCCGACACCCCCCCCTCCCTCTCATCCCTCTCCTCTCCCCCCCCCCCCCCCCCCGTCTCCCCACCACCCCCCCCCTCTCTCTCTCTACCCCCTCCTCCCCCACCCACACCACCCCCCCCCCCACCGAACTCACCCTCCTCTCCCCTTCGCACTCCTCTCCCCCTCCCCGAAACGAAAGATCGAAAAAAAAAATCACCGGCTCTCTCTCTCTCTCTTCAATCTCTCTCCTCTCTATGAAATCCCTCTCCGCTATCTCTCTCTCTCTCTGCCGTATATGAAAACAGTGGTGATCCATCAACTGCAAAATATTATCAAATCGGCAATCGTATATATCATCTCTCCTTCTCTCTTCTCTCTCTCTCTCTCTCTTCTATCTCTCTCTCTCTCTCTCTCTCTCTCTGTCTCTCTCACCTCCCTCCCTCCTCCACACACACACACAAACATATCTACGCCCAATAAACCAAAACGCATAGATTACAGTCATGAACGACCATGGGTCTTGGTGAGGAAAGGAGGAGGGGGGCGGAGAGGGACAGAAAGAGAAAAGGGCAAGGAGTTTTGGGTTTTGGCTCAATCAATCGGGGGTCGATCAAAACGAACGCTGAAAAAAGAAAGAAGAAAAAAAAATCACCGGGGGACACAGTATGGCAATTCTTTCGTTTGAAATCCCTTCTTCACCCCAAGTCTGCTTGTTGGTCACTGGCTGACCCCAGCTGACCTTGTCTGTTTGAACGGTCGACAAGACCCCATACCCACCATACCCTCTCTCTCTCTCTCTCTCTCTCTCTCTCTCTCTCTCTCTCTCTCTCTCTCTCTCTCTCTCCTCCTCCTACCTCCTCCTCCTCCTCTCCTTTCCCTTCCTATGTCTGTCTGTCTGTCTGTCTCTCTCTTCTCTCTCTCTCTCTCTCTCTCTCTCTCTCTCTCTCTCTCTCTCTCTCCCTCCTCCTCCTCCTCCTTCCCTTCCTATGTCTGTGTCGTCGTCTCTGTCTCTCTCTCTCTCTCTCTCTCTCTCTCTCTCTCTCTCTCTCTCTCTCTCTCTTCTCCTCCTCCTCCTTTCCCTTCCTATGTCTGTCTGTCTCTGTCTCTCTCTGTCTCTCTCTCTCTCTCTCTCTCCCTCTCTCTCTCTCTCTCTCTCTCTCTCTCTCTGCTCGACTGCAATGTTCGCCTTCGTAGTGTTATTTCAGATCCCTAGCACACGGGCGCCATGATTCTGACCAAAAGCATATCAGTATCACGCTTGCTGCAACAATTTAAAGTGTCTCTGGCCAGTGTGTGTGTTCGACCTCTCCAGCGTTGGAACTTACATACCACCGCTCTACACTATCCTAACTGTAAGGAAATAAAAGAATACATTAAACCTGCAAACATACATGCACGAAGACGTGCAAAGGGCAGGTGGGTGCGCGCGCGCGCGCGCGCGCGCGTGTGGTGTGTGTGTGTGTGTGTGTGTGTGTGTGTGTGTGTGTGTGTGTGCGCGTGTGTGTGTGTGCGTGTGTGTGCGTGTGTGCGTGCGTGTGTGTGCGTGTGTGTGTGTGTGTGTGTTTGTGCATGTGTGTGTGTGCGCGTGCGCCTGTGCGTTCAGTTGTATGTGTGAGTGCGAGAGAGAGAGAGAGAGAGAGAGAGAGAGAGAGAGAGAGTGTGTGTGTGTGTGTGTGTGCGTGTGTGTGTGTGTGTGTGTGTGAGAATGTGTGTGTGTGTGTGTGTGTGTGTGTGTGTGTGTGTGTGTGTGTGTGTGTGTGTGTGTGTGTGTGTGTTGGGGATGGGGAGTGATCCTGTTCATCTTGGTTTGACCTACATTGGATATATATATATATATATATATATATATATATATATTATATATATATATATATATATATATATATACTGGCCGTTTGTGAATTATCGCTTTTTTATATGTTTTTAAGATCTGCTGGCTTCGTTGTTCTGGTTGTTTTTTTTTTTTTATCCATATAAACAGAAAATATGATTTCATTTGAGAAAGCTACAGATTAATCTTACGTGCTGATGATTTTTTTTCCTAGATCTATGATTCCACAAACTCATAATTTTCCAGAAATGTTGCTTTTAAAACACACACACACACACACACACACACACACACACACACACACACACACAGAAAGAGACAGACAGACAGACAGACAGACAGAGACAGAGACAGAGAAAGACAGACAGACAGACAGAGAGGCAGAGAGAGACAGAGAGACAGACAGAAGTCGTAAACTCCGAGGGCGGCGCTGGCAAGTAACATACCACGTCAGTCAACTCTTAAACTGTTAACGGCAACGGCAGGAGAGAAGCTGACCTTTGAGGTGTCGTTCAGTTCAGTTCTACGGCAATTATTTTCAACGTTAAATCAGCACCTTTGTTTCAAGAGTTGCTATCTAGACCAGACGGCTGCACGGCATTGCCATCGCTCGGAGCGAAGCAGTTCTGTTCTGGGTGGAAAAAGAAAAAGAAAATAAAAGATATAAATCTAATAACAACAGAAACAAGTCTTTCTTTTTTTTTTAATGGCACAGTTTACAAACATGAATAATATCCTTAAGACTTGGATAAAAACTAAAGCGTTGGGTAGATGTCTGTCTGCCAAGTCATAAACCGCGCGAGACCCTCTTCTTCAATTCGGTCATCTTAGTCGTTCATCAATTCATTCATTTATCCATCAGCTTTAAAATGATACGCAATGTGGTCTCGAAACTTAGCTGATGTAGTGTACTGTATGCGGACTAGTCCGCACGAAATGACACCTCCTTGATGAAACTGAGTCATTGAAAACTGAAAACTAAGCCTCGCTGAGGACGGTTGGCATTCCCCACCCTCAGTTCATTGCCCTTGCATGAAATAAAAAAATAATAAACAAAAACAACACTGTTACAAAAAAAAAACATAACAAAGGCCAGATGGACAAAGAGACTGTGCAGAACCAGCAGTTTGTGTACAACTCTGCACATGCACAGTGACAGTTTCACCAGTACAACTCTGCACAGTGACAGTTTCACCAGTACAACTGCACAGTGTCGGTTTCACCATTACAACTCTGCACAATGTCAGTTTCACCAGTACAACTGCACAATGTCAGTTTCACCAGTACAACTGCACAGTGTCACTTTCACCAGTACAACTGCACAGTGTCAGTTTCACCAGTACAACTGCACAGTGTCACTTTCACCAGTACAACTGCACAGTGTCCGTTTCACCAGTACAACTGCACAGTGTCAGTTTCACCATTACAACTCTGCACAATGTCAGTTTCACCAGTACAACTGCACAGTGTCAGTTTCACCAGCACAGCTGCACAGTGTCAGTTTCACCAGCACAACTGCACAGTGTCACTTTCACCAGTACAACTGCACAGTGTCACTTTCACCAGTACAACTGCACAGTGTCACTTTCACCAGTGCAACTGCACAGTGTCACTTTCACCAGTGCAACTGCACAGTGTCACTTTCACCAGTACAACTGCACAGTGTCACTTTCACCAGTACAACTGCACAGTGTCCGTTTCACCAGTACAACTGCACAGTGTCAGTTTCACCAGTACAACTCTGCACAATGTCAGTTTCACCAGTACAACTGCACAGTGTCAGTTTCACCAGTACAACTGCACAGTGTCAGTTTCACCATTACAACTCTGCACAATGTCAGTTTCACCAGTACAACTGCACAGTGACAGTTTCACCAGTACAACTGCACAGTGTCGGTTTCACCATTACAACTCTCTGCACAATGTCAGTTTCACCATTACAACTCTGCACAATGTCAGTTTCACCAGTACAACTGCACAGTGACAGTTTCAGCAGTACAACTGCACAGTGTCGGTTTCACCATTACAACTCTGCACAATGTCAGTTTCACCAGTACAACTGCACAGTGTCACTTTCACCAGTACAACTGCACAGTGTCACTTTCACCAGTACAACTGCACAGTGTCAGTTTCACCAGTACAACTGCGCAGTGTCAGTTTCATAAGCACAACTGCACAATGTCAGTTTCACCAGTACAACTGCACAATGTCAGTTTCATAAGTACAACTGCACAATGTCAGTTTCATAAGCACAACTGCGCAGTGTCAGTTTCACCAGCACAACTGCACAGTGTCAGTTTCATAAGCACAACTGCACAATGTCAGTTTCATCAGTACAACTGCACGGTGTCAGTTTCACCAGTATAACTCTGCACAATGTCAGTTTCACCAGTACAACTGCACAATGTGAATTTCACCAGTATAACTCTGAGCAGTGTCAGTTTCACCGGTATAACTCTGCATACTGTCAGTTTCTCTGGTACAACTGCACGCACGCACGCACGCGCGCACACACACACACACACACACACACACACACACACACACACACACACACACACACACACACACACACACACACACACACACACACACACACACACACACTAACACTAAACACACACAGTGTGTGTGTGTGTGTGTGTGTGTGTGTGTGTGTGTGTGTGTGTGTGTGTGTGTGTGTGTGTGTGTGTGTTCGTCAACAGTCAAAAAGTCTGTCATCGCCAAAGTCGTGAATAGTTTGCAGAAAAATCAGCGT
>JADBJO010000795.1:345000-352500 GCA_016801955.1 Conus betulinus | reverse complement strand
CGAGAAGCTCAGCCCCCCGTTTTTGCCATTGAACTAAAAATCCAGGTTTCCTGAACCGGTTAGGTAGTTTGGTAGTACAGAGAGACAACAGCATTCTTCAAAGGGAAAATGTTGAGTTCTGCTGATCCTCACTCGTGTCGGAGAAAAAAACTTCCCGTGGGCGCCGTTTATGCCAAACAATGTCTGAGTAACAATGCCCACAAACCACTCCTACTGACTTGAACAGCATTCCTTTCAATACAAGTACACCTGAATCAAACTCAAATATTTATCTTTAAAATTCCACTAAAGCGTAAATTCGCAGGAGCTCTAATTCTCTCTCTCTCTCTCTCTCTCTCTCTCTCTCTCTCTCTCTCTCTCTCTCTCTCTCAGAGTCTAAGTCTCTCTCGCTTGATTAAATAAAACAAAAAATCTAGCAAGTTGTCCTGATATGCTGCACATATGTTTGGGGGATTTGGGAGATGGGAACCGTGAGGAGGACAGGGAGCAGAAGGGGGTAGGGCAGGAGATTGGTTTGTAAGTGAGAGATTTTTTGTTGTTTTGTTTTGTATTTTTGTAGCTGCTGTCTTATAACATATTCCATATTCTGCCATCACTGTGGAGTCATGGATCTCTAGGCCAACAATAATGCAAATTTGTTGGCGTCTGAAGATTAACCGAATGCAAGAGCTCTACTGGAGAAAATGGCAAACATACAGAGGGCACACATTAAAAAGGTACACTAACTTTTCTGTTTACCTGGTGTCCACAACTTTGGCGCCTAGCTGAAGATGCTTTCAATTAAAACTGTGCCTGTGTCTGCTAGCAATTTTAAGTTAGAGTAGTGACCAGCTTAAGCTGAATTCCACAGCACCATAAACATCACATTTGTGGCTGTCCACACAAGCACACATGGCCTACAGTTTTGGAAAAAAAAAAAAACGGCAATCCACTATTTTCTAACCCTATTTCATTCACCTCGTCAGATTAAATTGAATCAGTGATGCAAAATCTGTTAAATGACAGGTGAGACAAAGTGTTTAAAGTAGGATTAGAGACTTAGGCATTTTACCACAGGTATAAGGGGTGAAAAAACTAGTCAGTCTTGAGATATGACAAACATTATTTTAACGAATCTCAAAAATTCTTATTGTCTGACACATCATGAAGATTGCACTAAAACTAGTAAAAGAAGTTTCCATCTTTACTCTTGATGATTAATGGATTTGAAACAGTTCTTAAACTAAGCACCGTTAACTTATCCAATCATCTTTTTTTAACTGACCCCTAAGTCTTCACTAATATATATATATGTTCTTGCTGCTGTTCTTCTTTCTCATTTCCATTTTTTTTCAAATTAATAAAATCTTCAAGATCTATATATCAATTTCTATTCCTTTCAACTTCAGTAACCTTCATACGTTAATAATGGAGCACTTTATTTTCCAAATCAAAAATAAGCAAAGGTGCACCCCTCCTCCAAAAAAAAAAAAAAAAAAAAAAAAAGAAGATGATCCATGTGTTCTTTCAATTTCACCATGTAATACAGTATGGCATAGATCAACACATTACCAGGATGTACTGATTAGCTGATACAACCAAAAAACAGCTGGAAAGTGTCTACCAAAACCCAGAGACCAAATTATAATACTTAATTCTCCCTTACAGTCAGGGCATCTCATTTTCAGTTCTTGTCACTATCTGTTTCCTTCATACAGAAAAGAAACATGAGGACCTGCCTTCTGTCTTCTGCTCTTTACAATGACAGACCACAACATTTCTGACCTAATGCTCAAGCATTCATTCGTGAACAAAAGACAAACCCACCAGCTCTGCAGTGTTAAAAACATACACCTGGTTCATGGTTCATCAACCGTATCGACGGGTGTAACAGGTGGCTCACATTATCCTTCCCTGTGACATGACGCTGAATAATCACTGCTTAGTAGATCGAATATTCTGTGCTGCTCTTGTTTCTGACGCGGTATGCACTTAAACCACATAGTCAACTACCTAATTTCTATAATTAGACCTATGACACCAGACAGCTTATACTTAAAAAGTCAGATTAATTGAAATAACTGTACTACAGTGCTGCTATTTCAATTGCTGAAGTACTGTATAAACTAAACAAACTTTTATCTTACTCTAAATTTATGTTGACTGCCAGGGGCATTCTGCTTGTATGTGGATGCAAAAAAAAAAAAAAAAAAAATTAATACACAAAAAAATGAACAAAAAGAGAGAGAGAAAGAAAAAGGATGAAAAAAAAAAAGAACTGATGAAATGTTTTACTTGTTCATTTGTTGATTATGGTTTGTATGAAAGGACTGTCCACAGGTTTGGTTATTTACTTGCAGTTGCACTCAGAAACATGGAGTACAAGTTTGATAATTCATGAGCGCGCACACACACACACACACACACACACACACACACACACACACATAGATCACACTATTCACAGTGTGAGGTTTGGAACACTACACGCCACTGCACATAGCTCTAGTAAAGAAACGGCAGGCGTGGGAGGGGTGAGGGGAAGGAGAAGAGCTGAGTCACACTCCTTTTAAGTTGTTTGTCAGATAATAACTTTTGAGTGTGGGTACGACTGGGGACTAGGTGGGAAAGATCAAAGCCCACGTTGGAAGCACCTGTGAGAAACGGTAATCCATTGCAAGCTGGCGCGAACAGAACAGTGAAAGGCTGTGTGTGTGTCTAGATTACAGCCAGATGTGTCACACCAGGATGACTCGTGTCAAATTACAAAACGAGAGCACCTGGCCGTCTTCTTCAACTGTCAGAGCCACTGTCACTGTGCCAGTGGACCTGACCAACGCTCCAGCCTGACAGAACGGAACCGTCACAACGAAGATCATGATAATCTGCGAGTTGTTTACAAATACATGCCCTTCTTATCGATTTATTCTTAACTGAATTCGTCTGCCTCAGAAAAAAAAAAAAAAATAACGAAGAGAGAAGACGAAGAAAAAGAAAAAAAAAAAAGCATGACTTACTGCATAAACTGCCTGACGTATTCTCCACGCACTCGGTACATAATATCATCATGAACCTCCGTGAGGGTATGGGTGTCTCTGTCATTCTGCCTATCGCCACAGTTGGCCAAGATGTCACTCACAGTGTCTTCTGTTTGGCTCTCGCGCACGTAAAATCCCAGACAGAATCCCAACAGAAATATCACACACAGGCCCACCAACAACAACACAATAATCCACGCACTTAATCCACGTCGTGGTTTGGTCACGGAAGCTCGTGAGTCGGCACGCAGAAGTCTGTCGTGGCCGGTGTCTTCTACGGACACCGGAGCGTACGAGTTTCGCGTCCGCACGGCTGCCGCCATGTTTCAAAACTGAAAGGTAAACGGGGCCACGGGAGACAACTTTGTCAGCTGCCAGGTGCTCCGCGTACACGCACGCACACACACACACAGAGATACGGCCGTGACCTCTTTCTCCATTTCAGGTGTAACAACACCAACCTGAATGTGAACTGATCTGTGTATGCTTGCCTTTGTTTCCATTTGACTTGTAGAAGGTCTACATTGGCCTTGTGTGATTTTTTTTTTTTTTTAATTTGTGTTGTAAGACAGAATGCTTGAATTGCGACAAGGTTCGTTTGACAGGCTTGTTTGTCACTGACAAAAACTGAGTAGTATGTGGGAATAATGTCGTCTTGGAGCTGAAAGGTTTGCGCGTGAAGACTCTCCCTCGCTCTAGTTCCTACGTGTGCGCGCGCGCGCGCGCACACACACACACACACACACACACACACACACACACACACACACACACATAACTATTCAAGCCCTTCGTGGACGCGCGCGCGCGCACACACACACACACACACACACACACACACACACACACACACACACACACACACACACACACACACACACACGGGGGGGTGGGGGGAGTCGTTTGCTATTACTGACCGAGCGCCATACCCACTGGTTTCTTTTTCAAAACGGTTAGTTTTCGTCTGCGTTCCTTCAACGGAGAGAGAAAATGAAACCAAAAATAACAACAACAACAAACACAAAACTAAGGGATGATGCTCGATCGAAAGCCCCCGCCCCCCCTACTACACACACACACACACACACACACACACACACACACACACACACACACACACACACACACACACACACACACACACACACTCAAACACACACACGGGGGGGGGGGGGGGGGGGGGGTAGATTGAATAGAAAAGGGAGTATTGGATAGTGTGGAGGTGGAAAAAAAATGATGGGAGGGATCAAAGAGAAACTTCTGAACTACCTGTAGTGAGTGTGTGTGTGTGTGTCGTGTCGCTGTTGTTGTTGTTGTTGTTGTTGTTGTTGTTGTTGTTGTTGTTGTTGTTGTTGTTGTTGTCGTGTTGTCGTAGTCGTTGTTGAATTTAGCATTATTTTGTTCTGCAGTTGTTGTTGTGTGTGTGTGTGTGTGTGTGTGTGTGTGTGTGTGTTGTGTGTTTGTGCATTATCTTTGTAAATCTGACAGATTGTGTGTGTGTCTGTGTGTGTGTGTGTGTGTGTGTGTGTGTGTGTGTGTGTGCATGGTACGCACGCACACATGTGCTTGTGCACAGTGATTCCTCTGAATTTACTTCGCCGATTTCAGTACAAGATTAGCATTTGATCCTTCCTTGGTTTAAGGAAAACAATTCATCAATCAAATCAAAAAGTCAGGATTCATGGATAAGAAATAGGTATACAAAAACAAAAAACAAAAACAAAAAAAATCAGTCGATCGGTCTGTCAGCCCAGTAGTTCCAGTTGGTGGAGCAGGTTGATAATCAGTTACCTGGATACTCGTTCATTGACCCTTTAATGTAATATGAAATATGTCCATAGTTTTGTCTAGCAGCGACTTTAAGCTATTAATATTGTCCTTAACCGGCGAAAAAGTAAAAAGATGGCACTTTATTTACGAGCACCCACTTGTAATGAACGAAAAGGCTCGTAAACTGTACGATCCCCTTTTGGCAAGATTTCCGCCCCTTCCCCTCTCTGAGTGACATCTTTCCTCCAAAGGCAGGGAAATGAAATTGAAGTGGGAAAAGAAAAGATATATATATATATATATATATGTTGTAAATAATTCGTTTTGTTCCATCTTCATCGGTACAAGATCTTCTTCCAGTTACATATAAAAGCTGTTGTATTCTAGTGGATTCTCACGGCATTGTATGCTCCCGTAGCATTCAAGAACGTTGTCAAAATTTACCGCATCTTAAAACCGCATCTAAAAAACAATACACACACACACACAAAAACACACACACACCCAAAGGGGTGGGTAAGACCCAGAGAAGTACTGTCCTCAACCGCCGAACAAACCAGCTGGGAGCAATCCTGCACCACCCTTGGAAGCCTGTGTTGTGTTCACATAGGGTGCAGGCACGCACAGGGCATTCCATTAACACGTGAAGGGACATAATTGCTCCCCTGGCAGATGCCACTGTGTAATGGCCACCGGAAGTGACACGACAGAACCTCCACGGGAGCGTTTCCATGGGAATATCAGCCCATATTTCATGACTGTAGAACTCACCGGCAAAAAAAAACGCCAACGTTAAGCAACTGCCGTGTTCATCCTGGAGCCTCGCTCGTTGATGTTCCGCTGATGACAGTACGACTCCAAACACGGCCAAGCTTTCGCCATGAGGTCTTACGTGCTCTCTGAAGAGAATCCCAGGTCACAGCCTTTCCCGTTGACAACAGGACTTTCCCTACGGTCAGCGAGTCTTTCTTCACCGTCACTGGCCCTTTCCCCAGAATCAGAAAAAAAAAAAAAACAACAACAACACCAACAAAAAGATACACCCGAAGGTGTGGGATACACCCGAAGGTGTTCTATGTATGTTCCATAATCTTTGACGCCAAGAAGTTTTTTTACTGTAGAGAGCAGAGGAGTACGAAAGAAAACCGTCCTCTGTATTCATCCTTTCCTTTTCTGACCTTCGTTCTTTATTTTCTGAAAATGTCCTCATTGGCCTTTCTCACATTGTCCTCATCGTCCTTGCTTACCATGTTCCCATTTTCTCACCATGTGTTCATCCGTCAATTTCTATATTTCATGCCATTTAAACTTTCCTTGGTTTTTAACCTGTGGCGTCCTCATCCGCCCGTTCTTCCTGTCCGTCTCTAACCCGCCCTTCATTCCTCACACTGTCTCGTCCGTTCTTTCCTTCCCTATCATGTTCCCAGCCACTGTGTTATTACCTCTGACCCCTCACACCCACTCCACTGCCACTTTGAAAAAACTTCCATCAGGAAGACGCTACAGAATGCCCAGAGCACAGAAGAATGTCTTCATGAAGTCTTGTATACCAAGTGCCATTAGCATTTTAAATTCTGAAAGCCTGTGATTGACTCTCATACATGAGGAATTCAGTTTGCAATATCATGCTTGTGATGTGACTATGTGTGTGTGTGCGTGTGTGTGGGAGGGGTGGGGGGAGGGTGGGAGTATGTGTGTACGCATGTGTGTGTGTGTGTGTTTAGTGTTTGAGCGTTGGTGCGGGCGAGCTTGTGTTTTTATGTATTGTTTTTTTAATCTATGTAACGTTTTATGTCTTATGGATTTAATGTTTATTTCATGTGTGTATATATATAGGGGGGGGGGGGGGGGGTAGGTGGGTAGGTGGGTAGGTCGTGGTGTGCTGTGTGTGTGTGTGTGTGTGTGTGTGTGTGGGGGGGGGGGGGGGGGGTGTGTCGATGTATATATAAATACATATATTAACAAAAGTTTTATGTAACGATTTGTAACGTCTTTTTTGTAATGTCTTATGTACTTGTGAAATAATGTGGTGCAAAAAAAAAACTTTCCGAGGGACAATAAAGTTGATTGAATTAAGTGTCCTTTCTTACACATGGTTTTCTCATACATCTCCTTTCTTTCTTACCATGTCCTTGTCTGTTTTCCTTTCTCTCTGAAGTTTCACCCCGTCCTTTTTTCTCACCATGTTTTCTCACCAGTTCTTTCCTTTGTCACCATTTCCTACTTGTACTCACCCATCCTTCTCTCCTTCACAATGTCCTGATCCGTCCTTTCCTGTCTCACTATGTTCTCATACACTAGTTCATGATGTCCTCCTCCCTCTTCCCTATGTCATGACATCCTCACCTATTTGTCTGTCTGTCTTTCTTTTTTTTTTTCTAAACGTCTTTTCCATCTATATTTTCCCAGGAAAATGTAGTTAGTCCCCCCCCCCCCCCTCCCCAAAGAGGCCCCCATCCCCCCCCCCCATTTCTCACAATGTCCGTCATCTACCATTCCTTTCTCCATGTGTCCTCATCCATCTCTGCATCTTCTTAACGTCCTCACCCATCTTTCTTTTCTCATAATGTCCACACTCTTCTTCCCTTTCTCTGGATGTCCATAGCCATCCTTCCGTTCTGATGATATCTACCTTCGTCTGTCCTTTTTCTCATCATGTCCTCAGCCATCTTTGCTTGTTATCATGTCACGAGGCACATTCGGGTGTCTTTTC
>JADBJO010000795.1:337500-340000 GCA_016801955.1 Conus betulinus | reverse complement strand
GTTTTTGGTTTTCACAGAAGTTTCTCTTTCTCGATGCCAACATAACATGAAACTGATCAAAACAAAGCTGGAGGGAGAATTGTCTTCACGCTACTCCGTTATCAAATATACGTCGTCCCTAACCCGCCCAACTCGTTCTTAAATATACGTAATTTCGTAATTTCCCGAGAGACCATCTAATCTGCCCTTCAAAGGAAATACGGAAAGGGGGGGGGGGGGGGGGGGGGGGGTAGCAAACAGAGTTTGCGATATCCCTAACAGTGTAACTCGCTCATAAAGGGAAATAACCCGGTTATGTCCCTAACTAGACAACCTGTCCCTGACGGAAAACAAACTATATATACACCAGTACCAATGCCGTCCGTACAAATGATTCAGATGCTCGTCTGACTCGGATAGCCATAACTACCACGACTTGCACAGCTCCTATAACTGCTGCCGTTGATGCTGCTGCTGCTGCTGCTGCCGCTGCTGCTGCTGCAGCTGAAACTGCTGCTGCTGCTACTTCGGCTGATGCTGTTGATGTTTAAATTCCTTCCCGCGTCGGACACTAGTGACAACGTCGGCGACGAAGCCTCATCGGTGGACGACCGTAGGCTGAAAGTGCTGCGAGCGCAGCTGCTGGCGTTGACGTTGCTGTTGTTGTCGTCGTCCTTGCTGTCATCGTCGTCAGCACCGCCAGCATCTTCGGAGGAGATGAGGATGCGCTTGCGGTGTCTGTGCTTGACGATCATGAGGAAGAGGAAGACGGCGAAGTCCACGGGGATGCTGAGGACGACCCAGCGGCCGTAGCGTGTGTACTCGTCTTCCACGGTGTCCGTGACTGCAACCAGACCGGTGGAAATACTGTGAACATGGCTGCCATTATATTTCCCTTTTGCTTCTTTTCCACCATCACCCCCACCTCCTCCCCCCCCCCCCCCCCCCCCCCCCCCCCCCCCCCCCCCCCCCCCCCCCCCCCCATCTACTCTCCTCCGTCTTCACAACTTCATTATTTCTCACCCACACCCATCCCGTCCTATCTACACCTGACACCCCCCACTTTCCTATCTTTCTCTCTCAAAATGATACGTAACGAGAGATGAATTGACAATCAGAAACGACCGGGGGAAGTGGCAGACTGCGCAGGAACTGGTGGGATAAACGGAAAGACACCAGCATCAAAAATCACATAGACTTAGAAACAAGAGGGAAGACAACAGAACTGGTACACACACACACACACACACACACACACACACACACACAACACACACCGTAAAACTGGCCGTCTGTGGCGCAGTGGTTAGAGTTCAGGATTCCTGGCTGGAAGATCATGTGTTCGATTCCCATCAGATCCATTATTTTGTGGGAATTGTTTGTGTGATTTTTCGTTCCCCACTGGCATCTACCGAGAGTTGACTTTGCCATGGGCTCAGTTGGGAGACAGGGACCACACAGTCGAGTTCTGCTCCCTTGATTAATGTGCGTGTCTCTGAGAATGCTGCTTTGATTTCCTGACCAACACTGCAGGTGTCTGTATCTCTCGGGCCTGGTTGGCGCCGGGACATGTTACGAAACTAAACATAGAATACAGCAATGTCATGCAGTCTCAGGCCAGAAGGGAACTCCATGACATCATTTTCATGGTGCTCATCCACACTGATGAGCGTTTTAACAGTCTCTTGCTTTTCGTGTCCTTCTGCGGAGGTAACCTCACTTTCGATGTCCTCTTCACGCCTATACCCTTGGTAAGCTTGTGTCAAGTTCACCGGTACTGGCAAATTCATGGGTATTGGCAAATTCATGGGTACTGGCAAAGTCATGGGTACTGGCAAATTCATGAGGACTGTTGTTGGACGCCCACTGGTGTGTGTGTGGGTGTGTCGGGAGGGGGGGGGGGGGGGGTAGGGAGGGATGATCACCAACGCTGGCACCACGACTTAGGGATTATCATTTTAAAAGCGAGCTTTGCATGTGGTGTCCTGCAAATATTACATCGGAGCAGGCAGCGCTGAAAAAACATTCAAGTGACTCAGCAGCTGCGCGTAGCACTTGTCATGGACTTATCCCTGGGGACTGCCGAGGTCTGGAACTGCAGCAGGAAAAGGCAGGGAATTGGAATGAGCGGCGCGGGCGCAAGGCCACTGAAGTGGCATAGAAGACAAAACACCACACAAAAAAGAAGAAACAAACATCAACGGGACTGAGAGACTAAGATGCGAATGAGATGGGAACTACTAACAAGCTTATGGACGAGCAAAGCAAAGTCAACATGTTGGAAAACATGTCTAAGTCTATTTGACATTGAAAAGGGGCATATAAATCAATACTTTTCAGCACCTTTATACCCTCTCGTCATCAATCACATGAATTGGCGAAAATAAGAATGTTAAATGATCGGTATTCCTTTGTGCATTTGTGTATGTGTATAGACGACAGTTTAATCGGTAACATTTCAGTTTTTGCAGAGCACACACACACACACACACACACACACACACACACACACACACACACA
>JADBJO010000795.1:310000-317500 GCA_016801955.1 Conus betulinus | reverse complement strand
GCTTAGTCGCGGAGCCGGCGTGAGTGAGCTCTTCCTCCGGAGGGGCGCCACCACACGTCCGTCCAACGACAGCCCCCATGGACTCGCCGATACCGGTGACCCCGACGGAACCAACCAAGGCCACAGACGTGGATAGGACATCGAAATTGAGGTCACCATGAGAGAGCAGGGCATGAAGGGCCACAGAATTTGAGACATTTTTTTTTTTTATGCTGATCGATGAGAATGAGGATGATTAAGATGATGCTACGGATTTTCATTTCGGTCTGAGACTACATGACAGGGCTGTACTCTACGCTTCCTTTCATAATATATTCCGGCGTCAACCAGGCCCAAGAGATACAGGCACCTGCAGTGTTGGTCAGGAAATTTGAGCAACACTCTCAGAAACGCATCCATTAAGTGGATGAAACTCGACTGTGTGGTCCCAGTCTTCCCAACTGAGTCCGCAGCAAACTCAACTCTGGGTAGGAGCCGGTCGGGACAGAAAAACCCACATGACTCTGAAAGGATTCGAACCCACGACTCCCAGCCGGGAATCCGCGACGCTTACCATTTCGCCACGGCGGCTGGTTGCACGATAAGTGTTAGTGCGAGGATCGGAGAGGTGCCATTTTTTGCCAGCCGGAGGAGAGGGGAAGGAGAGAGCAGGGGGTCTAAGCACCCATGAAACTCCCCCTCATCTGGTCCCGGAACCGATTCTAGATCCACCATTGTATCCGGATCGGCACCACGGATTAGCGCCAAATTTTAACGGTTTGTCCTGAGTTTTACTCCATGTTTGCTCCGACGTTTGTTGAAACCGATGTCGTGTGTGTGTGTGTGTGTGTGTGTGTGTGTGTGTGTGTGTGTGTGTGTGTGTGCGTGCGTGCGTGCGTGCGTGCGTGCGTGCATGCGTGCGTGTGCGTGTGTGTGTGTGTCAACTCTGTGTGTGTGTGTGTGTGTGTGTGTGTGTGTGTGTGTGTGTGTGTGTGTGTGTGTGTGCGTGATTGTGTGTTTTACGTTTACAAGTACGACCAAATAAAAAAATAATAATAATAATAAAATAAAAAATCACCATACACGAATGAAAACACAAACCTCTTCCTCTTTGGTGACGTTATTCGATCTTAATGTGTCGGGGGGGAAAAAGACGCTATGCGTAGTTCGTTTCACATTTTAGTAGTCTGGGGCTTTTTCTTTTAAAGCGGTGCAAAAAATACGCGATCACCGGATCCCTGTTCAAACATATCCTGTAATTGAAACGCCATTGCTGCTATATTTTCTTTTATTCATGTCAGCATCGGAAAAAAGCATGATGTGAAAGTCACCATTCAAAGAAATCCTAGAAATCAAAGCACTGAAAATACATTACTGGTTCATTTACTCATCCTGCTTACCTGATGACTGCACGATCAGTAAAAAACGAAGAAGGACGACAACGAATAATGGCATTGTCATCAATGATTAATAGTAGGCGTAAGTTGTCAGACTACAACTAGCTTAGATGCAGGCAAATTCGACAGCTTTTTGACTTATGACGTATTTTTCATTGTGTGACGCAAATTGACGTCCATCACCTTATTATCTCTCCTGCTGGTTAGCCTAAACCGAAGTTTCTCTCCAGTAATAGTTTTAAGAGTTTTGTGCCCTTTTCCTGCCCATTACAATCCCCCCCCCCCCCCCCCCCCCCCCCCCCTCCTGTCTTCCTCTTATACAGTCTGTATAAGGAAGCAGGGGAACCCTTGTCAACAACCGTCTTCTAACACTTTCTCTGAACTGTCGTTCCATCAATTTCTCTGAAACCCCAAACAGTGCTTATGAGTGTATGTTTGAACCATAGTTCCACAAGCAGTTTGATGAGAACCAGAGTTCAGCTGCACCCCTTGGAATTCGTATTCACTCCCATCTGAACAATAACCTAGATATTGATCTTTGAGTCGTCTGTGATTTGTCCAAATTTCCAAACGACTCACGATGAGAAAAGGCACGCAAAAAAAAAAAAAAAAAAAAAAAAATGAAAGAAGCAGTTGAAAAACAAACAAAAACACGAGAAGGAAAGAAAGAACGAAAGGGAAAAAGAAAAGAAAAAAAAAAAAACAAACAAACAAACAAAAACCAGGGCAGCATCCGGTACCACGTGTACCTCTAGTCGTAGAGGCAAACTTGCTTCAACTGTTTTCTCCTTCCACTTATACACAGTTTGCTGGTGTTCACCCTTTAACCTACACCCTAGCGGCACTTTTTAAGCTATAATCAATAGCACGCATGTTGGCCGTCTCATGGAGCAGACATGCTAAGCCATAGTTTGCAAGATGTGAGGGGTCAGCTGTATCGTTAGGACCGTCAGGACTGTGGCTGTCTAGGATTCCAGCGTGGGGAAAAAAAAAAAAAACCGAACGGTGTCGGTTCTGTTCCTGACTGTGTAATTATCTGACAGACACACAACGTCAGAGTCTCCACCGTCCTCTTATCAGAGAGAGAGAGAGAGAGAGAGAGAGAGGGTGGGGTGAGATGGGGTGGGGTGGGGGAAGATATCGATGGAGGTGGGGAGATAAATAGGGCGGAAGATGGGGCGGCACCAAGCAAAGACGTAAACAAAATGGCACCCATGTGCGACTATATATTCCCACACCCAAAGAAACGCACAACACACACACACACACACACACACACACACACACACACACACACACACACACACACACACACACGCGCGCGCGCGCGCGCGCGCGTGCGAGGGGAAAAAATTGTTGAACTGGCGTTATCTAAAGTCTTTTTCTTCCTGGTAATATATAAGAGTCAAGATGACATGGGAAAATATCTCAAAGAAAGACTGAATGATACGCACACATGGGGGAATCTGGAAAAGAACTGTTCAACTGATTTTGTTTGAAGCCTTTATTTCTTGGTAATTTATGAGACCCAAAGAAACATAAACACATTCAAAAGTAACACTAGAACGCAGACTATTTTAAGTATCCACACCCACAAAAATAAGGAAGGATAAAGAAAGAGGGACATCAATAGCTGAAAACTCTGTTTCAAAATTCAAGTTTTATATCAGGGCATGAATAAAAAGAAATTCAAAACCAACAATACTTTAATGCATGGAACCATAATATTTATAATCCATTTACATAACCTCTTATCGGATTCTTTACATATATAAGCAACAAAAAAAAAAAAAAAAAAAAAAGAAAGAAAGCAAAGGTGAATGTGTTCGTCACTTGAATTATGAGAACAAGTGTTACCTTCATCAATTCTAATATTTTCTATAACATAATTTCATATTCTTTTATATAAGGCAAATGAAACAAACTGCAGCGTTACCGCAACCAGACGAAAAAAGCGGAAGAGCACACAAAAAAATGTGTGAAGTAACGCGGTTTTAAGGAACGACACATATATAGCCTTTATATAACCTAGAAAGTTGAAGATGCAAAAGTAGAAGAGAATATGATCGTCAATTTAATGATAGGAACAGGCGGAACCTTAGTCACAGGATGGGGAGAATGACTGGTCTGCCGAGGGTTTAAAAAGAATTTTTAAAAATCAAACGTTAAACATATCCTTGGCCTATCTTGAAGAGAATCGTTTTCAGTATTTAGTATGCAGTTGCTCATTATCAGACACGTTTTTACTGGTGACAAATCGTGACTCTAGTTTTCAAATCCACTCTATAAAGCTTCTGTTTACAGCTTGCTCGCAGTCAATTCTGCGATATACCAAAAAATTCCAGCACAAACAAAGCCTTAATTCTTTGGGAATGATAAAACGTATGAAGTATTTCATGTTATACAATACAAAATCCCCGTCTTGGCGTCTCTATACCACAAGTTTCGAATCGACAAAATATAGCCTACCATTTAAAATCAAAGATTGCAGCGGCGTTGTTACGCTGAAATACAGGGAGTTATTCCCAAGGCAACATTATTTCTGTGTCTTTCGACAGAGGATTGCAAACCAGATCGTTGGTTTTACTCAAAACTCCAAACCATCGATCTTTCCCCTCTTATTACCTGTTTCACACCATGTTTTCAGGAGTTCTCAGCGATTACGATGTTTTTGAATCTAATGGTTGTTTAGGGCCATGTGATCTAAGTGACATTTTGTCTGTAGAGGGTACTCCCTCTGTGGTTGCTGTCTTGAGGTACTGTTCCTACAACTATACCTATGTTGGTTTAAAAGATCCGTTCCTTGACAGGTTTGAATTATTTTCGACCTCGTCCGCGCAAAGGTTGAACATGACATTCGCGTAACTGTAAACCTGTAATAAGGCCACTAATTATCAACGTGTGGTCTCAGTACATGGCGATAAAAGCCAGCCTTCGCGGTCTTTGAATAGACCAAGTACCCTCAGATCTATAGCAGGCTAGAGAAACATCAGATGTGCACGGGCCTTGTTTCGCTAACATGCACAGCAACTACCGACGCTTCATATAGTTGGTAGCTTTGGAAGACGCAAGAGGCCTCGGGAACAGAAGTGCGCTGCTGTGCGTATAGTTTGTTGTTGTTGTTGTTGTGTTTTGTTTAATCTTTGTTAATCATGAAGAAGCACTTGACGATTATTGTCGAGTATGCATTACTGGTCTCTTGAAAAAATAATCCATCTTCTGTTTTCTTTTCATATATGTCTTTCTTCCATCAACTAGTCCCTCTCTCTCTCTCTCTCTCTCTCTCTCTCTCTCTCTCTGCGTGTGTGTGTGTGTGTGTGTGTGTGTGTGTGTGTGTGTGTGTGTGTGTGTGTGTGTGTGTGTGTGTGTGTGTGAGGATCAGCTTGGTTTCCTTAAGGAATTATTTGACACTCACCTTTCATAACCAAATGTAATCAACAGCATGCAACTTATGTTTGAGGACTGAGACTAACTGCTGTAATATATGTTTGATACTTTCATTCCAGCTTTTACAAAGAAAATGAAGTCTCTGGTTTTGATTTTCCTGTGCCTGTGCTGCGGCTGCCTGGCTAAGGGTCAGTCTCCGTTTCTGTCCCTGTCTGTCTTTTGTCTGTCTGTCTCTTTGTCTGTCTGTCTGTCTGTCTGTCTGTCCGTCTCCGCCTTATTTATGGGAAAAAAATTGTGAGCAATTTCTAACCATTTTTTTTTATCCCTTTTTTAACAACTGTGTGAGGAATTGATTGTGACCCGACGACAGCCCTGACTTGGCCCCTAGCGGTTGGCTGGGCTATAAACAATGCAAACTGAAATTGAAATTGTCTGTCTGTCAATCATCAGCGTGAGCCACAAGTTCTTTAGATCACAAGCACCTACATTTACTTGAATAATCTTTTCATCAGTTGACATGATATTCAACAGGAGGAATCATATGCTGCCACCTCCCCCCCCCCCCCCCCCCCCCCAATCCCATCATACACGCACACAAAGTTCTCTTCAGTGTCCATTGCGATTCATCTTTATCCTTTATTGCGTCTAAGTGTGGTGCTGAGAAACATCTGAGATAAAAACAATACATGGAGTGGACCGCACGTGTCAACACAGAATAATATCTTAAATACTAAACTTGTGGTCAGATTTGATGTTCGCTTCAAAGCAGAAAAGTACTTGCCAAACAAGCGTGACATTTTCTCTTCTTTTGATCGTAAGTTCGCAAATTTTAGTGTGTGTTTTTTTTTTTTCTGTAGTGTATTAACATAGGAGTGGCAAAAATATCAGTTTTGTCACTGTTTGTAATCTGGCATGGAAACAAATCTGTAAAAATGTATTAACATCTGAAAAGAAGAAAATTAGGTTACAACTACAGAGTACTTGAGGGGGGGGGGGGAGAGAGGGGGGGGGGGGGGGGGAAGAAATATGCCGTACAGTGTTCAAATGCTCAGCACGCATAATAACACCAGGGATGAACCTAAGTGATGACTACAAAGATGGAAATCCATTTCCATAGATATTGAATATGCCAGATCTTCTTCTTCTACGGCGAATCAAAATAATGATCTGAATTGGCAGCATTTGGTACATGATTTGATATGTCCTGCAACAAATCCAAATAATTATTTCTGCTCTTAGGATACAAAGCTCTTTTTTTTTTCAGAAGAAATCGCAGTTTTGATTTCTAACAATAAACTTAACTGTGACTGGAATTTCAATTTTTGTAAATATTATCTTGCCATTTTCAGCCTTTTTCCTTTGACATACTCTTGAAAATTGTAGTCTTCTACTACCTGCCCCTGTGGTATGCTGCATTGTGCATGTTTCCTTCAATGTACGTGAACATCTGTTGGTTCCAGAGTTCTGCACTATGTCTATGAGGACCCCAGACAGGTACAGCTACATCCCTGTGGTCCTGCCCACACACTCCACAACCTTCAATAACCTCACCTCCATTTCCTTCGCCGTGAAAACCTGCAACGACGCCCACATCGCTCTTAGCACCAAAACGTCCACATCAGACCTGGACAATGGTGTTGGCATGTACGAGATTGTCATCGGGGGCTGGTCCAACACTCAGTCCGTCATCCGTAAGGCCAAGCAGGGCCGCAACCTGGCTGTCAAAAAGTCTCACCGGCCCCTGAACTGCCATCGGTTCAGGAGGTTCTACGTGCGATGGGGGAGTGGGGTGATAGAAGTGGGGGCACAGACGGAAAACACAGAAAGCCCTGGCTCGTACATTGACCAGCCTCCCTTCATGTCTTACAGAGACCGTTACCCACCCAGTGCCATTAACCAGGTCTTCGTGTCAGGATGGAACTGCCAGGAAGGAGCATGGAGGATAGGTAAGTCTTTTTTTTTTTAAACTGGTTCCTTATTCACTTTCCAGTTAAGAATCAACAATGACATAAGAATTCATTTTTTTTATTCAGTTTCCATTTGAAGTATTAAAAATGACGTAAAATGAAGATGTTTAAGCAGTTACGGTCAACTGCAGTTTGCATGGACACTTGAATGTTATTGACACCGACTTGTGTACATGCATGTTATTGAACACACCTGTAACGTTTAATTTAGTTTATTCTACACTCCCTACATTACTTTTCAAATAGATCTTGTGCCATTACAGAAAATAAAGACGCAAATCAGCAGGCAAAGTGACAGACGTTTGATACACGACACAAAATACCGAGTCAATTTCGACGAATATGTTTTCTTCAGACGTTCCAAATAACAGACATAAAAACTGCACTTGGCAATATTCGCCAGATTGTAGTTAGTGTGATATTTTAACCATCACACTGGAAATATTTACAATTGTCTCCCTTTTGTCGTTTCAGATGTTCCCTGTACTGAGAAAGCAGATTCCAAGTCAGGTGTGTAGACCTACTTTGTCTTAGTAATTTAGAACGAATTATTGCTGGTCCTAAGCACGAATGGGCCATACACGTGTATTCTGGAAGGAATGTACACGTGATACTGGTAAGAGCCCAACAAACTGAAACTGCTCTGCTGAATAATGTGTTATGCATTGCTGGTTTGTGATAAGAGGTTAATATCAAGCTCTATATCCAGAGACGAATAAAGTCCAGTGCGTTACATACAAAAAAAAAATCACTTATTATTTAAAAACATA
>JADBJO010000795.1:290000-297500 GCA_016801955.1 Conus betulinus | reverse complement strand
ATGAAAATTTTCACGTTCTCCGGAAACAAAAGCATACAATCACAATCAAAAACAGGTAACATAACCTGTTCTTTTGGCCCGCTTGGCGTTCGATTAGATGAGAAAATCTACTCAGGAGGTCAATCCTGCAATTGTATGACCTCCGATGGTTTCATTGTTACAGGAATTCAACCGAGATTGGCGTGTTTGCTAACAGTGCAACATTTTTAGCCACACGAATGGTATCCCTACTTCGATGTATGTGCATATGTGTTAATATAATATGTGACGTTTCCAACCTAAGACATAGAATTTCTAAACACAGCAACTCAACCGTCAGTATCGTCCAATAACTCAAGAATTCTATAGACATACTCTGAGATTTGGGGCAGTGATCTCTGTCCTCGAGTTATTGCATTTCTGTGAACGAAGGTTGTGATGGTTTTTTTTTTTTTTCAGTCGTAATTTTATTGAATTGGGCGATGAGGCAGGGAGAGGAGAAGTCGTTCACGTACACATGAAAGAATATTTCTACAGATGCTTTCACAATGACTGCAGTTTTGTCGCTAAGAACTGAACCAAATGTTCATAGACATGGCAGCGACATGCTTAAATGTTGAAATAGTAACACCCCCCCCCCCCCCCCCCCCCCCACCCCCACACCCCCACCCCCCCCCACCCCACACACACACACACACACACCACACACACACACCCCCCTTGTAAATTGAATAGGTAGAGGAGGGAGGAGACTGACGGTTTCGAGTCATCAAAGGCTAGTCTCCCCTACTCCCCTCCCTTCCTCCCCCCACCGTCTTCCACCCGCTCCCCATCCCTTATCCGAATTCGCCTCAGGTTGTATAGTTGAAGATATTAATGGAAAGCAGAAGTCTTATCTTTCGTAATTGTCATGATTGCTCGTTATGCGATCATCGCCGTCACCAGCGCTGACATTGTCACCACCACCACCACCACCACCACCACCACTAACATCATCATCTTCTTCTTCTTCTTCTTCTTCTTCAGCAGCAGCAGCAGCAGCAGCAGTATCATCATCATCATCATCATCATCATCATCATCATCATTCAGAGATCTCCGTTCCCTATCTTCAGATACCTGCACGAGATACGTCAGCACTCAGCAGCAGCGGCGGCAGCAGGATCGTTACGTGCTGGTCAGACCTCCACCCACCACCCCCAACCTCTCTCCACCTCTCTTCCCTCAACTTCTCCGTCAAGAGCTGCAGCAACGTCAGCCTGATCCTCAGCCACCACGACGACCACCAGCACCTGCGCAACGGGGAGGACCTGTATGAGATCATCATCGGCGGCCTCTCCAACACTATCTCCATTCTCAGAACGACATGGCAAGGTGAGGGGGTGTGGGGTGGGGTGGGATGGTGGTGGTGGTGGTGGTGGTGGTGGTGTGTGTGTGTGTGTGTGTGTGTGTTTTGTGTACATGTGTGTGGGTGTGTGTGTGTGGGGATGTGGGCGCGCGCGCGCGCGCGCGCGTGTGTGTGTGTGTGTGTGTGTGTGTGTGTGTGTGTGTTTTCACATTTTTCGAGATATACCTCCCACCCCACCCCACGCCCTATCCTTATTCCTCCCTCCAGCCCTACCCCACTTCCCGTTGCCAGCACAGAGGTCCAGCCTCACCTCTTCCTTTCGGGAGCTTCCTTCCATTAGATGTTAACCCTTTACAGCGAAGTAGGAGGGGAGGGGACTGGTGGGAGAGGAAGAAAATAATGGTTTATTGATACAATATTTATCTCCCCTTAAATGCTGTCTAGGATCGATATATCATCGTAACCTTTTTGCTTATACGAAATGGCTGTCATTGATGTTTTCACGAAAAGAAAATTTATTTTTCTGCCTCAGGCGAACCCCTCAACACCTGGGTGAAGCACAACCCCCTGCACTGCTCCAAATTCCGCAGGTTCTACGTGCGTTGGGGAAATGGACTCGTCGTGGTAGGAGCGCAGAAGGAAGATCCTGATCACCGGGGTTCATATGTGGATGCACCGCCGTTTCTGATCCATGAAAGGCTGTCCTATTTTCCTATCTTCCACGTCTTCACTTCTGGCGGGAACAAGCCTGGAACGTGGTTGTTTGGTGAGAATGATCTCCCTTGATTTTGTTGTTGTTGTTGTTGTTGTTGTAAGCTTTGTCGACATCTCGTGCATGTGTGCTGTCTTTCGTTTTGATGATGGTGGGTAAAAGTCATGGTGATGTGGTGATATTGACAATGTTATGCTACATTGGATATGATTATATGATGTGCTGGGAGTTGAAATTTGAAATGCGGGAACAAATCCAGTCTTCGTCTGATTTTTCAAAATTGTGCATAGTATAGAGTAAATAGTGGGCTTATCAAGAAGAAAATCACGTTGTTTGGCTTGACGCATTATTAAAAATGCGCAAAAATGAGACTGTATTGCAGGAATGTAATGCTAGAATTCGAAGGGGTCAAAAGGTCAGGTAATGTTACCTATAGCCCAGCCGACCGCAAATGGAAAAGAAGAATCGGTAACATACTGGACACATCAAGAGGGGAAATTAACTTTTTTTTTTTTTTTGCTTGACAGACGCATTATTGGCGTTTACTGTGCGGCAAAAAATGGAACTGTAGAGCGAAAGCAAGGTAATGCTAGGATATGAAGCGGGTCAAAGAAAAAGAGGAATCAGGACACAAGGCAACCAGAGGGGGGAGGAGGAACGGTATGGAGGTGGGGGGGGGGGGGGGGTAGGAGGAGAGAGGAAGGGAGGGAATGGAGACGGGGGCTGGAGAAGACATGACACATGTTAGACGGGAAAGGGGACATGAGATGGAGGGGAGGGGACGGGGTGGAGAATGGAGGAGAGGGAAGGGGTGGGTGGACCGAGGGTGCGGCCGGGGGCTCGGAGGATAGGGGATGGGGCAGGAAAGAACGATGGACTAAAGGAAAGAGGACAGGGGGGGGGGGGGGGGGGGCAAGGAGAGCTGAGGAAAGGACAGCCGTGGGGAGGGGGGGGGGGGGGGGGGGGGGGGGGGGGGGGGGGCGGGATGAGGAGGAGGGGGAACGGGAGGTCGGGGAGTGACGGCTACAGGTTTACACATGCCAAGGAAACCTCAAATCGGCACATGGTTGAATCTGCCTTATAGATAAATTCTATAGAAAGAAGCTGTCTTTCAAAGGCAAAGGATGTGAGGGATTTGAATAGAGGGAGAGCCCCCTGTTCAAAACGCCGCCAGATTACTTCCCTTGGTGGTGGTGTTGGGAAAGATAGTAGCGTGTTATGCCCATACCCGAAAGGTTAAAGAAACAAAACATCGGCTACACAGCATGCATGCGTCAGGAGACACAAAGAGGGAATGGGCATCACTGTATTGACATTTCTGATAGCCAGTTCACATGTCATGGCGGACAACACTATGCTTCAAGAGTCCATCTAGCTTTACAGAGGCCTGTCAAGGTTGAGAGTCAGAGAAAAGAGGAATTTTCAAGAAAATAAATTCAGTTTGCGGAGTTATCTTGCATCCCTACGACTGGGGGTAGTGTTGGAGTGGGGGTGGGGGTGGCAATGTTCGGTGGGAGGGATGGGACCTCATGACATGAAAACGTAACGTGCCAGATGGAACCGAAAGGGCAAAAAGTTTCTGGCACGCATACGTGCGTGTGTGTGTGTGTGTGTGTGTGTGTGTGTGTGTGTGTGTGTGTGTGTGTGTGTGTGTGTGTGTGTACGCGTGCGCGCGCGCGCGCGCGCGTGTGTGTGTGTGTGTGTGTGTGTGTGTGTGTGTCTGTGTGTGTGTGTGTGCGTGTGTGTGCGTGCGTGCGCACGCGCGCTGATATAGCTGACTTGAGTTTGAAATTAGATTATTTAAACCACCACCACCACCACAATAACAACAATGAAAAATAATAATGATGAAGATGACGATGATAACAATGATCATGATAATCATGATCGTGATGATTTGATAATGGTAACAAGAAAAAAAAAAAAATCTATATTAACCTTTGACTATTTTCCAGAGTTCCCGTGTCGTACCAAGCCTGAAGGAGCAGCATAGCCTGTGGAACCGACGGAGCTTCGGTCCCACGATCTTGCTTACAATGGGCCTGCAGGACTCTGGCCTGTCCAGTGTTACCACACAGAAAATGGAAAGGGCTGCCATTCCATTTAAGCGCCATTTTGGTTTTCAAATCAAATTACCTTTCAGCGTTAATGGTTGTTTATGAAAACGATGGAAAATAACCATAAAAGGTTTAACAGATGATAATGATTTTATTGGAATGAATTTATGTGCACCGACTTTTCAACTCGAAAAAAACGCACATTTTTTCACTGCAGTTCTTGATCATGTTAGTTCACTGGAAAACACCAGTCAGATTATTTGCGGTAACTTTGATTGTGTTGTCAAGAACAAGAATGATAAAATCAGCGCGAGATATAATGAACGAACGTTGATCTTTTTCAAAAACTTTATTGCGCAACAACAACAGCAATGGTAAGGATTACACCCGGTCAGAAGACAACCTTCTTATCTCACGGAAGATTAGATCACATTCTCTCAACCGAATTGGTTTAAAGTCATGTTCATAACTGTTCCATTCACTCGATAGCTCAATCTGACCACTGTTTATAGTCATATGATATATATATATATTTTTTTTTTTTTAAAATTAACCGTGGACTATCCTATTGGAAATTCCGTGAAAGTTTACAGTCTAACAAAACATTTGTTAAAAAAAATAATAATTTCACCGTTAATTTTCACTTACAAAATCTAGATCATAACAATGAACTCATACAGGATCTTCTTGACATGAATAGTAAATGTATTCAGTTTAGCAAACATAAATATGGCAGACAGAAAACCAACTGTGATCAATTACCATACAAAGTGGAAGAAACAGAGCTTGCTGTCGCCACCGATTCGAACGGCGATGACATACAGGAAAAAAGTGCATAAAATTGGGTTTCTGTTAATAGTCAGATGCAGCAGGCGGTGTCATCAATCAACCTAGGAATATTGCTAATATTTCTACCTTCTATGCAGCTGACTTGATCTCCAGAAGTAAAGTTTGAAATCACAGTCACGCAGCTAATAGTTTGAATTAAAGTTTATATGCATTTTTAAGAGACAGGACGTCAATTATTTGGATAGTTTTTCTTGGCAACAGTCTATCTTTATGGGATTACCATAATAATAACGTTTTTTTTCCGCCATGGTGAAATTTCTTCAGAAAGAAAATATACAGTCATGGATTTGTAATCATGTATGTTGATTGGGTCAAAAAGGATACGGAAAACCGCCGAAATCTGTGTAATACTTAATACAGTTCCAATCTTTGTAAGCTAATGTGATTTCCTCTTAGGTGATGTGTTCCTCTGGTCGATGATTTTGTTATTTAGGTATTGTTTATCTAGGGCATTTACGTTACACTTTATTTATCTAGGGCTTTTACTTTTTTTTTTTTTTGTTCATGTGTGCGAGAGCATGCGCAAGGTGCACATATCCACCTCACTTCAATCTTTAAAATATTTCCAGAGAGTGACACCAACTGCACAGTCTTGAATGTGTCTGAATATTTGAACACTTTCTTCGGTTAGAAATTGAAACCCTGGATACTTCAATGCCCATCAGTCATTTGTCTTTTTTTTTTTTGTTTTGGAAAGAAAAAAACACGTATCTCCCCCCCCCCCCCCCCCCCCCCCCCCCCCCCCCCCCCCCCCCCCCCCCTGTTTTTTTTTTTTCTAACCGCTTTTCAAGTAAGTGGGATTGTATTTTTCGCTCATCTTAAAAGCTGATCTTGTGTAAAATGTCACGATATTTTTTTTCCTTGTTAATTTTCTTTCTGTCTTTTTTCTATCTATTTTTCTTTTTCTTTTGGTTTTCTTTCTTCTATTCTTGTTTATGGCTCAACAGACTTCAATGTTCGTTTTAATTCTACAGTTTGTGTAAACAAATTCCAGAAGCGGTAACTATTTTCTTTCTTTCTTTCTTTCTTTCTTTCTTTCTTTATATTTATATTTATTTTGTGTTGCTTTGTTTTGTTTTGTTTTGTCTTCTTCTCTTTTTTTTTTGGTGGTGGTGGTGGTGGTGGTAGATTGAGAGGCAGGGGAACATAACGAAAAACAGGAATACTATTTATACTAGAATCATTCTGTGCTAGCTGTTCAGTTGAGGCGAAAAAAGGACAGGTGAATAAGACGTTTATCTTCGCATCTGCAGTATCACGTATGTCGCACACATGATTAGGAAGCACACTGGACTGTTCTCTCTCTTCCACCCTTTCAGAACCAAAACCAAGATAGGAATTAGGGAGTGTTCCAAAATGGAGTGACTGAGGGCGGAGAATGAAGCAAAATTTAGAAAGAGAGAGGGTTAGTTACCGCCAAGAACATTGACAAACAAAGCACAGGACAAGACATATGTGTCTTGTCCTGTGCTTTGTTTGTCAATGTCCTTGGCGGTAACTAACCCCCTCTCCTTCTAAATTAGGTAGTGTGTAAAACTATTTCACCATAGCAAGATAGGAATTAGGTAATGTGTGAAACGATTTCATCATAGCAAGATAGGAATTAGGCAGGGCGTAAAACAATTTCATCATAGCAACATAGGAATTAGAAAGTGTATATAAAACGATTTCATCATAGCAAGATAGGAATTAGTAGTGTGTAAAACGATTTCATCATAGCAAGATAGGAATTAGGTAGTGTGTGAAACGATTTCATCATAGCAAGATAGGAATTAGGCAGTGTGTAAAACGATTTCATCATAGCAAGATAGGAATTAGGTAGTGTGTAAAACGATTTCATTACAGCAAGATAGGAATTAGGTAGTGTGTAAAACGATTTTATCATAGCAAGATAGGTATATGGCAGAGTGTAAAAATTTCAGTATAGCAAGATAAGAATTAGGTAGTGTGTAAAACGATTTCACCATAGCAAGATAGGAATTAGTAGTGAGTAAACAATTTCATCATTGCAAGATAGGAATAAGGTAGTGTGTGAAACGATTGATCATAGCAAGATAGCGATTAGGTAGTGTGTAAAAACAATTTCTTTTTAAGGTAAGATAAGAATTAGGTAGTGTGTAAAACGATTTCATCATAGCAAGATAGGAATTAGGTAGTGGGTAAAACGATTTCATCATCACTTCTGCTTGTTATTGGCTGTGTTATGTGTTTGCTTTGCCTGGGGAAAATTAAACAAAAAATGGTCAGAGTGTGGTCATTCTTTGTCTGACATGTGGAGAACGAAAATGAGATCTTACAGGGATGAGAAACAAACACCAGGAGAAGGGCACGAGGGAGAGCGCAGTCCCTCCAAATCCTGAATCCGAGGGAAAGCGCGGTCCCCCGAATCCCGGATCCGTTCTTTAATCCAGATCTGCCCTACAGATCCGCTCTACATTGTCGCACTAAATTTTGATAGCTTCGTTCTTGGGCTGCATTCCTTCTTCCTCTCCAACACCCCCCCCCCCCCCCCCCCCCACCACCACCACCACACACACACGCACTCTCCGCCCCGTTC
>JADBJO010000795.1:247500-285000 GCA_016801955.1 Conus betulinus | reverse complement strand
GTGTGACCTACGTTTTGAAAATCTGTGGGTGAATTCTAACTCATAAGAATTTCGCTTTCCTCCCCCCTCCTCCCCCCCCCCCCCCCCCCCCCCCCCCCCCCTTTTTTCTTTGTGTGTGTGTGTGTGTGTGTGTGTGTGTGTGTGTGTAAAAACTTTTGGTATATTTGTTCCAGATTTTCCCTATGAACGTCTGCCACCGAAGTCAGGTAATTACCCGAAGTCAAAGATTTCCGACTCGAATTTCAAAGAATCTATCACTACAGTGACGGTCAAAAATTACCCACTCGAACGGGAAAAAAAAACCCCAAACAAAACAAAACAATATAGTAGCGCTAAAAAAAAAAAAAAAAAAAAAAAAACCTACAAATTCGTTTAAAAGAAATCGATTAATACTGCAGCTATTAAAATCACCAGCTCGTATATAAGTACACCAATAGAATAACGGTCAAAAACTACGAACTTGTATTATAAATAAAAAGAAAACAATCTGCCAATGCACTAACGGTAAAAAAATTAGCCTGTTAACACGTATGAAAATAGATCTGTCAGTAAAGTAACTGCAAAAATGTTCCCTTGTGTTTTTCAAAAAGCAATCGATACAGTACCTGTCAAAACTTACAAACTCGTAGAAAAAAAAAAAATCTGTCAGTGTAGTAACTGTCAAAAACTACCAAATCGTACTTTTGAAGAAAAAAAAAAAATGATGTGAGCGGTAACTGTCATTTGTCGTCATCTGCTTCGGTTTTGTTTGCCAGTAAGATCCACATTACTCACGCACGCATTTTACTGTGCGAGTATGTGCGGCGCATAAATGTATTCACACACTAATGTCGAATTCATACAATCTGTATGAGAAGATGCGGAATTATTACGGATGGTTTGAAAGTTGCTGCTATTATACAATTTGAGTATAAATTGAAAAGCACAGAATGTTTAGGACATCAAAAACTGTTGTTTGTTTTTTTTACAAGTACTTTATTTTAAAAACGAAACCCCGTCTGTTATTGGCAATAATATCCAAGGTATTAGAACGTGTAGGTTTCCCTACCATAGAACAGTAGATCTTCGGTATTCATTTTAAGTGCTGATAACAATTTTTTACATGAGTATCCTAACTATTCTAGAATAAGGTAAAATGGTGTCACGAATATATTACCTGCATGTCAGCGATTTCAGGGGATGTTATGTCACGAAGCACATTTTATGGTCTCTAAAATGACGGACACGCGCGTATACAAAGAAACTTTAATGAAAGATAATGACGGAGATTGTGCCATTCAAGTTACTGTTGTTGCAGTGCTTGTGATAATGATGAATGATGATGATAATAATGATGACAGTCATGATGATCCAGTTGCAAAGTAAGGCGACTGCAGGCGTAAATCTGAACAGATTGAAAAAAAAAATGTTAATAAAGCTCCGCCAAAAAACGTTGTTGATGATGATGATGATGATGATGATGATGATGATGAGAAGAAGAAGAAGAAAAGAAGAAGAAGAAGAAGAAAAAGAAGACGAAGAAGACGACGACGACGACGACGACGACGACGACGAAGAAGAAGAAGAAGAAGAAGAAGAAGAAGGTAATGATGACGATGACGATGATGATGATGATGATGATGATGATGATGATACGCTCCCCGACATTGGGGAATAAGCTCTCAAAACCCGTTACCGGGAAGCACACGTCATCGTCTATACTTTATGCCTTTAGTACTGACAAGACCATTGGGCCTGTTCCAAAAGGAAATACTTATGGACGAATGAAAAAGAAGAGACACTTCCTCCAAATACACAACAATGTCACCAAAACTCTGGTGTGAATGTGTGTGTGTGTGTGTGTGTGTGTGTCATGCGACGTCATCATGCGAACCAAAACATCGTTACAGTGTTCGTTTCTGTTTGTTCAGGATCATGCGACGTCATCATGCGAACACCAGACACATACAAGTTTCCAGTGCTGGTTCCTTCTTACATCAAAATCAATGAAGAAGAGAGCATCTACTTCGCTGTCAAGATCTGCAACGACGCCCACATCGCTCTCAGCACCAAGACGCGCTCTTCTTACCTGGACGATGGGGACGGGTGGTACAACATCATCATCGGGAGAAACTCCAACAGTCAGTCCGCCATCCGTAAAGCCAGACAAACCCACGACCTGGTGGTCAGCCAGTCTCACACGCCTCTGCACTGCAATCACTTCCGGAGTTCTACGTGCGCTGGGGCAGCAGAGTGATACGAGTGGGGCACGACTGGAAGTCAGTCCTGGTATCTTCCAGGAACAGCCTCCGTTCTTGTATTACAGGTTCCCTCACGGTCATCGTCCCGTCATCGTGCAAGTGTTTGTCGCTGGCTATGACTGCCAGGACGGAGCATGGAAGATTGGTAAGTCAGATCGTCAGTTTGATGACAAAGTCGTATTCATATTAAAAGAAAAAAAAGAAAAGAAAAACGCAAAGAAAAAACGACAAAACAAGAAAGTCACGCCCCTGGAAAATGTCTGAATTTGGGCAGTATATTTGTCATCTACTGATGGGCAATGTATGTCACCAAATGGTTAAAAAGTTCATAAAAACCAAGAATAACGTTTACGTTTGGAAATGATGTGTGTGTGTGTGTGTGTGTGTGTGTGTGTGTGTGTGTGGATGAGTGAGAGGGTGGGGGGAAACATTCCATGATGGGTACAGCTAACATCAAAATAGATGAAGAAAACCGGCGTAGTCAGCCTGGCTTCCTCGATTCACTAAACACGATCCTTGTAAACCAGGTATGATAAGTTCCACTTTTTGATAAAAATCTTCTGTCACCGCATCATTATCATCATTCTTTATCATTGTCATTATTATTTCTGTTACCATTATTATTGTTATCATCTTCACCATTATATTGTTGTTGATGTTGTTCTTGATGTTGTTGTTGTTGGGAATTTTTACAGCGCTTATTCTCGGTTAAAGATTAATTTTCTTTAAGCTCTTCGCGCTGTACAGTCTGCGCTCTCGTTTACACCTTGGGCTGCCTACTTGAGTAGAGCGACTGAAGGACTGCATGCTCGCGTTACATTCAGTCGTTCACCGTGTCATTCAGTCGAATATAAGTCACTCAGGCGTTCCCCCTCCCCCATCGCCCCCCCCCCCCCCCTCTCCCCACGCACACACTCTCTCTCTGCCAACTTTTTTTTTTTTTTTTTTTTTTTTAGACAGGGTTCATGCTATGTGTATAGCGTGTCATCCATACCAACAGACAAACTAACCCTCACTTTCGAAATTTGGTGGTGGGGTTTCGCGCGTGTGCAAGATGTTTGCGTGCGTTCATACACGAAATGTGGACGTACAGTCTCATTCCAAAGGATTCTCTCCTTCAGTCTCTCTGAGAATCACAGCGTTGTACGGGCGATCAAAAATGCATGGAACATGCGAAACAGTTCCTGGAACTTTCTGGAAGCTACCTGATTTCCGAACTGTCGTAGAAATCTGAACAATTTTCCGGAAATACTGCGTCTCTTTGTCGCCAGTACCTCCACCATCTGGCATATACACGTCACACACACACACCGGACAGCTTCTCTCCCTTACTGCTTTACGTCCCCTGTCCCGAGAGAGAAAAGGTACCGATGGGTTAAGATTTTTGCAGGTACCCCTTCATCGCTGCAGAGCAGAGAATTTGTCTCGCTCTGGAAGCGTCCCCTCTCACGAAATAAGCATACCATGGAATCTCTGTCTGTGCTGAACCGTAGCAGGCTTCAGAGATGGCAGAAAGATGTGAACTGTTGAATACGATGTGTTAAGTTTCATCACCATAGACAACATTGGCATTGCAATTATGTTCACAGTCTTTGGAACGAACTAGACAGAGTAATAAGAGAAAAAATGTGAAAACTGTTTAAGAATCAAGTTAAATGCAGAATTGTTGTTGTCGTTGTTGTTGTTGTTGTTGTTGTTTGTAATGATAAACAAATAAAAAACCGACGAAGGGTTTGACCAAATTATCCCGTTTGCTAAATATTTTGTATATGAATTAAAATCTGCATCATCAAACTTAATCTCCAACATTTCTTTAACGAGTTAAAGAACAAATGTGAAGTCGAAAATTATATTCACTGCATGGAAAACTGAGTTACAGAATTTTGTGGAAAAAAAAAAAAAAATAAACAATAAATAAAATAATAATAATAAAAAAAAATAAATGAATGAAAAAAACAGTGGTACCCACACCTTGTGCAATGTAATAGATGAAAACAAAGATTTCTAAAAATGTTCATACCTTCTATCTTCTGCATAGATTGTTGTACATATGTGATTTACATTGGATTACTGTACCAGTTCGATGTGTTAATAGAACGCATTATACTTTTAGTTAATGGATGGACTGTTTTACTTCTATTTTTTTTTGTGATCATGGAATGTATTTGTATGTAGTTTTTGACCCCCCCCCCCCCCCCCCCCCCCCCCCCCCCCCCCCCCCCCCGAAAAAAAAAAAGAAAATTAAGTTTCATCATCATCATCATAATCTTTATCATATTGTCATCGTTATCGTCATCACTACTATCATTATACAGCAGTGTACGACTACTACGAATAATAACAATAATGTAACTTTCGACTGATTCCAGAGTTTCCATGTAAACCCAAGGCCTACTACTAGAAGCCTACGTATCTCCCAGGCCACAATGACGGTGGTGGTGGTGGCAGTGGTGGTGGCTTCTTACTGAAGAAGGAATTGAAATCTGACGCTGTTTCCTTTGTCTTCTTTTCACTTTGTGCGCTAGGATGTACGTTGATTAATAGAAGAGTCATTTATTCCTGAACCTAGACGCTGGGTTTTGTTTTTTTTTTTTTGTTTGTTCTTGTTTGTTTGTTTTTTTTTTAATAAAATATCAGCGATGTAGCCTACATTCTTTCTGAAATCTGTGTGTGCGTCTCAGCAAAAATGAAGCGTTCAGTTTCATTGAATTAAATGCCAGCAAATGCGATTGTTTGCGTGTTCTATCGTCTGCTCTCTCTCTCTCTCTCTCTCGCTGTGTGTGTGTGTGTGTGTGTGTGTGTGTGTGTGTGTGTGTGTGTGTGTGTTTATCTGTTGTTGGGTAGGTGTGCAAGAAACACGTGTTCGGATGAGACATTAAAAAAACACATAGGTTTTCCTCATGCAGTACATTGTAACTAAATGTAAGGATCACCTGTGTCCTTTCTGAGATTAAAAGGACATTACAATTACGATTCCCAGACGAAGCTGGTCACTAAAGAACTCGTCCTCACGCAATGGTACATAAACCATTGGGAAGTTCCCGTTTCCACCACTCTCTGAATCTAATTGTAAAATGAAAAAGGGAAAAAAAAAAAGAGAAAGAATACGAAGAATAAAGGAGTTGTAGGTGTCAAGAAAATAATCACTGTGTAGTTGTGTAATTATTTTTTCACAATTACTTTTGGTCGTCAGTTGTTTGATTCAATTAATTTTCATTTGGAAATGTCTGAAGGTCATTGTGTTCAAAATGAAATCTTGTTATCTACCTGGGGTTCTGAATTGCACACGCGCGCGCACAGAGAGAGAGAGAGAGAGAGAGAGAGAGAGAGAGAGAGAGAGAGAGAGAGAGAGAGAGAGATTTCGGCCCAAGCTGGCTTCTAGCCAGGAATAGTGGGAGCGAGAAATGGTGGTGTTAACAAGCAATGCACTGATGAATACTCATTAATACCGTACAAAGTATGTTGTTGGCTGGATGAAGAACTGGATAATGCTGTTGGATTCTTTTTTGAACCCTTGGTGGTGAGAACACTACGGTATTATGGACTGTGGTGTGTCTCTATTTGACGCCAGGAGCACAGACACAACCAGCCGTGTCTCCCTGATGAGTTCCGATCCAGCGGACGAAAGGCATCGGAGCAGGCAGTACAAACAGATCTGCCTTCGAAAGGGATTACGATGGTTCCCTCGTGCAAACTAGTGAAGAGTTTTCATATGTACAAATATATTTTCTTAATTTCATGTTCCCAGTTTCTCCATCTTCAACCCCCCACCCCCCCCCCCCCCCCCCTCCCTTAAGTCCAAATCTTTGCGAAGTCATTACTATGAAGACAGTTGAGTTGTTGGCCTGCGCTTGTTTTTTTTTTCCCCCACTATTAGATTGTTCGTCTTCTATTTGTCTGACATTATTCAAGTTTAAAAGGCTGTGCCAGTCTTGAATAAAGGTTACTCTGTGTTAGGTTTTCTTATGGGAGCAAAGTTACCCTACTTGTTTACTGTTTATTGTCAACTGAAAAAGTTCAACGCCTATCTTGCGCTGAAGTGACTGAAGATAAGTGATTGTTCATTCATTTTCGTTGTAATAATTGTTTTGTATCTTACCTGAAGAAGACCTAAGAGGTCGAAACGCGTCGTGTTTTGTCTTGTGATTCGTTTGTCCACGTTTAGGGGCGTTTCTCTAACATTTTTTTTATGATTTGTTTCAACTGAAAAAGTCTTTCCACAACAAGAGACTGAAGTAAACAGGATGTCGCATGAGAGCTCGAAACCATTTCAAAACGGACCATTTGAAGAATAATGTATTTGGGGAGCGTGAAATAATACTCTTACCACTGGACAACAGGCTTCTGAACAAACTCGCGGAGAAAACTATTTAACAGCCACGATGTTGAGTTCTGGGCCATTCTTCGCAGGTTTCCTGTCGAAGACTGGCACACTCACGGCCTCTGATGAACCGTGGGAATGTTCTGGGGTTGCAGTCGAACTTCTGTTCAATGCAGTTTTGAATGAAAGACGATCAGATTCGTTAAAAATGGCACCTATGGTGACCTCCCCCCCCCCCCCCCCCCTCCCCCCCCCCCGAGTTGTGATAAAGGAAGAAAAAGAAGTGCCCAGAGAGGGAATGCTGTCTGTACGGATCAGTTGTCGATTCACCTTGGCGTTTTCTCAACTCCGTTTTGTTTGCCTTTGCTCAGGTTGAAGTCAAACGGCAGTAGTTGCATCGGTAGCTTGTCATTTGCTACGTTTATTTCAGAAGGGAGGAAGAAGAAAAGGGGGGGGGATAACTTTGCTTTGCAAAGCAAAGAAAACGCTAAACATTAAATTCAGGAACAGACAACGACAAAAAAAAAAGTTGAGATCTACACCCCTCTTCTCTCTCCTCAACCCTCTCCCTCCCTCCCTCTCTCTCTCTCTCTCTCTCTCCCCTAAAATAAAAACATACAGGTGGGTGGGATAGAAGGCAGGAAACATGGAATAAAAGAGAGAAAAGAACGAGAGCAATCACACAAAAAGAAGATAGTACGACCTCGGATCTACTGACGTCGGGAGTACTATGTAAAAACGGAAGAACAAACACTTACCATACCCTCTCGCTACAAAAGCAGGGAATCGACCTGCCTGAAGATGACCATCAGAAAAATCAGTGGGGACATTTCTGCCTGGAATAAGCAGGGGTAAATTCTGGATTGACAAATTTGAGGTCACGTTTCACATCTCAGCAGACTATTTTTTCCCCCACCACATTCCCGGTCTGTCAAAGAGACCTACATCGAGATTAGGCTCTATGTTGTAAAAAAAAAAAAAAGAAATCTTTCGCTTTCTTGGAATTCAGAAGGGAGGGACTTAAACATAACACATGGCAATCACTGGATTTCAAACAGAATGGGGTTTGGGTAACCAAAAGGTGGTATTATGAAACATACTACGATACTGAAGTTATTAGAATCGGGTTTAGTTTATTAACTAAGCCTACATCATCTTTCTCTTCACCTCTTTATAGATCCACCCCCCCCCAAAAAAAAAAAAAAAAAAAAAAATGAAAAAAGCCCCCCCCCCCCCCCCCCCCCCCCCCCTCTATCACCAATATCTCGTCTTCACTTCATAGCGAACCTCCCTGTTCGTCTATTAGCTTCCCAACCCTCTATCACCTACCTATCCCCAGACTCTCCCACCCTCTCTCGATCAAGTTCCCTCACTCTCAATTTTCTGTCCCTCTCTCTTACCTCTTACCGTCATCCTCCCCCGCTATCTGTCAACACCTCCCCTCCCTCCATCCCCCACTCCCTCCCTATCACTCCAACCAACTCCCCATCACTCTATCTCTCCATAAATCTCTCTGTCTGTTCTGTCTGTTTGTCTGCCCTCTCTCTCTGTCTGCCTATCACTCGAGCTATCTACCCATCTATCGATCTATCAATCTATCCTTCTCATATCCATTCAAGGAAAGGCCTTCTCTCTATGCCGGCCTCCCCTATTTTTTTTTTTTTTTTTTTTTTTTGACTCACACACTTTTTTTTCCTCTCTCTTTTTTTTTTTTTTTTTTTTCTCTCCTTTTTTTACTTCCTTTTCTTTCCTTTTCCTTCCCTTTCTCTTTTCCCCCCTTTTCCCCCCCCCCCCCCCCCCCCCCCCCCCTTCTTTTTGAACATCACTCCCCCTCGCACCTTCACAAATAAGCTCGAACATCTCCAAGAGCAATCCTGGGGGAAAAAATTGCAAGGACAGCAGCAGGAGTGACTGGACAAGGGGTCAAAGGAGAGGCACTCTTGCAAGGGTGGGGAACACATTGTCTCACAAATCGACCTGGTCCCCAATGGGGTTGACCGTGAGACGAAAAAAAAAAAAAAAAACAAAAAAAAAAAAACAAGGAAAACAGGAGGAAGGTCCAGAAGCCAGACAACATATTCGTGTGTGTGTGTGTGTGTGTGTGTGTGTGTGTGTGTGTGTGTGTGTGTGTGTGTGTGTGTGTGTGTGCATCCTTGACCTTACACACGTAGTAATGTATGTAGGCGTGTGCATGTATGGTTCTGAGAGTGCGTGTATGGGGCGTGTATGTGATTTTTTTTTGCTAAACTTCCCGATATCTTAACTGATTTTCAAATATCATGGACATTGGTAATTTTGATTCAGTCTTTTTAGCAATACTTACACACATTTTTGCTATAAAAATTATATAATTAATTTTCTTTAGGTTCACTGCATCGATATCGTTGCTCTTCTGCTTTCCAAACAGAACATCAACCAGAGATAAGGATACATTAATGTCGCACTGTACTAGTATAAATTGGCAAATGTATTTCCAGAAGTATCTAATGGTTGGACATTCATAAAAGAAATGCTCGATATAATCGATTTCGTCAGTACAATAACAACATTTTTTATCATCACGTATTTTCATCTTGTATAGCATAATATTAGTGGGATAAATGTTATGCAAAATTTTCCACTGCAGCACTCTCAATCGTGTTTCTTTTGTACACAAGCGAGGGATCTGCCAAATATTCTTGTTTAATTCTATACCAAATTTGTTTTTTCCAAAAGCTAAAGGCACAGGGATCCGATTTTTTTTTTTGCAACATACATATTGTTTTCCGAAGTTCTTTACAGGTTATCAGTTTCTTGCCACAAAAGAGAGGGGGATCTGAAAAATCACTGTTACACCGATCTTCTTCACTTATACTTGAAACATATTGTCGGACAGCAGCGGTTACTACATTAAATTCGAGTGTTCTGGAGGGCGAGTCTCCAATCCTATTACATATTTCAGGCAAAGATAGCATTCCATTGGCACCAAACATATCCTGAACTATCAGTATACCACCTTGTATCCAATCGGGATAGAAAAGAACGTTTCCCCAATATATAATGCCACGGTTGTTCCACAAAAGGGAAGAACGTGCTAAAGATCCATCATGCTTATTAAGATCTAACTATTTTTTAACACTGTTTTCCAGAAAAAAAAAATAACTAAATGTAAACCTTTAAGCACACCACTATTAACATTTGCATAGAAGCACACATAATTACTGCCAAAAACGGAGCAAAAATCTTTCTCGGGATAAAGGACCACTTCTCATTTCTCTCCGGCTCTCCACAGACGTATTACCCAATGCAGAAGAAACGCTGACTGCATTTGTCTGATTTCTATCATTTTCAAACCTCCCTGTTCAAAATCTTTACACATAACATTTCTCTTAACTTTTTCATATGCTCTTTTATTACAGTTTTGCTTACGCCATAGAAACCTAGAAAGTATTCTGTTGATTTCTATAAGCACATTGTCTGGAATTACCAACGCCTGCATGACGTAGATTAATTGAGATATCAAAAATGTCTTTATAATACATACTTTCCCCATTACACTTAAATTTCGTTTTTCCCAAGAATGAATAATTCTTTTTATATTATCGATTTTTTGCAACCAGTTTTCCTTACCAAAGAAGCACATCTGTCACTGACAAAATAAACTGCAAGAACTTTTAATCTATTTTTCCAAGAAATTCCGTACCATACATCTTCACAATGTTTTTTACTTCCTAACCACATTGCCACTGTCTTGTGACGATTTATCTCCAATCCTGAAAACAACGAGAAATCAAATAATATGTTGAGTGCATGCAACATGTCGTGCTCATCCTTCAGAAATAAAGTTATATCATCCGCATAAAGTGCAAGTTTGATTAAAGTAGCCAAAGTATTGTTACCAGATCTCCATAAATCAAGCCCTTTAATATTACGACAGTTTCTTATATTTATTGCAAAAATTTCTATAGCTGTCACAAAGGCCAACGGTGAAAATGGACAACCTTGACGAATTCCTGTTTCTACTGGAAAATACTCGGATATCCAACCACAGTAATTCACACAACCCGTAGTATTTTTCATTATTACTTCAACCCATTTAATAAAATCCATCCCGAAACCAAATTTTTTAAATGCGGTTATCATAAAGTCTTTTGAAATACGATCAAATGCTTGAGTGTAGTCAATACTGAGTAGCACGCCAGGTTTATTATTTGCATTCAGTTGCTCGATTACATCATCAATTTGCCTAACTAATGTCCCTACACTCCGCCCTTTAATATACCCCACTTGATCTTCGTCAATGACGTCTTGTATTACCTGCCCCAAACGGTTAGCTAAGCTTTTGGCCAAAAGTTTATAATCAGTATTTGTCAGAGATATAGGTCTCCAATTTTTTAAAACACTCCTCGGTAGATCCTTACCTTTATGTAATAAAGTAATAACTGCTTTTTTTGTGTTGGTGAAAGTGATCCTTTATCAAATGCAACGCTGAAAGACAGAGTGAGCAATGTTTTTTTTGTGTGTTGCCAGAAAAACTTTTTAAAAAAAAATAAAAATAATAAATTTTTTTTTTAAAAACTCGACCGTAATACCGTCACAACCTGGTGATGTTCCATTATTTAAATTTTTTTTAGTGCCTCAAGGAGTTCGTCTTCTGTCACCGTACCTTCACAACTATTTTTGCTGAATCTCAGAAATATGAGGAACACTTGCGTCTGCCAAAAAGTTATCTACTTGCTCAGACATGTTGGCATATGACAGTTTTCTTTGTGTACAAATCAGCAAGAAATCTTTTTGAACTTTTAATATCTCGGTCTGATTAGTTCTTAATACATTATTTTTTTTTAAATCTAAAACACCTTCCATTATTTTAGAATTAGCTCTTGATTTTTCAAGGCTGAGAAAATATGTAGTATTTTTCTCCCCTTCTTCTACAAATTTTACTCTTGCTCTGGCCTGTGCAGCACGTGCCTTATAATTTTCCAGTATTTCAATTTCCTGTGCCAAGTGTGTGCGTTCACTCTGAGCCTGAGTACAGTCTGGCTTAGATGAAAGCAGAACATCTACCTCGTTTAGTTTATTATATAAATCTATCAACATATTTTTTTCTTACCATACTTTTGTGTTTACGATAGTTCATAGAAAAAAAGTTTTAATCTTTGTTTTTCAAAGCTTCCCACTCCATTTGATAGTCTGCATGTTCATTTATGTATGAAATGTGATCATCTGTTAAAGCATTCATTTCATTTACAAAAACTCTAGATCGTTTAGTAATGAATATTAAACTTCCACAATCCAGGACCTCTTTCTATACTAGAAAATTTCACGGTAATACAGCATGCACTGTGGTCAGTGGAAGGCATAGAGTGAATGTTACATTCCAACGTTTTATCGAAAAATTCGGAAGTCATAAAGATATAATCGAGTCTTCTTGCAATAAATGGTGACTTTTTACTCCAGGTAAATTCTTTTTCGTTTGGATGAAATAATCGCCAGCCATCAAACAAGATATGGTTTGCTACCCAGTCACAGAATCTCTGCACTGCGTTATCTGCATGTTTTTTTTCCGCGGAAACAATATCTACATCATTATCTAACACATAGTTAAAATCACCACATATTAATATATTATCTGAAATTATATTTTGACATTACTTTTTCTAATTATTCAAAAAATAACGTTTTCTCTTGAGCAGTATTAGGAGCATAAATATTTAAAACTACTGTCTCTCTCTGTGATATGTCCACTTCAACGGCCAAAATTTTTCTTGAGCTGTGTAGTATTACGTGTCTGTCAACTACGTTTTACGGAACAAGATTACTTGTCCACAACTATGTGCTGTGAAAGTGTTACATAGAAATTCGCCTGTACCCCATTCTTTTTTTCCATTGATCATGTACATCTTGTGTGATGTAAGTCTCCTGTAAACATATAATGTCATATTTTCTCTCTTTAATTAATTTGAACAACGCTTTTCTTTTTTTAAACGAGACCGCAGTCCTCGTACATTTAGCGAAAACAGACGCAAATTTGAGTCGCAAGCCATGAGGAAGTCCGATTGCCATAACAAAGTCCGTTACCTGAGAATTAATCCGAAAACTGAAGTCCGTAAAGCCAAAGCGGTCGTCGTTAGGGCAGAGCATGTATGAACACATTTCGTGCCTATCCCACGTCTTTTGAGAGAATGGGACAGGAAGGATGCACGCGACATGCGTGAGTATGGTGAGAACTGATGTGACCAATTCACTGTTGTTGAGGAATCCCTGTCCGTTTGCTCCTGATTCAAACCGGTGTCAGGTCGGACTGGTTCCCTTTCTTTGACGGTGTTTACCCGGCCAGATTTAAGGTGAGGTGTAACTGAATTACTGTCCTCTTGCACCGAACGAGGTGACTCCTCTGCCTTTGCCTTTTCCATAGCAGAAAACTCTGCATCTGCAGCCTGAGTGAGTTGGGTCTCAGGTACAATGTCTGTATGAGAGTCTTCAAAGACGTCCTCTGTCTCATCAAAGGTAGACGGTGCAAGGTCGACGTCCTGGATCGGAGGGGTAAAGTGCAGGGAAGAAGCATTACTGCAGTCTGTAGTCATCTCCTCCAGACCAGGTTCCAAGGATACAGGATCAGGAAAAGCACCACACTCCGGGTCCCCACGTCTGTGTCCACTCTGATGACACTCTCTGCAAGTGACCATGTTCTGGCACTGGTGCAAAAAATGACCAGGCTGTAAACATCTGGAGCACACCGGCTTCCGTACCACCTTTGGCTGTTCTTTATGATAAAGTCTTGCCGTGAAAGAGCCGACCTTAATAAATCGCTCTAACGGGACAGCGGGAGTGTTGATGAAAACAAACCGTCTTCCCAGTCACAAAACGAGTAAGTTTACCATCTTTATTTCGGATTTTTTCCATGAGAAGGGAAGATCTCAGAACACAACCTAATCTGAACAAAGCAGATTCAATGTCATTCCCTGCCACTGAAATGGGTATGTCAGAAATGAATAGCCTTGTCACAGGCGCCTCTTCTGTACCACCTCTGACAACATACGGATTGTTGTCATGAAGAGACACTGTATGGCCATTCAACACAATGCTTTCAATCAACAGTTGATTTCTGGAGGTTTGATTCATGCGATAGACACGCCATAAACCCCTTATCAACTGAGCTCCCAAAACAGTCTCAGATCCACACACCCGCTCAGCTGCCAGGCAAATGTCTAAAAGCAGTAAAACTGTCATTACCAATAGGTAACCGGGTAGCATCCACAGGGGGTAAGTCCCTCCTCCTTATAAACACCGGCTCCACGTGCGTGGCAGCCATCATCACGCACACACACACACACACACACACACACAGAGGCTCGCACCTTACCTCGGTATTCAAGCTGAACAAACGTCAACAGGCACGTGCAACATATGAAAAAAAAGGCACGAACCTATAACATGGCGCGCCACACAAACCCAAGCCAAGAAAGAAAGTCAAATCAATTAAACAGAAAAAAGGCGAATTCCTGGTAAGTATTAGTACCTACACTCACATAATTACACCATTATACAGAACACTCCACCACCAATTTGCTTGCACACATACAATCCAAAAGGACGACGATAACTAAGTCAAACACTGCAAAAACTGCTGAGCCTGCACAACACGTCCGCTCGACGTCGAGTGAACCACCCTCTGAGCATCTCAGCAGACTACGGAAGAAGGAAAATAGGCCGGAATTAAAAAAACAACAACCGTTTTACAATATACACAATCAACATTAAAAGACAAAATAGTCTAAATTTGAAAACTAAACAGACTAAAAGGAACTTCACACATTGAACAGGTCGTTATACTAAGGATTCTCTCCTTCTCTCTCTTTCAAGCACGCACACGCGTGCGCGCGCGTGCGCACACACACACACACACGCACAGCAGGTTGGTAACTGTGAGGTGGTGGAGTTTTGTGTTGTTTCTGTTTTTTAGTTGTTGCTTTATGCCCTATCAGTTTCAAAGTACGTTCTTGACAGGTTCTATCCCTGTCCAACGAACGATTTCGAAAACTTTTTTTGAAAAAATCTCAAATATATTGCAAGGGGATGTTAGAGAGAGAGAGAGAGAGAGAGAGAGAGAGAGAGACAGACAGACAGACAGACAGACAGATGGACAGACACAGAGAAACAGACAGATCGACAGACGAAAAGCATAATCCGAAATCTGTTCAAAGGAGGATGTGCGTGAGAGAGAGAGAGAGAGAGAGAGAGAGAGAGAGAGAGAGAGAGAGAGAGAGAGAGAGAGAGAGACAGACAGACAGACAGGCAGGCAGGCAGGCAAGCAGGCAGGCAGGCAGGCAGACAGAGATTCAGACAGACAGACACAGACAGACAGAGAGACTGAGAGAGACGGTGACAAAGTCTTCCAATACAACCAGCCGCCGTGGCGAAGTGGTTAGCGTCGCGGACTCCCGGCTGGGAGATCGTGGGTTCGAATCCCATCAGAAGTCATGTGGGTTTTTCTGCCCCGACCGGCTGCTACCCAGAGTTGAGTTTGCTGCGGACTCAGTTGGGAAGACTGGGACCACACAGTCGAGTTTATTCCACTTAATGGATGCGTTTCTGAGAATGTTGCTCAAATTTCCTGACCAACACTGCAGGTGCCTGTATCTCTCGGGCCTGGTTGACGCCGGGATATATTATGAAAGGAAGCGTAGAGTACAGCCCTGTCATGTAGTCTCAGACCGAAATGGAAATCCGTAGCATCATCATAATCATCCTCATTCTCATGATCAGCATTTAAAAAACAATGTCTCAAATTCTGTGGCCCTTCATGCCCTGCTCTCATGGTGACCACAATTTCGATGTCCTCTCCACGTCTGTGGCCTTGGTTTGGTTCCGTCGGTGTCACCGGTATCGGCGAGTCCATGGGGGCTGTCGTTGGACGGATGTGGTGGCGCCCTCCGGAGGGAGAGCTCGCTCACGCCGGCTCCGCAGCTAAGCAATTATTGTCGTCAGTAGGGGGTTCAGTAGGTGGTGTCCTGCATATGTTAGATCAGAACAGGCGCCACTGAACACCACCGAGGTGACTCGGCAGCAGTGCAGTGTCTCCTCCGTGGGTTGCCTCGGAACGACTTGACACTAACTGCTCCCTGTGGATTGCTAGTGCCGGGGCTGCGGCGGGGCCGATCGGACTGTGGCTGTGGACGGGGTGTCGGAATGAGCGGCGTGGGTACACTGCCTCTGAGGTGGCGCAGAGGTTGGGACAGCAAAAGAAAAAAAAAAAGTCTTCCATACAAGCTTCAAGCAACTCACAAACATGGGCTGAATTTTCCATTTAATTAATTGCAAATATACATAAAACAAGAAGTGATGGGAACAAATTGTGCCAAATACAGTGTAGGATCAATTCCAAATACCATCATCAATGGATGAACTAGAACAAAGCAGAAAGGTAAAGGTCTTGGTTAATTAAAATTACCGCGCAGTACCACATACCGAGTGACCACCGTTGTCTGGTGAGTCAATGAAAAGGACAGTAATTAAATGCAACTTTCTTTTTTTTTTTTAACATGCACACATGCGTAGTAGTGGTGCGACCTCATGTAACAGTATACGGTATGTGCTCATAGGCTTATATCATTTACAGTAGTAACAAAACAATGTAATTCAGAATCATTTTCACACGCACATACACTCACTACACCAAAAATGTCAATTCTCCGAACGTGGGTTGAAAAGAGGGGGGGGGGGAGGGAGGGAGGGAGGAGGAGGAGGGGGGGGGGGGGGGGGGGGGGGGTGTCGGGCATGACGAGAAGGTAGGAGAGAAAAGGGCGAGGACGAGGGAGCGAGGGAGGGGAGGGAATTCCAGGTTATGCCTTCCTCATAGAAACTGCCTGTTGGTGTGGCTCAAATCCCAAGCTTCATTTTCTTTCACATTAGGACCCTACTTGAACACACGTCTCTGAGTATTTATAAAGAGATGACGTATAGGAGGGTTCTGTGAATGCTTCTCTCAGTCGAACGCGACAAGAGCAACAGACCTGCATCATCGGAGAAAAGGAGAGAAGTGGTGGTGGTGGTGGTGGTGAAGGGGGATCAAGGGGGATGGAGATAGTGGGGGCTGGAGGTGGCACTTACCAAAACGTCAAAGATTCTAAGTTAGCGAAGCTGTCATGGTTAAGTGCGGGTTTATTTTTCCCCCCTCAACACTTTGGTTTCACGTTTTTTGTTTTTTGCGTAGAGGCACACAATTTTTCTAGAACAGAAAACTGGCATGTCTCACACAGGAATTCTAAAGCCATTTTTTCTGCTCACTTTGTTCTTTGCGCCAACTTCATCCTGACTCAAATACCATGATAGTCTGATATGAAGAGGAAAAGCACGTGAAAAAGGTAGAAAGAGATATAAGAAATGGGAAAGAGAACTGAGCTCAGCAAGCAAACCTGGAAACTCGATCATAGTATCTACCACAAAAACAAAAATGGATACGATAAAAAAAAAAACAAACCTGGAAACTCGTAGCATCCAAGACAAAAAGTAAATGAATACGATAAACAATGAGCTTGAACAAACAGGAACCAGTGGTCAAAAACCATGTGCTTTTGACTTGTGTTCTTTACATGAAATTAAAACATGTAAGAAACATCCACTGCTTGCTTCTTCCAAAAATGGTGCACACACAGACACTAGAACAAAAACACAATCGACCAGGACTGAACGCAAATCCTGCACACTTACGTCATTCCCTGCACAACTGAAAATTCTCTCCACTGCAGGACATCCTTTCCTCGCTTGAGAGCAGTTTTTTCATGTAGTGTTTTGTCAGCAATCTACCAGCGATCTCAGCATTTAGTCGCTGGATGCACTTGCCACAGCCGCCCACAATCACACTGTGAGCGTCTGGCTGCAAAAGTGACCCATCAGGAGTTTGAACTGGTTGGATTTTACGGTTTGAAAACCCTTGTCTATCCACCCAGCTGTAACTATGTGTCTGATTCAGTCCAGGGGAGGTTAACACAGTACTGGACAAGAAGAGAGCTGGGCTCTGCCTTCCATGATGGCACGCCCAAAGATACGTTGAACCCTTAAGAGTTCACTGCCCATGCGGCCATTTTTTTTTTTTTTTCTAAACACAGATATTGATCAAATTGTATGGATTATCCTGATGAGATTTACGAAATTTTTTGTCTTTCAATAACAAACAATACAATGCCAGATCCACACAACAAATGTGCTATTGAGAACATCATTTATGAGATGAGTTATGACTATTAATGCCATGGCCTCCGTACAGGCAAAGAGCTGTTACAGTCTATGTCTGAGGGACATTGTCACGGAAGATGGGAGCCCAACCCTCTCCTACCATTGCTTTAGCCCCCCCCCCCCCCCCCCCCCCCCCCCCAACTGAATCAGGTACCCACTTATGGTTAGGAGGATATAAAGATTTTCCATCCATACAAAGCTAGCCCCACGAGTGGTTCAAACTCACAAACCTTGGGCTCTGCAACCAAATGTTCCAACCCCTTAGCTGCAGGCCTTCTGATAAGATGATCTGAGAATGTTCTGGACTAGGTTTATAGTCTTCATCATCATAGACCAGCCAATAAGACAGCCTGTTTTGAAGGCTGTTAAAATTGACCAAAAGAGAAAAAAAATCCTGAACAGGTCAGAGCATCAACAAAGAGAAGTAGCAAGTACATCCTGGAAAAGAAACAACAAACAAAAGCAATGAACAACATGGTAGCTTAACTACCGACGTCCTCATGCCAGAAAAAAAAAGTGCTAAGAGCACAAGGTGTTCCCCCTTGCTTTCTCAATCCCAGATTCACAAAAAAAAATGCAGATAATTTAATGAAAAACATAAAATGCCATTTAAAAAAAAAAAGAAGCCAGATGGGCAAACTGACACAGCAGAAACAGACAGCTAGAGTCCCTTCCGGACAGTGTGTACAATGTTCACTACCTCATCACCAGATTACACCCATACAGCTGTCACGTCATCATTTGCTACTGGGACAACAAAAAAAAAGTGTACACGAGTTACCAGACCAAAGGCAGCAGAATAGTCTCCAACGGCAGAAAAAAACGGCAGACAACAATAAATGGGGAAAAAAAGGTAGAGTAAAGAGAGTAACAAGACACAAGAAATACAAGCACTAAACTTTTTGAAAGCTTGGGTACCATCTGTACGCAGTGGGTGGGGTGGAGTGGGGGGGTGGGGGGGGTGGGGGGGGGAATTTTTGGATCATTCTTTTTGCTCTCAGGTCTCTTATGAAGTCTGTGTACTTCCCGGTCAAAAGGTTCATATTTCTTCATTTTTCAAATGGACTCAAGATGAAAGACTGTAAAACCTTTCACAGAAAAATTCCGTTTCATGTTTATCCCATCTTTTAGTGCTCAGAGGCCAGTCTCTCAAGCCAACGCCACAAAAGACCAATAACCAAACACATAAAAAAAAACGTAGAAGAAGAGACACAGAGATACCGGTCTTACGTTACCTACCAACACACCACACCTCACTTGTATTAAATGTACTGCTGCATGCTGGTAGTGTGGAGTATCAATTGTAAAATGACACGCCAAATACTCATAAAAAAAATGATAGCGATGCAAAGATCTGCAACAGCAAGTGTTTTCTTCTGAACATATGTAGGCTATGTTGTCTCCTAACTGTTGATTGGAGAGAGAGAGAGAGAGAGAGAGAGAGAGAGAGAGAGAGAGAGAGAGAGAGAGAGAGAGAGGGGCGAACAGTCAGAGATTTCAAATGCCTCAAAAAATACATGAGTAAAACTATCACTGTTTGATACATCAAATTTCTTTAACAACCTACAGCTTTATATCATCACCTTCACCCACGTTTGAATTTATCATAAGGTTTACTTACACTAAAAAGTCCTTCAGTATTTATACATATAAAAATCACTTTTTTGCAAATTCTTCCATCCTGTGTGCAAAGCACAGTTACATGACACAGAGAGAGAGAGAGAGAGAGAGAGAGAGAGAGAGAGAGAGAGAGAGAAAACAACAGCAAAACTTCACACATAACTTCTACAGTCCTGTGAGCAGAATGTAATTACAAGTGAGAGAAGAGAGAGAGAGATGGAGGGGAGGGAGAGAGAGAGAGAGAGAGAGGAGGTATATATACACACACACACACAACTCACAGAAGATATGAAGAGACTGAACGAGGGAGGCAGGGAAGACGGAGTGTAGGGGAGGTGAGACAGAGATTATACACTTGTGAACACAAAAGAAACAAGTCACTGGTAGGTCTCATTGCCTTTCAGTACAACTACTCCCTCTACAGTGACCACGGACGAATAGCACCCTAGAGTGAAGTCACTGTGGATGTCATTACAAAACCTAAACAACAGGCACCGATTTTGTTTGTTTTTTTTTTTTTTTTTGTGCTCTCCCTTTGGTGTGCCCAGCTGTCCTCTATGACAAGGTAAGCACCACACCACATCCTGTGGGCGTACATTTCTTTACCCTCTAACAGAAAACCTTAGTGATGAGGTGGGGGATCTTATGCACTAAAAACACTGGAAGGATGACTCCAGCAATTTCCACGACAAGAACTATGTCTGAATATTACTGTCAAAAATCTTTGTCTGCTTTCGTCGTTTGTGCAACAGCACTAGTTACAAAAACAGAATATCTGAGCCTGTCTCGTCAAATGACGTCATCAGCTGGGGCGTATACTGGTGAAAAGCCCATGCCCATATTCATCTACAAGTTTTTCGGTGCGATCGTAGAACTCCTCAAAATGAGTGAATATTTGTGACTGAAGAACTGAAATCACACATATATATATATTTGTGAAGTAAAACCTGTTGATTGCTGAGCACCGCTCAAGGATGTAGAGTGCTGGATATAGTCGTTAGTTAAAACCACATGAAGTAATAAAATCCGCACATCCATTCCTACTCCACAACTCTTCATTTCCTTCAAGCTTTCACCTTTGTGGGGAATGGATGTGCGGATTTTATTACTTCTTGTGGTAGGTATATACATATATATATATATATATATATATATATATGGAAAAAATATATACATATATATATATGTGTGTGTGTGTGTGTGTGTGTGTGTGTGTGTGTGTGTGTGTGTGTGTGTGTGAATAAGTGACCTAGAACCAACATCACGAAACTTTCTCCAGTAGCATTTCTCTTCAGCCATCATCCATGAAAACAACCACGGACGACAATTATTTTATGTCTACACATGTCCTTTTTCTTTTCTTCTAAATGACTGAAGGCACATTCACAAAGAAAAGAAAATGATAACAAAGAAAACAAAAAATCATAAAGCTGAGAATGAGTGACCTTTACACATGTTTTATAATACTGATGCAGACATACAAATGAACACTATCTGATGCACTTACAAGAACCTGCTCCAAAGGACTTCTTGATCTAACTTAGACGCTGTATCATGAACTACAACATAAATCCCTCCAAATATTGGACAAATATGATCCAAGGCTAGTCTGGCCTAAGAACAATCATTCTCATGGAATCTACTGGCATACTAATTTTTTCCACCCAAATTCGAATGGTACCTCTAACCTATTCTCTATGCAGACCTGTCACTTTTCACAAAAAGCATGAAGACCATCACCAAACTAAAGACGCTAAATCCCTGTGTCACCCTCCCTTGAAACCTGTGCCTGAAACTCACGGACCAAATGCTGAGCAAACAATCCATCCTCTTCCATGCCAACTACATCATTCCTAATGACCAGTGTAGATGCTGTGGATAGTGAGTTTCGAGTCCTGTTAGCCTGATTGGTTTGTTTAACGCTTGCAGGCACTCCCACTTTGACTTACAAACTGCAGCCAACTGTTCAGAACCAGACAGTGTATGAGAAACGTGACCACCTCACTGCCACACCATTCAAAATTCATCCTGCTGCATGCATACACAATGGTGCTTAACCATCAACGAATGTGGGAATTCACTCAGATTTTCAAGCAATTATTTGTTGACTTAAAAAGCAGAAAGAGGGAAGGAAGCCATCTTACTGAGAAATTCAGTATCCAAGACAATGTGACTAGCAAGGAATGTGAACATAAGAAAGCAAGTGTACGCCCCTCTGTACTCCTTCACTGCAGAGATGACCTCTCATAACCTTGCTCACTGTATGTCTTGATTCACCCACCATCTTTGTTACAAATATAAAAAAGAAAATTGGACTTCTCATCAAATCCACTCCCTGACAAAAGAAACTTTCTTAAACATATTTCATATGTCTTGTATTACTCCCTTTTCATGCCAACAAAGTTACACCTTTCACATGTATTTGTGACCAAAGTGACCTCTCACAGTAGAGTTCACCACACTCACGCTCTGTTATATTGATCCACATCCAGCAAAAACACCATGACAGAAGTGACCTCTGGCAATCTAGATCTCCACATTCCCATTTCAACTTACTGTAAACTCAGCTCCCTAAAACCTACTAGCAGACAAACTAACACACAACCTCCCACACTGAACTCTCTGAAGTGCCTAAAACTTACAAGCTGACAACATCCCATAATAACAGCGCCTGCGGAACAGATCCCCACGCCTTGGCTTACTTTTGGGAGGAAATTACGAACATTAAAAAAGTTAGAAACTCTGAATGACATCACAATGAAACATTACGCACAGGTTCACCGCACTCCCTGTTTTCTCTTCTTCAGTTTTCCACCACCAAACACCCCAAAGGTTCGCCCTATTTTCTCCTCTCAGATGAAGTTCCTGACAGAAGGGACCTCCCTTGGTACAGTTCGCCGTATTTGTTTCAACAGCGGATCACACTCCCCAACAATCAGACCTTTCACTTTGTCTTCCTCCCCAACAATGAGGCTTCTCTACATCTTGTTCAACACACTCCTTGCTTCCTTCTCTTCATTGCAGCAATGATAATTTAAAAACGAAACAAAACAAACAAACAAAAAAAAAAAAAAACCCCATGACCTTACTTCCTGACACAGTCTCTCACAATTCTGTCCAGCACACTTCATATTTCAACCTCCCATCTCACTCGTCCCGAAGCACTCGGACTTACTTCCTGATTAAAGTTACATTTCGCTGTCTGATTCTCCCTACTTTTCACTTTCACATAACCATGAACAGCCCGTCCATCTCAAAACATACTTCATGACTATCTCACAGTCTGTTTCTCCACATTTTTCAACTCTACACAACACTCCACTAATCATTAACACAGTCCAGACCTCTCTGATTTGCCTCTTGACACATGCTGAAGAATTCAGACATCTCTAAAACATGCTTTCTGACCGGACAGCCCTCCCACAGTCTAGACCATTACACTTCTCATTTCAACCTCACACTCAAGAACGGACATCTCAATTTTTCCTCCTGACAGAAATTACCTCTTTCAACGTCAATCATCACACTTCTCGTTTCATTGTCTTGATCACAATCACCCTCAGACCTCTCCAACTGAGCCAGTGGAAATGGTGACCTCTCACATTGTAACAGTCAAGGTCACCCCATTCCTCCATGTCATCCTCTCGTTACACTCCCCGATGGGAATGTTTCACTGTTTGATGGCAAAAGTATGTTGGAAAAACAATGAGCATCTCTTGCTAGTACTATTGCACGAAGCCACTGAATGATTTGTCTGTGAGTACAACTGACAAGAGTCTCGGTATGCTCTGAGTGCGGTGACGGTCACTACCTTGATGTTCTGCCCCTGGCCCGCCAACACCCAAGTCCTGCCAAACAATGTTTTGTCTCGAGTATTAAGGATGTACTCCTCACCACTCTCTTCTGACGCAAACATAAGCCCTTGATTACATTGCTTCAACAGATTTCAGATGGATATGCACAAAATACTGTCATATATTACAATATTATACATACTTTGGTACTGTAGTGATTTTTTTGTTCCTGATCTGTTTTGATAAAAGTAGAATCTAAGCATCAGATGCCTTTTTTTTTTTCTAAGTTTAAATTTTCTTCGCAAACACGAAACCAACAGACCAAAGCCTGACACAACTTCCTGCCAATATTACAACATCGGCAAGAACATCATCACCATCATCATCATCATCATCATCATCAACAGCATCAAATATGGTAATGCAAACCTGGAACAAAGAGGTTCAAACTATTCCATTCCGAATATCAATGCAAATAACAACATCTGAATACCAAGGTAGGTACACACAATACTGGCATAAAAACAAAAATTCATATAAGAGACAATTTCTAGCATACATTCTGAAAAAAAAAAAAAAAAAACATGTAAAAACACTGTAACATCAAAAAGAAAAAAAAAAAGACAATACAGTAATTCACCATAGCTTTATAATTCACCATAGCTTTATTACGATATCTTTATCAACAAAAGGACTAGCTGAACTTCTTCCTTTCTAGAAAAAAAAAAACAGAACAACAAAAAAATTCCACATTGAACTTACAAGGATTGTTTCAAAAGTACATAGTCTCCGTAAAGAGGTTAGCTAGGGCTATCAAATTCGGTGCACATTTGCACTCGTCTTTCAGAAGGTGATGTACAAATTGTCATGTCTGTTGTCACAATAGTTAAGATGTCAACAGCAGTTGATTGTCTTCCCTGCCACTGCTGATAAGAGGTGTGTTGTCTCACATGAATATCTGCATAAATCGGCTATTACTATGGCAACAAATTAAGAATGCAGCTTTGAACGCTCTGATCACTTACAGGTCTGGCCCCCTTTCACTACCACCTCTTCCACACCTGAAAAAAGCACCTGGACAGGAGCTATCTTATATGTCATAACCATGTCATGGCTTAGACCCAGGATGAAATGAAAATAATAGGAAAAACTTTTTTTTTTGTGACACTATCTTCAAACAAACACTATGAATGTTTTAAAACCGTCATACAAAAAAAAAGCCATACAGTTTTCAATACTTTTGGTTGAGTGCAGTGCCACAATGAATTTGATTTACATCTTTTTTCTTCATACAGTTATTCCAATAATCGACTTTACATTTTTCTTCCTCATACAGTTATTGCCACAACTGACTGTTTATTTTTCAGGTGCTCAAAGAAGCTGAATGACTTACAGCTGTTAAAATACAGATGATCTGTCTTTCCTTCTGTTTTGAGAACCTAGTAAAGGAACAAGGACAGAGAGGGCGGGGGGGGAGGGGGAGGGGAGAATGAAAGGATGCCAGTCAAAAGCACATTGTAACCATCAATTAACAAGCCAGAAGTTACAAACTAGCAATTATCATCATCCAACAACGCTTCAACAGAAACTTGTATCACTATTCACTTTGCAAAATATGACAGGCTGACATTTTGTCAGCTCTGTATTGTATGACTTAGATTGTCACAAAGTCATGTACCCCGAATCATAGCAAGTGATGATCTAGAGCACAAAAAAAAACCTGTCAAAACAAACAAGATCTGGCAGGACCATAAATACTCTAGGGAGGGAGACTGTGGCATCGTTATGCGAGTTCTAATGTGCCTTTATCTCCAGGGTCAAGCATTTATAATGACAAGAGATTGAAAACATCTGGGAACAAATAGGCTGGAAAGCTTCTTTAGCCACTGAAGTACAACATGCTGGTTTTTCTACTGTGGAACTGGGATCCACCCACTGTTTTGTCTTATTTGTGGTGTGCATTGAAGCTAAAATACTGGATGACATCAAGACATCAATAGGGTGCAAAAGGTGAACATCTAGTGGGTGCATCACAAGCAACCTGCTAAGACATCTCAGGCAACCCGTCACTAGGGAATCATGCACATGTGAAAACCTCAGATTATATGCATGTTACCAGTTTAACCAATGAAAATAAACTCTGTGTTTTTTCCTTTAAATTTTCCAATATCTTTTCAATTAACATTATCAAGCTTTCTCTTTGTTGCTTTCTTATTACATTGTTAACATTATTTCATTACCGCATTAAAAACAAAGAAAAAGCAAACAAACGACAAACTGTGACCAAAAGAATTCAGCTACATTTGGGTTTTTTTCTAGTTTAAATGCTCACTTTTGTAAACAATATATCGGTCTCAAATTTTTTCACAGTCATAAACTACAATAAACACACAACACAGAACAACAACAAAATTTGAACACAAATATCTGACTATATGTCACATTGTCGTTTTAAAATAATTACACAAACATAAGGCAGTAAACACATAACTGATCATAATACTTATGGTGAAACCATTGGTAACTTTTGGGGAAAAAAAAGTGTAACAAATGCTCACCATTTAATTTCCTCACATTTCCAACAGAATTTCTTCTCTTTCTACCCACTACTATCAACACAAAATCAATTTCTGTACAGACTGATATCAATAGACAAGTGAACATAGTATCACATTGCAGCATGGACTCATGTAAAATAGCAGTGATATGGAACAGGGGGAAAAAGTTAGCAACTGTCCAAACATTTAATGAAACTGTGTCTTCCTAGTTCGTGCTACCTTCTTCACACTCTACAGGTAATCTTCCACAGAGAATGCAGTGAAACAGCAGATACAACAACACTTTTAGTGCTCAAATCAAAAGACAACACTGCAGTTAATTTAGGGGATGCATAAAACACATGACCATCAGGTAGAAGTCAATTCATCTGGTCGCCAGAACACCTAAGCTTGCCTGATCAGTGATTTAGCATGTACCTCCCAATGGCTTTCTACTGAGGGCCATCAGAACAACATAGCGGAGGGGGATGTCCCAAAGACACACTGAAACAATCCCAGTTGGGGAAAATGAGAGATTTAGGCTGCAACAACTCTACCCCGCCGCACACGATTAACATTAAACAAGGAACTGCAGAGATCTCTGTCTGCCCTTGTGACTGCAAGCACCCTGGAAACCTACAACTGTCAGATGATGATGATAAGAGACAGACAGACAGACAGAGACAGAGAGAGACAGAGAGGGAAAGACAAAGAAACAGACAGAGAGACAGATAGAGAAAGTGAAAGTACCTGCAGCTGATGAAGGTAAGATAAGTGACTTGGAGTAATGTCACTACTGTGGTAACTAAGATATTAAATACATTTTTCAACATTTTCGCAAGTCACTCCTTTACTGTTCATTCACAGACAGACATACACACACACATAACTGAGATGTTAAATTCATTTTTTTCACATTTTCACAAGTCACACCTACACACCTACGCTGTTCATTCACAGACACAGACACAGACACACACACACAATTCCACTGAGCTGAAATCCACCAACTGACTTTACTTTAGGCTCAGTGGCAAGATGATAAACTTTTCAACTGCAATTAAACGTAAATGAATCAAGTTTCTAAATTTCTAAAGTCGAAGTCTTGGGGCCAGTCAAAAGTTTACAAACTATTTCTATTACAGCTTATTTTTTGCAATTGTTTTAGAAAACAGGATATCACATTCAAACAACAACAAAATTTGCATGTCATTGCTTTTCAGACTGCATATGTCATCCTCATTTCTTTCTTTATTTTTTGTTTGTTTGTTTTTTTTGTTTGTCAAGAATAACTAATTGAGAAACTAAAGTACACAATCTGAAGGCAAACAAACCCTTGTTTGAGCCTACACATTGTCAAACAATTCACGTGTTTAATCTGATTAATGGCTGTGCTACATTACTTTACATTGTTCTTAAAACTTTAGAAATACACTGTAACCAGCACAAGTGCTTGTTCTACCAATTGAACTGTAGCAGCATTTTGTCAAGATTTCAGCTAAACAAATTCGACACAAAACATCAAATGAGAAGGGAAGGTAAGGTAAGGTAATGTTGTTTATAGCCCCAGCTGACCGCAAAGGGCCATATCAAAGCTGTCACCGCGTTGGAGTCAACTCACAAGTCAATCAAGTGGGAAAGAAGCAGTACAAACTGCTTCCCCTTTGAGATCTCCTTTGGTTAAAAATAATTCAAACCACTGTATGTTAATCATTTCAGACGAAAAGTTCTGAATTCTTTTTTAAATGAAATTGCCACTAATCTCACTGTAAGATTTTGTCCTCTGCATTTCATTTTTACACAAGTTCAAATAATCTTTAAGAAAACAAAATACTGTCCATATTTGTCAATATGCATGACATCAGATGATAATACTGACAACAGCCTGTCTAATAACCTATACATTAGGGTAATTCAACAAGCATGTCTAAAAACGGCCTGCATCTGCATGACCATAGAACATGGCCAACTCACAAGACAGAACAGTACATACAGAAACACCTTCACTTTGTTATTCCCAATGACTGTCCTTATTAGTAGAAAATGAGGTAACAATACACCTCTGCTGAGGAAGCTTCACTGGCTGTCTGTTACATGCTGTTATCAGAACAATCAACCACTGTTTGCCCCCATTTGTTTATGGTTCTCTTTCACCATGCCAATCCTCTACGCTCTGCACATACCAGTCATCATCACGTACCCTCCATTCTTCCAGTCAAAGTCTCCTGATGATACCACAGAGAAATCTCTTGTGGGCATTCCTTCACTTTTGCTGTCCCATGTGTCTGGAACTCAGTGCCTCCCTTTATCTGACAAACCCAGCCCACTTTCTCTGTTTTTTTTTAAACTCGGCTAAAAACTTTATCTTTTCAACCAGGCATTTTGAACAATGCTTTTCTAACATTGTGTGTACACAACAACTTCTATGGTAAGACTGAAGGTCTGAATGGTGTATGAATGAGCAAGGAGTAAAAGTACTCTACACAAATACAATTTATACTATTATCATCATCATTGTTTTTTAACACACCATGCACAGGATCATGCTGGTTTATAGATTGTCCTTTCTTTCTCATACTATGACAAGCTATAAACGGGTGCAGGAGACGATGAGTTGAACCCATTTAAGTCATTCAAACAGAGATGATCCTGTGTTATATTGCCTTATATTAATTCACACACTCTTTGCTATATTAATGTCCATATCACCTGTCATACTTTGGTCTTGTACTAACATGTGCACACGCCAGTGCAGAAATGTTTTGTCATGAATAAACAGGCAAGTTCCTGAGAAGGAAAAACTCTTTCCTGCATCACACAGGCCAATTTTAAACTGACCTATTTCCAGCCTATGATCAACTGACAATGTAGAGGAAGTAGAGATGATTGACATTTTTTTTCTCCTTTTTTTTTTTTTTTAAGAGTGGAGGGGGTTTAAAATACTGGAATGACTTCCAAGCTGAACAGTTTTCTGTTTGATTTGAGTGTTGTTAATAAAATGCCTAACTTCCCTCTCTCAAATTCATGCACACACACACACACACACACACACACACACACACACACATGCGCACGCGCGCTCACACATACACACACACACACACACACAGACTGTGACAAGCAAGTACTTTGGCTTTTCAGGATGTTATCCATCAGCATTTACTTTTAAAAGAATGAGCAACTTTCAAAACTTTACATTACTTGATTATTTTCATTGGCGGGCTGGCGGTCTGGGTTACAAACTTGGTACATCCCCCGCACAGAAAACAAAGGGAGAAACCTGTGACAGTACAGAAAGTGTCACTGCCAGGCATCCACCCCATTACTTTTCCTTCCTACATCCAGTAGCAATGCTGTTTGTTTCATGTCACTTAGTCTGGCTACTTACTGTGTACCACATCAAAATTCCTTCTGTCAAGTGCAAGCTCCAGCAATATTTCTGCAATGAAGCCTCTCAACTGAGGAGACCCTGTTCTGTAGCACAGACAACTACTTCAGCCCCCAACTGTTTCCATTCAACACACAAAAGTCACACCTCTTACTAAGCTCTCCATCGGCAAAAGTGTTCACCGATTTGTAGAGGCAACTAGGGGCATGTGACAGTAGGACTGACAAAAAAAATGAAATTAATTAAAAAAAACAAAAAAACATTAGCCTGACTAGAGGCAACTGACATTTATTCTCTCTAATTCACTGCAGTCTGTACACACTCGGAAAATGCCGTAAAACTGACTAGCTATCACCGATTCTTGCCCTCGTATGATGTGGTTTTACTCAGGCAATTCCTCTCTGAACAGAAGATAGCTGATGCCCACCTCTGACTTTAACAGGCTGTCCACTGTCAGGAAAGCCCTTATCTGAGCAACTCTCACGAAAGCAATCACACACAGACTAACATCTCTGCCCAAAACATTTCCACACTGCTTAGGACTAAGGTCTCGAACACTGAATGATAGCCACTGGAATAAAGTGACCAACTAGGAGGGTGTAAGGAAAAACAACACAGAAAGATCCCTCATTGCGACTGAATTCACTGCACCAGAGGTTGGAAGGAGAGCGTAGTAGTTTGTTTTCAAAATTGTTTCTATTGTCAAGCAACAAACTGCAATGATATTGAGCATTATACAACTTAACACAGCAAAGATTCTAATACATAAAATGTGACTCTGATTGCCTTATCTTTAGGAAAAGCCTCTCCCAAATGCAAAAGATTGATTAAACACATGGTGCTCTCATACAAGTCATTGTCACAGCTTTCATTACTTCAGCCAAGGGTCTCTTCAGGCTCTCCAACTTCACAGAACTTTTCGCACCGTAACGTCAAAGAGAACAGACACACAATACACTACTTTGCAATCCCTTTTTCCTAAATTTTCATCCTCATACTCCGAGCAGAGTTTAATTTTCACCAAAAACTATATGGTGGAGGGGGATTTTAAAGCAAACATGCGGGAGGGGGATTTAAAAACAAACGGTTTCACAACCTTGACAATAAAACAAAAAGTCCGTAACAATACACATGTCGTTATCCATTTGGCCTGTGATAATCGGAATCAGAATTGAGCTTCTGGCTATGAAACAAAAGCTGCTTCCAACGACCACACCCACAACAATCAATACATGCAATCACTCATGTGCAACGCCTCTTCCTGCAGGACTATTTATCTATTTGAGCCAAGTCCTGCATATTTCATTATCAGAGATCCACAGCCTGTCCAACTATCTGTATGACAAAGGCTGGCCATTGCTGGTTTTACTGAACAAATCAATGAACTACCCACATCACTATCTTACCATCAGACACTCCCAATGAAACCTGCATTTAATAAACTGCAGACACTGGCATGAATAATGAATAAGTGACAAAGAACACCATACAGTCATTTACAGAGGACAAAGAATTTTGTAAGAACAAATTCATACAAGTACATACATTGATGCAAACTTACTGCGTTGCAAATTCACCAACATATCAGTGCACTTTGGCATAGAACACTGCAAAAAATATAAACTACATCTCACATACTTCCACCACCAACACTAGACAAAGTCTTAACAAATCAATACTAACATTCCACTGTCAGGGCGGTCCAGGTCGTGTAGACTACCATCTAAATCTATTTGTCAGCAAATACAAACACAAACATGAAACACTTAAAAATCTTGTTTAAAAGAAATCAGAAAGCTACACAAGTTGGGTTTTACACAGTGTGGAACACATACAATGGACACACAATAACAAACAAGAAACAACAAACTCGCGTTAATACAAACCAGGTCCTGAACAAACACTGCCTGATAATCAATGAAATGTGCAGAACGTGTTGTCCAAGTGCAGAACAGTGACCTGAACATAGACTGTTCAGTGTTTGCTGAGTATCATCACATTTTTCTAAGGGCCATAAAAAAAAAGCCCCAGTTCACACATGGGGGAGGGGAGGGGGGAAGAGAATTAAAGGACCAAAACAAAAGTTAAGATTTGTGTGTGTGTGTTTCTGACACCCACTGCAAATCAGAAACAAGAAATGATTGGATGCAGAGTAGAAAGTAAGGGAAGTATTGCACAATCACTTGCCCCAAATCTCTCTTAGCACTCTGAAAAATTGTTTCCAATAACGACAATTTTTCACTTCTAGGAAAGCCATAAGTTTCCTCCACACGAGCATGAGGAACAACTGACACTGTCTGTCTGTCATGTGTCTGCTTTAACGAGCTCAACGGTCCAAAATGCTGATCAACCACAGGTCCTCAACAACCACCTGAAGCCAAACCATGATTCAGTTTGTGGAGGTCGCTCCAAATCCTATGACATACTGAACAAATGCCGTGTAATAAACATTCAATAAACACCAAACGGCGCACATCTCATGCTGAACACATTCAATAAATATGGCAAAACCGAACAATGCCATAAGGCGAATACTACAAGTTAACTAAACACAGCATGGTCAATGTAGACAGTCACTGACTGTTATCCAACCCAAACAACTGTTCAAGTGCTGAGCAAAGCCAGGTGAAGAACCAGTAGCTTACTGATGCTCAGTGTGACTAAAAGTTAGTAAAATGAATAAAACATAAATGCTGAAGAGCCATGACGTACTGAATCAGTGAATGAGCACCATACTGAAATACCACTCAACATACATGATGCTTTATGTACCATTCAAAAGAATGTAAGGACCACTGTATTTTTCTACTCTTAAAAAAACTTAATTTTGGGGGATAGAATCTGTTTGATTCACAGAGTTCCATATTTCATAAAATCTGAAGTACAGTAAATCTTGCTCAAGTATTGAAAACAAAGTTCTGAAATTTCACTTCAGAGGTAAATAAACATGTACATTTTTTTTTTCCCATCTGCATCACAACAGACTCTGCTGTTCACCTACTTGGAGATTTTTTATTCTAGCGCTTGTTTCTGCTTACACAAGGTACGAACCATGCTTTCCTGTGTACGATTCTCAAGATCCAAGCATTGACAACCCTTGTCAGAAAAGATTAATAAAACCTACAGTGATACAACCACCACCGATGGTTACAGTCGATTTATTACTGGTTGTATCACCTTAAAGCCATAATCGATAGCGTCTAACCGCCTATGACAGGTTGTATCAAGACAAGGGGTCACTGACTAGCTGTTAACCATCTACAGTAAGCACCTGTTGACATATTCATGAAAGCTATGCAGCACTGCCCGAATTTAAAGTCAAAATTTACCAGTCTTTGTTTCTTTCCTGTCCATCATTATATCAATGGGTTTTTTTCTGTTGTTACTTTCTTGTTTTTTTTCATTTGAGCCATACAGCTTCCACATACTTTTTTCCCCCAAGGAAGTGTTACACCCTTTACATTTGGAAGCAGGAGTTACGGCACCTCCACACATTTCAAGGATGCAAAACTAAAAACTGGCATGGTACTAGCCACCAAGCACTTAGTGCTGCAGGCTCCCATCTAGGAGGTCGTGGATTCCATTTCCACCTGTACCATTTACTTGTGGGATTTTTCTGCCTTAACCCTCTTGTATTCAGATTCCCTGAAGCCAAATTCCCCCTAGTCTTCAGATTTGTTTTGGTGAATTTAGCCTTAAAATGGGTATGTATGGTTCATGCTTCACCACAACCAAGAATAAACCTCTAGAGCTACGAAATTCTGCATATATGGTCACAAGGCTTTGTTCTATACTGTGAGTAAGATTTTGTGTGTCTCGAGGTGAAAGGTCGTGTCAATGTCACCAAAATTTCACCCAATGTGTCACATGCGATGGTGACAATTCTAATACAGCACACCACCATGCAGTTATCCCATGCAGATGCATGTCGGCCTAAGTGAGATTATCTGTCTTCTGTCCACCTGTTCAGTCCCCACAGGTAATCCACAGAATGTCACACACAACTAGTGTCAATTGTCACTACTGAACAGTTACTGTAGATTCAAGCCCAGTTCTCATTGTTTTTCTGTCACTGTTCTAAGCACCTTATACATGTCCGTATGTATTTACACACTGTATAGCTGTACAGTGAGGAAATTCAGTAGAGTGTCACTGCCAAGTGTCATCAAAGCACTGTCACCATAAACAAGTAAGCATATATATACACGTACACACAAACACAGAGACTAGCAAACTGCCCTACTGTTGAGCCACATTCTGTGCATGGTAGTCATTCTTATGAAAGCATAGAGGTACTGGCAGAAAGAACACCTATATGACGTTTCTACGCATCGTCCCTTAGTTGTCATACGGAATAATCAGTACAGAGACAAGGCCCAGCATTTCGTCAGGTGTTGTGTCGAACCATAGGGAGTCAGGTGTGCCCTTAGTTGCTTGTTTTTGTTGAACGTATCTGTCAGTTTCTTCTGCTACTAGTTGAAAAAAATGCGAGAGGTAGAAAAAAGAATTAAGCTTGTGCGGTGGCAGTGTTCGGCAGTGAGTGCGCATGGCCTGTCGGCTGTTGGAATGCAACCACGTTGGCAGGATGTGTAGCCGGTCGCCATTGTTTTGCAGAGCGGCGAGTAGCACGTGGTTCTCAGGGTCACTTTCACCATTTTTCCCTCTCCTTCACTGGTGCCGATTTCAACATCATTCTCTTCTCCTAACTCTCCATTTTCATACTTCTCTAATTCTTGCATGTTTTGACCCCACTCCTTTGCTGAATACTCAGGAATATCATCAAACTCGCTGTTGTTAGCAGACGACGCCATTGTGAAAATCGGTCAGTCTCATGCACAACTCTTCGCTTGCAGTTTCTCCTCTTTTTCAGTAAATGGAAGTGGTGCCAGCATCCAAAAATAGTGCTGCCACATTACTGGGCTATAGTGGGAAATCCCCAACAACTTTCAGTGGCTCTCCGAGTATTTTCACGGAGTCAGCACGTGATAGAAAAGTACCGTACACATGCAGCGGGCAGCTCCCGTCTGCGGCCGTTACGAAATCTAGCATGCTGTCTCAGCGCTCCCGTCTGCGCCCGTTATGAATACAAGAGGGTTAAGCGGTTCCAAAGCCACAGTCACATCGGCTTGGAAGACTGGGACCACACATTCAAGTTTCATTTCTCTAATGGCCACATGTCTGAGTGTTGCTCAGATTTCCTGACCAACACTGCAGGTGTCTATATCTCTCAGGCTTGGTTGATGTTGGGATAAATCATGAAAGCAAGCACTTGATACAGCCCTGTCATGCAGTCAGAGACCACAAAGGAACTCCACAGCTTCCTCTTTATCATCCTCACAGTTCACCATAGATCACCACAGATAGAGTCTCAATTCTGTGGCCCTTCATGTCCTGCTGTCATGATGACCCATGTTTCCATTTCCTCTCCATTTCTATGACTTGACTTATTTGCTTGACATACTCCTCTTCGTTCCGATCGGAACACAGGGCCCACACTGCAGATCTCCAACTTGCTATGTCTTGGGCTGTTCTCTTTGCATCACCCCTGGTCATGTTGGTGAACTTGAGTTCTGCCTGTAGAGTTCTTCGCCAGGTGGTGACTGGTCATCCCCTCTTCCGCTTCCCCTGTGGATTCCAGCCCAAGGTGTGGCGTGGGATGTGGGCCTGTCCTCTACACAGGGTGTGTCCAACCCAACCCCACTTCCTCATCTGGATACTCTCGGTCTCCATTTCTGTGCCCTTTGTGAAATTTGTGCGGAGATCGCTGGCACCAGCAAGTTCATGGGGATCGTTGTTGGATGGCTGCGGAGGGGATGAGCGCTCACTCATGTTGACTCGGTGACAAAGCAATGAGTGTCATCTTTAGAGGGCTTCGCAGTGGTGTGCTGCATGGCTTGGATCAGAACAGGCACCACTGAACACTGCTGAAGTGGCACAGTGGCTTGCCTCTTGATGACTTGGTGGTGGCAGGGTGGTGACCAGACGAGCCAGGCAGGCACCACTGAACACTGCTGAAGTGGCACAGTGGCTTGCCTCTTGATGACTTGGTGGTGGCAGGGTGGTGACCAGACGAGCCAGGCAGGCACCACTGAACACTGCTGAAGTGGCACAGTGGCTTGCCTCTTGATGACTTGGTGGTGGCAGCGTAGTGACGAGACGAGCCAGGCTGTGGCTGAGAATGGGGGCCAGAATGAGCGTTCTAGCTCTGAAAGTGATCACCAGACAAATGCAGATTGATACCATAACCATGGGATGTTTTTTTTTTTCTAATTTTCAGGTGAAAGTTGGTTTTCTAAAGAATTTTGGTTTGTTTCACTGATTATGTATATTTTCTTAAATATAGAACATTAAGTGGTCCTTACATTACTTTCAGTGCACGCTCACACTCTCTCTCACACACACACACACACACACACACACACACACACACACACATACACACACACACACGCACTTACACTTAAATACACAGATACAAACATTCATAACAAATGAAACACTTTCCACTGACTATCAAAGGGGACAGAACACATTTGCCTGAGTGCGGTTCAACTAGATACTAGCTGGATCCATGCCTCCAGCCAAAAGAAATGTCACATTTGAACCCTTATATGAACTGTTTACTGGGGTATGGACACTGAAGAGCAAAACAACCATGAGATGCTGTTGCATGTACAAGTAGTCTCCTTCCTCTCTTTACAAGAAAGAAAACTTGCAGGATCGAAAAAAACACATGACCTTGGTGAAATGTCAGGAAAAAAAAAAAAAAAAAGAGACGCATATCATCATCTGTGATACAGCAACCCATAAACAAACAGAAAAGAGTAAACACCATTACCCCATTGCAACTAGAATCAAGTCTATTTCACACCGGTCATGTTTCAATTGTGGCCGATGACGACGAGTATCAACTGATTTTCATTTCATCTCCATGAATTCCAGCATCGGTAACTGTGAAAGATCTGTGCAAGTGTGTCTGTCTCTTACCAGCAATGCTCAATGAAAACATCAGAACCATCCAACCCTGCAGATTTCCTGTCCCGATTTCTCTCCAATACTCGCAACATCAAAATCAAAGTGTGAAGAAAAGAGAAGAAAGCCCTCTCCCGACAGTTTCAACGTTTCACAGTCACGTTTTTCATTCTGAAAGAGTACCGTCAAATGGTGGTAAGATCAAAAGTCAGGATATGACAGAAGAAGACTCAAGTACACGCACACCAACTTAACAAGCTTCAGTGGTCCTTGAGGTGGCCGTTACTCGTCGACTTGGACATGTTATCTTCTGCCTCCTCCGGCATAGAACCACCACCGTTCACCTCTCGGCTCCTCAGCCCATCTCCCACAAGCTTTCCCGTCACTGTGGTGTCCCCAAGATTCTCTGCTGTAGAGCAGCCACCATGACTCTTGACCCTGACACAGCTGTCAGTGGCTCCAGAGGTAGAGCCCTGTGGTGCCTTCTCGCGGCTACCAGACGCAGCAGCCTCTCGAGCCGACAGCTCCTCCTTGATGAGCTCAGCGACTGAGGCTTCCTCTTCGAATGGGCACCAGCCCAGACGGCGGACCAGAGCAGCGTAGATCTTGCCCAGGCTTGGGATGAGGATGGTCTGGTGAGCGATGGCAAAGAGACGATAGAAGGGGCCATGGAAAGGGTCGGAAACCGCAGGGCACAGCATGTTGTTCAAATTGACTTGGGTGGCCTGAAAGAGGAAAGTTCACACTTTCACAATCTTGTAAACACAAGCTAAAAAGAAATACACTGCTTTGGATGCTGTTAGCCTTCTACTTCATAATGAAATTCTTCCACTTCTAAGTGTACATTTCATCTTGAATAAAAAGCATAGCAACTTAGAAGAAAAAATAACTTATACCCTCCCCTTACCAAACTGAAAGACACACACCTGCTTCCTTCAGTTCAACCCATCTAACAACTTACAGATTCCCCAAAATGCCTGAATGAAATCGTCAGTCATGTTCTTTTTCCATCTGCCATTGTTTATCTCTCTCTCTCTCTTTCTCTCTCTCTCTCTTCTCTTTTTTTTCATAGTAGGACAGAGTTGGAGTCACATTTATCTTGGTAATGAGTTTGAAAACAAACACAAATACAACTGAAAACAACCGACACAATAAGTTTGTATGGGCCTTTGGCCCATTTGAATAGACAAGACCATTTACTCAAACACACCAACTTTCCACTGTTCATCATATGACGTTTTCATTAAATGGGAAGGGAAACTGTTCTGATTTTCACCTTCAAACTCCAACATTCTAAGATTTCTGAGCGGATCTTTGGTGCGTGCATGCATGCACACCTATGTGCATGCGTGCGTGCCTTAACACAATGTGATCTCTGTGAAAAATGTAAACCCCAGAACAAACACAACTC
>JADBJO010000795.1:195000-242500 GCA_016801955.1 Conus betulinus | reverse complement strand
CCACCATCCCCACCACCCCACCTTCTTACCTGCCCAACTGCCACCCATCCCTTTCCATCGTCTTTCCTCCTACACATCAATAACAAAGGAACCACGTTGTTGTGTTATCTTTGTTACTTTTAAAATGATTGATGAGATGTAGTATTTCGTTTTCAGCCTTTTACCCTGCTTTATCTATGTATTCATTTTTATTCAATATTTACTCATTCACTTCCTTATTAATTTTTTTAATTTATGAATAAGGCAATCATTCATTTCTTTGTGAATTTAGTTACTTACCTATCTAAATATTTACTTATTTATGTATTTATTTATTTATTTATCTACAATTGTCAATCTTGTGAGAAAAACATGCACAAGCATAGCAGCACTGCTTGTTATGGTATGCACATAAAATCAAGTGTGTCACAAACTTCCAGTTTCAGTTCCATCGAGGTGATGTCACTTGTGTGGACTAATCCCTATACACTGCATCACATCTCCTGGGCCATGAAACCGCAGTGGGCAGGGGCTACAGCTAGACGAATAACATTGTATACGGATTTTAGAAGAGCGTCTCCTATACGAGACTCTGTTGAAACCTGACCTATAAACTAACCCAAAATGCTGGTCTAGCCTTGAACACAAAGTGATTTTAATCACACAAAAATGATTTAATTATGAAGGAAAGGAGAACCAGATCACATAAAAATGAAAAGAAAAAAATGGTGATATATATATATATATATATGTATGTGTGCGTGCGTGCGTGCGTGCGTGCGTGCGTGTTTGCGTGTGTGTGTGTGTGTGTAACAGAATTCCTAACCATATGATAAATCTAAATTGCACACACACACACACACACGCGCGCGCGCGCGCGCGCGCACGCACGCACGCACGCACGCACACACACACACACACACACACACACACACACACACACACATTACTGGAATTAAAGATAATGGCAGTAAGTGAGTAACAATGCTCACAATATTAAAGTTCAAGTTCTTGGCTACAAAATCAACAGCTCGTTTCTTTTTTTTTTTTGTCTGTCCAAATCAATTTCGTTATCAGGCAAATTCTTGACTCCAACATTCTGCTCCCTCTCAAAAAAACCACTGAACACCTCCCAACATGTGGTGACGCATGTCAAGAAAATAACAAACAAACACACACACAACAACAAAAAAAAGAAACCACATCAGCCTTGCATCACCGCTCGTTACTTATCGACAGGGTTCATCACCAGCAGGCCAGGATGTCACTCTTCCATCCTCCTCCTCGCAATAACCTCACAATGCTCCCTGCATGCAATATGTGCTGTGCCCACCGTTTCGCCATTCTCTTCATCATACCTGGGGTCTGACAGCTTCCTATCCAGGCCACACATAACGCAATATGGAGGAAGACCTGATGGCATGCATCAGGTGTGCGCTCACTCACCATGCGGGTGTTTATGACAGGAAAGAGAATGGCAATCGGGGCCCCGGTCAACATGTGCATGTGAAGTCGGAAAGCTGCTGTCACAGCCTTGCTGGGCGGGGATGCCAGGAGGTAAATCTGAAATAAACACACACGAGTAAATAAACACATTCAGGGGCAGACAGGGTGGGCAAGGTGGGGCGAGATGAGTCTTTTTTTTGGGAAAAAAAAAAAAGTCTTCAAGTACAACAGATCTGTGGACTTTCCAACTCGATGCTATGAAGTATGTTACAGCGCCGGTAACAGAACTGATGGAATCAGAATATGAAAACCACATCCACACCACTGGAAGTAACGTATGGTGGGCAGCATGAACGCCAGCTGTCTACATGCTGGGTACCTGGAGCATCCAAACTATAACATCCAGCCTGGTGCTCTCAAACACACCTCAACTTTCATCTTGTACATCCACAGCCCAGCAGGCCATGAAGGGTTTGGCGTTCTTGAGACTGGCTGAAATAGGAAAGAAAAAAAGAAAAAGGAAAAAGGAAAAATACATAATATGCAGACCTGTACGCACAAAGAAAGAAGAAGAAGAAAAGCATGCAAAGTGATACATATGAAAAAGAAGAAGAAAAAAGGCGTGATGTATCTAAAATAATGTGCATCTCATGGACATTCAGACTTCTCCTTGACTAGTGGGAAATTTGCTAGGGCAGCACTAAAGCAAGTCATGCAGGAACTGTGTGAGTGAATGTTCTCCCATCATAATTATGATTCCTTGACTCTACCAGTTCAGACATTTTACTTTTTAGTGCTAACTTTTAAATGGAATGGGTTACGATACTTTACTGATCATGAAATAAGGATTGCGCATGAAAATATGTCGCAATTCAAAATGTAGGCACACTATTATATTTTGGAATTGTACCGTACCCCCCCCCCCCCCCCCCCCCCCCCCCCCCCCCCCCCCTTTACAAAAACAAAAAAATATACATATATATATATATAGTCTGCATCATCTGGTCACAGAAAATTGTTGTGATTGGTAAAACTGATAAAACAGAAATATGTCAAAGTGTGTCATCGAAAGTAGACAACTAAGGAGCAAACTGGCAAGAGTTGAACAACTAATGCTGAGCTCACAGGCATATTTTGAAAGGAATGGCTGCTCTCTTGCAATTTAAAATAATAATAATAAAAAAAAAAATTCCAGCCTGCAGCCCTAATTGCTGCTTGCAGATTTCAGCCCTTTGTCCAAGTGGCAGGCCTTCAGAATAAGAGACTCCATACACAAAAAGTACTGACAGACATGGCTTACATGTCAAACTTGGCGCTCCAAAACATTAGCCTAATTATTAAGATTTCTCCCTCTTTTTTTTTTTTTCTTCCTTGGGATGAGTGGGTGGGGGAGCAGGGTGTGGAGGACAGGTATTTTCTCAAATCTATGCTCATTATATTTTGGCAAAATATGTATTCTAAAATAGTCTCAGATTCTACAGGTACACATACTTGCATATATGTATACAATGACTGGTTGTGGCAACAGCAAGAGTAATCATGAAAGTTACAAAGACAACAACAAATCTTTAAGAAAATAAACCACCCTCACCACCACACTCACCATCTGGAAAAATAATCAAACAAACAATAACTTTAAGGAAAAAAAAAAACTAACAAATAGAAATGGTAATTATTCTGATTTCATACATCATAATTATCACACAGTCAGTCAACATTAAAATATGAAAAGAAAAATAATTTGCAAAAAACTGAACTTTCACAATTTGTGAATAGCAACCAATTCATAAACACAACTGATTTACACATAAAACACATCATCAATGCTACAATTAAACAAACAAAGAAAATGTGTACAGAGGCATGTTAAAGCATTTTACTGTAAAGTTAAAACAAAGAAAAAAAAATATTCAAAGTACAATTACATGATGGCAGCAATTCAAAATAACAGAAAATGTTTTCACAAACACTGGAAGATGAACATTAAAGTACTAAGAATGGTCCTGCACATGTTATTTCTATCGCCTATGATCATTCAGGATGATTCAAAGCCGTTCAGATGCATCGCTCTCTCTCTCTCCCTCGCTCTGAAATGTAAAAATCAGATTCAGTTTGATCTATATCAAATGTAGAGACGCCTGGTGTGGAGAGACAAACAAGTTCTAAACTTTACATAATCACACACACACACACACACACACACACACACACACACACATGAAAAAAAAAAAAACACACACACACACACACACTCAAACGCATGCGCAACTGCCACATTTTTATGCACGTGTACTTTTTAGACACCGACTCAACGCAAATGCCTAGTCTGTAATCAGGAGAAGAAACAAAAGACATGCGTGTTAGTCTTATCTCCCCTTTCACACTTTTCAAAGCATTAATCGCTGAGGGGAGAGGGCAAGGGTGCTTTGGAGCTGCTTTTCCTCTTCATCTTTCAAAACTCTGCAGTATGTCCTGATGAAGTACTGTAAGCCACTCACACAGCTGACATCTACTGCACTTTACAATTCGTCCTCGAAGCCCTCAGGATCCCTCAAAAGGGGAACAAACAGAAGTCTGCGTACCCAAAACGCAATTAACCCCCCTGTCAGACACCACTTCTACTCTATGGCATGGCGATGGTCCCCCTCCCCTCTTTTTCATATTCTTTTAATTTGCCCAGTTTGAACACAGAACCCTTAATTAATAAATCTTAGTACAGATATATAAATAAATATATATATATATGCTTTTTACTGACAGCCCAATCACTGGATACTGACCAACCCAACTGCTTTTCAGTTATCCTGTCAACACACACACAACCAAATATCATGCTCAGCAGGCTTTACTTCAATACGTGTGTGCAGGGTTGACAGTTCACCTGGAGACACTGATTTCCTTTGGGATGGAAAACAAAGCACAGAAATGCACCTTATTTTTTCTATATTCCATCTGCCTGAGAGAAAATACCCCCCCACCCCCCCCTCCACCTCATCCCCGAATCCATCACTCCCACCCCTGCCCCTCTCCCCCAAAAAGAAAGAAAAGTAGAAAACCTGCCAACCTGGGTACTAGAACAGGAAGAGATCACAGGATGAAGGGGACAAGGGATGGCTGACTGTAATGATAAAACCATTCCACCAAGCATCAGCAAATAAACCGATCATGGCAAAGGGAGAAGGACAGAAACACCGAGATGAACTTCTGCTGAAAACCTTAGACGTGAGGGAAGTCTCCCACCTCCCCCCCCCCCCCCCCCCCCCCCCCCCCCCCCCCCCCCCCCTCCCATCTTGATTTTATACAGGCTGCTCTCGTACACACAAACATTTATACACATACACATGATGCACACAGACAGACCCACAAATAAAGAAGAAAAAATTTAAAAACGTGCAATACAAATGAATTTATGCAACACATTAGAACAGAGTCAATACAAATTATGCAACACATCAGAACAGAGTCAATACAAATTATGCAACACATCAGAACAGAGTCAATACAAATTATGCAACACATCAGAACAGAGTCAATACAAATTATGCAACACATCAGAACAGAGTCAATACAAATTATGCAACACATCAGAACAGAGTCAATACAATTTATGCAACACATCAGAACAGAGTCAATACAAATTATGCAACACATCAGAACAGAGTCAATACAAATTATGCAACACATCAGAACAGAGTTAATACCAATGAATTTATGCAACACATCAGAACAGAGTCAATACAAATTATGCAACACATCAGAACAGAGTCAATACAAATTACGCAACACATCAGAACAGAGTCAATACAAATTATGCAACACATCAGAACAGAGTCAATACAAATGAATTTATGCAACACATCAGAACAGAGTCAATACAAATTATGCAACACATCAGAACAGATTCAATACAAATTATGCAACACACATCAGAACAGAGTCAATACAAATTATGCAACACATCAGAACAGAGTCAATACAAATGACAGGAACTGCAGCACACCTGCTGTGTTCAATTTCAACAACAAAAAAGCGTCACATGGACACTGACTGTAGATGACTCCCACCTCCCCTAACTCTCCTCTCGTTACCCAGGAACCCTCGTATTCAATGCAAGCAGATTAATCACCACCACCCCCAGCTCATGCATAAATCAACTGCCAAACAATGGCTGCCCGACAGAATGGTGGCAGACGCGAAACGGCAAATGAGGGTGTACATGTTTATGACACTGGGACTAGGAAAGCATTCATATTTCACACACCAAAGAGCACCCAGTGAAGAGTATCATGTCGCGCTGCTGACAGCCCGCTTTGGTGGTCACAAAACAGATATTCATTACGCACGTACAGTGTTTGCTTACTAAAGCTGTTATCATTGTTTTACTATTATTTGTTACTGAGAGAACTTATACAGCATCTATTATCCCTGGAGAGAGACCAAGCTCTGAGCATTTACGTTCCATGTTCTCATTTACACAGCAGGTTGCCTACCTGGGTAGAGCTGACTGAAGAGCTGCCTGCTGGTACTTCATTTTGTTGTTCCCATACCATTCAGTCAAATTTTACAACTTATTATATCTATATCTCATCTTTTCACTCATTCTATTGATTTCTTTTTTTACATGGATGCATACTATATATCATCATACCAATGGCATTCTCTTTAAAAAACTGATGATGGGATTTTACACGCGCTCAGGATATTATGCACACGTTCACACACAGAACCTGGGTTTATAGTCTCATTTTTTTAATGACAGAACAGAGAGACGCAACTTTAATGTATCACAGGTTAACCAGTTCCTAAACAGTACTTTATCTTCTGAGAACCAAGGCACTGCAGCAACTCTATTTCCTTTGCTGCTTCTAGGTGTGCTAGAACTGTATGCAAGGGTTCTGGGTGGACAGGGCGGGGTGGTAAGAGAGGTGGAAGTCATCTACAATTAGTCTCCATGTGACAGTTTTTGTCATGATATTCCCAACCAGCATAACACAGGTCTGCATTTCTCAGCATGGAGATTCTATCTGGGCTACATTATGAATGGAAGTGGAGAGTATAGCCCTGTGTCAGGTAACCTTCGCCTAGAATGGATCTCTGTAGAATCATCTCCATCATCCACAGCTTTATGTTTTCAAGGAATTTAAAGGAACGAGAAAAAAAAAATCTCAAATTCTGTGGTCCTTTGTGCACGCTCTGAGGCTACATAGGACATGGAAGATGAGACAGTGCGCGCACGCACACACACGCGCACACACACACACACACACACACACACACACACACACAGACACACACACACACGCACGCACGCACGCACACACACACACACACACACACACACACACACACACACACACACACACACACACACATGCGCGCACACACACACACACACACACACATATAATTCACACTCATACCACACAATCAAATTAAAAGCAGTTGCAGCTATGACTAGAATGGGTTTAAAGCAGAAAACAATATGAATGTAGATTGACAGTCCAGCGATTGCAAACAGCAGTTGAACTTGAAAGAAAAAAAAAAAAAAAGGGGGGAAACCAGACCACCAACACAAACGGAACAAACAGATTACAACACTGAGATTAAAATTATCTTTATCATATACATGTGACCAACACTTTAACATGGATATCATGTCTACTAATTGAATGTCTTATGACAATACGAAAATGAAACCACTAGTATTCTCCATGAATGCTTACTCCCGAGGCCAACACAAACGAAGGAAGTGAACAGTTTGTTGGTATTGTGTCCATTTTATATCTGGATATCCCTAAGTTGCCTGTCCACCACTGCTTGCTCACAACTGATTTCCCAGATAAAGGCCAGACTACTTCATAGCTCCCACTGGTAAGCATATTCCTCATCGTGATGCACTGAATACTCCTTAATATATGCTTCAGGCATTCGTCAATATCTTGAAATTGAAAAATAAAAACAGCACTGACGCTGAGTCGACCCTCTGATATTCTGCAGTGCGCATAATCACAGCATATGGATGTAAGCTGTACAGGGCCCTCAAATCATTAATGGGGATTTCCCAGACAGTGTAAAACAAAAGGATGCAATTTACTTCTTGACACAGCCGACCATAGCTAGCCCTAGGCACAGTGTGTCTCACACAACACAAGCTAAACACAGGATGTCTGGATCAAGCGTCAGTCTTACATGGGCAAAATGGCGACCTTGCATACATTGCTGAAATACAAGTGAAAGGATTCCAATACTCACTGATGACCCTTTTAGATTCTTGTCCTAAGGGTCAGGTGACTACACACACAAAAATTAGCCAGCAGGAACCCTATGGCTTTCTACTACTAAAGTACTATGCTGGTTATTCCATAAGCATTCAGACCATTAACAAACACAAATTCAACAAGGAAGTTCTGATTCTTCTCGTCACCCTTTTCAAAACCTCCAGAACAAAAGATTTTTAAAACAGCCTATTCCCCTTGGAAAAAAAAAAATCTTTCATAATTTTTATCAACAAGTGACATTAATCGTCAGTTCACACACATATGTGTAGATGATATAAAAATGTGACTGAAACTTATCAGTTAGAACTTTGGTGACAATGATTTAGGTGACCCAGATGTGGTGAGCTATAAGTAGATGAGCAGAATCATCAATGTTCACAACAGTGACCACAAAGGCCCATCATAAACACCAGCAACACACACACACGTAACCATCAATGACTGAGCAGAATCATCGGCGTCCACTACAGCAACTGTAACAGACAGTTATAATCATCAGCAACACACACACGCGTGCACAACAAATCATCCACCGTTAGATTACAAACAAAAAAAGAAATTGGTGCAATTTGAATTTTACAGGGTTTCTTTGTTGTTTTTGTTGTTCTGTTCCTTTAATTCATTTTTTACTGCTGGAAGAGGAAGGATATTTTTTTTCTTTTTAACACAGTGCCCCCATTTGTCCTGTGTGCTCTAGAAAATAAATCTTGCAGTTTGACACACTTTGCTCAAAACAATTTGGGAGTGAAAAGGTTAATCCCTTCTGGAAGTGACCCTATCAACATGATGAAAATCCATCTAACTGTTCTCCAGTTATCCCACAGACAGATGGAACTAATACGAACGCCCCACTCCACTTTGCATGAACTAAAGGTCAAACCGCAGCAGTATGCATGCCACGGTGCATTGCCATATACTGGATGCTGCGGCATACTCTAAAGACATTACATCTTCCTGTTACAGTTTCTACGATTTATCCAAGTATCAAACAAGAAGATATTCAAGCTTGTTGGGTATCATTGATTACTGAAATACGATTTCAATTACTCAATACACTAACTGAATTTTTCTATCCAGATTTCAATTACTCAATACACTAACTGAATTTTTCTATTTAAAAAAAATCTAACAATGTTTATTATTTTACAATTTCCTTTCTGTTACTTCCATTGTTCTTGCTTTAACCAAACAAACCAACAGATACACACACAGAAAGACAAGTAAAGGAAGCTAGGGACACACACAAGATGGAAAAAAGCAGTTCTAAAAGAAAACTCATGACTGGAGGAATGGCACATAACGGTATAGGGAGAGAGACAAAGGGTATGGGCAGGAGGTTGGGAAGTATATGCTCTCATTCAAAACAAAAAAAAAAGTGCAGTCTTCCGTTCCCGTGGACCAGAAAAGACAAAAATCCCCTGCACTTCAACATTAACACTCACCACTTTCAAACATACCCACCTGAACAGCCGTGGCAATGTGGCAAGGGTTGAATATCCAAATCATCTGCCGCGTGGCAAACTTGAAGCCCAGCTCGCACCCCCAGGTCAAGCACATCAACACCAGCAGAACACGCTTCCCAGAAGCCTCTCCCTCCGTCAGCCGCCTGCGCCTGGCTGTGGGCAGCGTCAGGTAAGGATAGGCCTTGCAGATGATGAAGACGGCCAACAGCGAGGCCAGCCCACTCTCCACAAGGCGCTGGGTGGGGCTGAGGAAGCTGACACACTCGGCGCCCCCATTGCCTGGCAAGTCAAAGTCCACGCCCACATAGGCCCAGTCAAACATCCTCAACAAGGAGCTGTTCCTGCTGCTGTCTGCTGCCTTCTCTTCCATAGTGACGATCTGATGACTGCTGGTGATGGAAGTTGAGAGTCCTTCCTGTCTGTCGCTGTGCTCGCGCTCTAGCTCATCATCTTGCCTGAAAACATGCAAATAAACCTTCCCTGTATTGACTGCTGAAACCTTTGTACAATAGTGTTTTCTGACCGATTAATGCTTTCAACAAAACACGTCTTACACTTCACTTTGCGATGTCAGTCTTTGCTGTGTCTGAATGTTTGATGTCATTGCATGAAGGTCTTATCTTTGTGCACCAAACTTTACATGAAAGCATGTGCTACAGAGAGGTACTTTCCAGAGTCTTAGCAGCTATTCTGATTTAAGACTGCATTTCCAAAAACACAGCCACAAAGAATTTCACTGAATGTGCAACTCAGCGTAGTGAATTTTATGCAGACTTAACGCAGCATCACATGCTTTTTTTTTTTCTTCAGTATTTGACAGGTTTGCATCACATGACCTCTGAATATGATCATTGCAAATATTAAGCCAACACACAACCAAGTAGTGCAAACGATGAACCCAAGTGCTGTCAATGACTGGTGAACAGTGGGGAGGGGGGGGGGGGGGGGGGGGGGCATGTCATCTTCCATGTAGTTCCAATGTCCAAAGAGTGGATTGTTGCTGCACATAACATCTTTACTAAAGATAGAGAGAATGAATGATACAAAAACAGAGAAAAAAATAAAGAACCAATGATAGAAAGGATGAATGCAGCAACAAGAAGAACAAAGAAAAGGAAGGAAGATGACTAAACAAAAGAACAAGAAAAGAAGATACAGAGAAAGAACAGGGGGCAAAACACACACACACACACACACACACAGAGAAATACTTAGAAAAAAAGAGAGAATAAATAAAGAAAGAAAAAGTGAACAAGCTTACGGCAATTCAATTGTCACGGAAAACAAGACAAAGAAGTTATTCTTTAAACTTCCTGGTGAACTCAATTGTGTCAAATTTACCACAAACATAGACTAAAATTTACCACAAACATAGACTAAGAGTGTTCTCAGAATTCAGGATACTGAGCACAACTCAGTGCAACCACTGTTTGCTCACTGACACTGCAAACACCACATTACTTAATTTTTACGAATCACACACCAAGTATGTATACACCAAGTAAAGCAAGCTGTTTTTCACAGAAGGCATGACATTTCGCGGTTGTTCGGTTCAACTAAACAATCTCTTTGTTCAAAATGCAAATTAATTCCAAAACTGATCATTCGTTAAAAACTACAGATTCCACAGAGCTTATTGTTCAAAGACACACATACACAGGCACATGCATTGCTGTATTACAGTATTTCTGTGGCTGTGGTGGTCTTTTTTACACAATAAAATATTAAATCATATGCGTGGGAGATAACTTTTGTTCCCATGATTAAAACAACCACATGCCCATACCTCAAAATCAATGCTGCTTGTGGTACCTATACACCTAGCACACAGGCAGACACAATACACACACACCAAACAAACAAAAATTTAGCCAGAAAGGCCAATTCAAATTTACCTTCGAATAGTCTCAGTTTGCCTACATGCCTCTAGCAAACTCCACTGTACACAGCTTCTTCTTCTTCTTTAGCGTTCCAGTATCTGGTAGCGTGTGAGCTCGTTTTACCCTGCTGGGATACTCACACTGTACTCAAGAGTATAGTCAGTTCACTCCAATTTCGTTGAGTGCCGAAATTTGTGGTAAGAGGCTGTGGAAAAAAGACAGATAAAAGATATGGTAGACAGAAAGGACAGTAGACGACAGTACAGCAAAGGAGGAGACAGAGTTACTGAGAGCAAAAGGAAAAGGGGATGTTACTCGCACAGAATGTCCAGAAGGAGGGGGAACCATTGTATATAAAGACCCCCCTGGTATCCCCACAGGAAGTCAAGCACACAGCAACAACAGTAGCAGGAATGCAAAAACACAAATGCAGATCTAAGGAAGCAAGTAGGACAGGAACCTGTGGCCAAGCAGATTCTGCAGAGGAAGTGGGGCTGGACTGGACATGCTCTCAGGAAGCCAGCATCCAGCACCACATGCCAAGCCCTGACATGGAACCCACAGGGGAAAAGGAAGAGAGGCTGACCTCACAGCAGCTGGAGGCAAGACACTGAAGCAGAGATGAAGAGGCAGGGGACTAACTGGATAGGCATTCAGCAAGCAGCCCAGAACCAAATGTGATGGTGGAGTGTTGTCGATGGCCTATGCTCACCCTTGAACTATGGGCCTAAGTAAGTAAATCAGTGTATATTCATGGCCGGCAAACCTTCTGATGTTGAAATCTGTCACACATCAACACATAAAGAAAACCTTGTTATGACTGACATAAAAACACATTTTTAGTGAGGCAGGGTAATAAAAACAGTAAATCGTCAGCAAGCATGGACACTTTTGCTCCCATGATAATACAATCAGATGTCCATAACTCCATACTATGATGCTTGCAGTACCAATTCACCTCACACATACGCAGTCACAAGGCACGCAGAACAAGAAAAACTCCTGAAAGCAATAAGATGTGGCAAGCTTGCCCATACACTCCAGCAGATTAAGATACCTTTCCTATTCTATATAATACTTGTGGATTAAAATATCTTTTCTATTCTATACAAAACTAATTCAAACGTTACTCTTTTGTTGATTGTCTCTGCTTCCTTGCACTCCAGAGGCATACTCCTACGCTTCTCATCCCAGTTCACTGTTTACAGCTGCTACACTCTCTGTTTTTTTTCCTGTTGCAGGCGCAGCACCGGCAATCCATTGGGAGAAGTAAATATCAAGTCATCATGACAGCCAGTCAGAGGTTACATTACACTGATGCCGAGTCATTTGGGTTCTGTTCAGTGGTGACTGTTCTGATCGAACACACACAGAGGAGAACTCAACTCACAAAGGGTACAGACATGAACAGAAAATGAAAACAAGTCACCATGAAAGCAATGCATCAAGGGCCACTGAATCTCTCTTTCCTCATGACTCGTAATCTTGGTGATCTTGGGGTTTGCAGGTTTGAATCTCCGCTGGGGCGTTTCAGTACAGGGGATTTTTCTCTCGGAGTTAACATTGGTTTCTGACCATACAGTCCTTCGAATGAGACTATAAACCGAGGTTCCGTGTGTGAATGCCCACAGAATATCTTGCACACACGTAAAATCCCATCACCAACTTTCAGAAGAGTAGGCCAGTCTGGCTGTTGGTATGGATGACACGTTACAAATAGGATGCACCCTGCGTGAGAAATGGAAAGAATGAAGGAAGCAAGGAAATTGAGTGAATTATATTGACTCGATGACACAGCAAACAACTGAATTAAGCGCCAGCTGGCAGCTCTTCAGTCAGCACTACCCAGGTAGGCAGCCTGTTGTGTAAATGAGTGTTGACTGTAAAGTGCTTAGAGCTTGGTCTCTAGCCGAGAATAGGCGCTATATATACTAGTCACATAAAGTTAAGCACAGTTTACATGTACCCGCATAATTTCCAAAATATAAAAGCCACGATTTTGAAATTGGGAACAGATTTAATTCATTATCTTGTTCCAAAGTACATTGAATTTCATTGGGATCGAATGAACGGTTGTTGATTTTTACAGACAATTAAACAGAGGATGGGTCGAAATCAAAGTTCGCAAAATCTGTTCAGTTCACAAAATCATTTCAATAGTGGGTGTGGCCACCGCCATTGGCGAGACATTCCACGCAGCGACTCCTCATCGAGTTGACCAGTGTTCTGATGACCCTCTGAGGGATTCTCTGCCATTCCAGTTGCAGCATTTGGAAGAGATCCTGGGAGGTGGATGGTTCTCCTCCTTCACACGTCTCCCCAACTCATCCCACATATGCTCGATGGGATTGAGGTCGGGACTATACGCCGGGAAGATCATCCTGTTGATGCCGGCCTGCACAATGAAGTTTTCGGCCACCCGGGCCCTATGTGGCCGAGCATTGTCGTCTTGGAAGACTGCCATGGGTCCTATCCGTTGCATGGTCGGAACAACGAAAGGCGCCAGGATTTCATCCCGATAGCGGATGCCTGTGAGGTTTCCATCAATATGGTAGAGTGGTGTCTTGTGGTGGAGGCTGAAGGCACCCCATACCATAACAGATCCTCCCCCAAAGGCCCTGGTCTGGCGAACAGCTGCATCATGTAACGTTCACCAACACGCCTCCAAACTCTAGTTCGGCGGCCGTCATTGTGTTCAAGACTAAACCGCGACTCATCTGAAAAGAGGACCTGGGACCACTGTTGTTGGTTCCATCTCACATGACGATGGCAGAAAGCTCGGCGAGCCAGCCTATGGGCTGCTAGCAGTCGTGGTCGAACAGCTGGGCGACGTGATCTGAGGCCGAAGTGGTGAAGACGGTTTCGTATGGCTTGACGGCTGAGGATGGTGTTATTTGCCATATGAAAGCTGCCTTTGGATGCTGGTGGAAGTGGTATCCCGCTGCAATAGGGCCTGCCTCTCGATGAAACGATCTTCTCTGGGAGTAGTCTGCCTAGGCCGACCTGACCGTGGCCTCTCTTCAACGCTGTTGGTCGCCCTAAAACGCTGATTCAGTCTAACAATAACTGAATGATGCACACCAAGTCGTCGCGCCACTTCAGCAGCCTTTGCAATGCCATCTTGTATCCACGCAATCGCCCTGGTTTTGTCAAAGGTGCTAAGTTTTCTTCGTGGTGGCATGGTGAGAAAAGGGCTGACAGTAACCAACCCCGCGCTTAAACAGCCAAAAGAAGGGGCATAAAACTCTCACTTGAGAGACTGCTCTTGCACGGGAAAAAAGAATTTTTCATTTTACCCATCTTGTGTCGCCAGCAAGCTTGATGCAAAAAACAGGCACAGTTAACGCAACTTTGCACTTTTTATCCCGCGCGGTAACGAGGTCACCAAGACCCCCGTGCGCACTACCAGTTGACACAGGCTGGATTACACACTGCTGTGTGAGATTCCATCATTGGTTGCCGCATAACAAAAAAAAACAATGTTTTTTTGAAGGGATGAATCAACCCCCCTGTGTGCAAAGGCCTGTGCTTAACTTTATGTGACTAGTATAAGTATTAATTATTTATCATTACATTATAATGTGAATTGATTAGGGCGAGGATAATGATGATGATACTATGAAGCTCCATTCCCCTGAGAGACCACATGGCAGGGCTGCATTCTACGATTACTCTCATTATATCTCATGGCATCAACCAGGCCTGAAAGATGCAGACACCTGCAAGGCTGGTCAGGAAGAATGAGCAACACTTGCAGAGACACATCCATCACGTGGACGAAAGTCAACTATGTGCTTACAGTCTTCCCATTTCGACCACAGCAAACTCAGCTGCGGTCAGGACTTTGAATAATCCCAGAAGTACCTGACTTTGGAGGGAAGTGAACCCACGACCTCCCTACTCATAAAATTAACCACTGTGCCACAGCTAAGTGAAAAGTTAAACCATAAATGTGCTTATAACGTTGCCTCCTCAGCTCGTACAGATTCGTTGACTCTCCGCTCGTTTCCGCTTCTCTCGTTGCCAAGTTATTTCCTTAGTTACAGTTTCATTACTTCCGTTAGTTTGACAACAATGTTTTCCACTGTTCCGATACCGTCTGTTGTTATCACCAGAAGTTCCTGACTTTGGAGGGAAGTGAACCCACGACCTCCCTGCTCATGAAATTAACCATTGTGCCACAGCAGCTGTGCAAGTCTTCATTTTCTTTTTCATTTGAGGTCAGCAGCTATCTCTTATAGCAAACATGCTTTCATGCCTCTTTGTTTACTTACTGTTTACAATCCCTCCTACAGCATCACCAGCAAAAGCTTCCATCCTTTCACAACACTTGTGCCATAACCATGTCTGCACACATACACTCAAATGTATGTGAATGCACACACATATTCACACATGCAAGAAAACACAATACCCATAAATTAAGTGTGTGTGTGTGTGTGTGTGTGTGTGTGTGTGTGTGTGTGTGTGTGTGTGTGTGTGTGTGTGTGTGTGAGAGAGAGAGAGAGAGAGAGAGAGAGAGAGAGAGAGAGAAAGAGTGAGAGAGTGAGAGAGTGAGAGGCAGACAGGCATGCAGACAGACAGACAAAGTGTGACAGATATGCAGACAGACAGACTGACGAACAGTAAAGACAGAGAAGTGTGTGTGTGTGTGTGTGTGTGTGTGTGTGTGTGTGTGTGTGTGTGTGTGTGTGTGTCTGTGTGTGTGTGTGTATGAGTGTGTATGTGTGTGTGTGTGTGTGTGTGTGTGTGTGTGTGTGTGTGTGTGTGTGTGTGTGTGTGTGTGTGTGTGTGTGTGTGCATGAGTGTGTGAAGGAGAGAGAGGGAGGGAGAGGGTGAGATAAAGACACAGGGAGAGAAAGATGAGATGCAGAGAGAGAGAGAGAGAGAGAAAGAAGAGAGGAAGATCAACCACAAACAAACAAACAACAGTAGCATTTTAAGACTGGTAACAGCCCACATCATTTGAAACAACAAGGAAAAGCAAAAAAAAACAGAGGAGAAAAGTCAGAAGACAGCAGCAAAGGAAAGAAAAAAATGGTGAAACAAAAAGAACAAAAGGAAAGAAAAAAAAAAAAAAGAAATGGAAGAAAAAGCACATTTCATGATCCTACGGTCACAATTTTACTTTGTCCTCTTGTTTCAATTTCTGCAGTGGGTTTTTTTTTTTCTCTCTCTCTTTTATTTCTTTTTTTTTTTCCCTTTTTTTTTTTTTTTTTTTTTTTTTTTTTTTTTTTTTTTTTTTGCAACAAAAAAACCCAACCCCCACCACCACATCTAACGTGAAATAAACACTGGAAAAATAAAATTCCACTTTCAATAAACTCTCCCAGCTTCATCACACACTAACCAGCACGTTCTCCTCGAACGGCGGCAGTGGCTCTTCACTGGTTAATCCCTTCCGCACTGACAGTCACCGGCACCAGCAGCGAGCGGTTCAGTCAGTCAAGACTCTAGACTTGTGGCCTTCGGCACGACACCACCACCAAGGCCCCGCAAGCAAGTAAAGCGAGTTCAATAATTCATTCCGCTCTAATCCATGGGTGAGGTAGGATGAGAAAATAGTGTGTTTGTTCCATGACCGTTTTTTTTTCACTCCCAACCTAGCACCACCCCCAGTCTTCCTTCCGGGGGGGGGGGGGGGGGGGGGGGGGGGGGGGGGGGGGTGGGGGAGTAGTACCCCTCCCGCACCTCACATCACCACGTAGTGCCTGCCAGCTCACTTGTGGATCGGTCTACAGTCAGCTGTCAGCCAAGCTGGGCTCTGACCAGTAGCATTAATGCCAGGACTATGGGGCTGTTGTTTCCTTGGTCCTTTGGGGGAGTGCTGGCTGTTCTGTTTTTCGGTTGCGTGTTGTCAGTGGTATGATGCCAGGGTAGGGTGAAGTGGGGTGGAATAGTGCCGTGTGGGTGTGGGGCAGGTGGTGTGTGTGTGTGTGTGTGTGTATGTGTGTGTGCACGCGCGTGCATGCATGAGTGCATGTGTGTGTGTTCGCATTTACACAAAAGAGCGACAGGTGTATGTGTGTGTGTGTGCGCGCATGTGTGTGTGTGCATTTATAGAATAGAGAGAGAGACAGATACAGAGACAGAGAAAGACAGTGACAGAGACCAGACAGACAGACCAACAGTCAGACAGACTGAAACAGTGTACACTAAAGACAGCGCACATCAGAACAAATGTTCTTACTTATACCACCTGGAAAAACAGCTGGGTAAAGAATCAAGTAAAACCTCAGAAACGTACAAGACACCACCCCATACGCAACCTGTCAACGCCAGCTTTTCAATATCAACAGGTTTTCCCAATAACCCTGCACACGTCTGGCTCATAAATCAGTCAGTACGCAAGGTTCTAAAACACTGTTTACCCTGCCTTGCTCTGCTTGTATAATACCAGAAGAACTGGGTCGACAGAAAGAAGAAACATAAATGGCTAGCGATTGCAGAGGGACTCTCACTCTTTTTTTTTTTCCTTTTTAAACAAAAGAGTTTTGCAATGCTGATTTGAGATGGATGACCTAAGCGTCCTTTCTATCAAAGGTTAAGATCAGTTTTCTTAATTACTGACATCAGCCACTTTGCATTTTGGTGTGAACAATGCTTTGTTTCTTTTCATGAAGTATCAAGACTGATTCTACTGATTAAGCTGTGAACATGGCCCACCTCACATCTTGTGTAAAAATACATCACACACAGCTTCTGTCTGTCAAGTGTCTTGATGACTGTTCTTCACTGCGATACATGTGACTGATGTTTGGGGAGAAATAAGTGTAACAATCATATGGTTTCTTTTCACCAAGAATCTTGATGAATTTTCTTGATTACATGAGTTTGGACATCTTCCGACCAAAGTTTGACCGGAGATAAATGACACAAAGCGTCTTTCCATTAAGTATCAAAATGAATTTTCTCATCGAGAGGCGCATTCTGGAGAATTCAAACCTGTACATAGGATAAACGGATCCTGGATCTGATCTTCAATCCGGATTCCCACTGTGGATTAAACTGACATTTGATGGCTGAATACTGGACACATGGTTTGTGGTCTTAGAAACATGTACGGTTTGAGGGTCACTAATTCAAAAAGCTTGCATTTTTTTTATTAAACCAGTGTACAGTTGTCCTCAGTTTTATTTTCAGGTGTTGTCTGCATTGAATTAATAACATTTGTAGACTTTCACCAACTCCCCCCCCCCCCCCCCCCCCCCCACTAAATCAAGCATTAATACAAAACATAACATGCAAAATTTGTGGTTGATATGTAATATGAGGATGCCCGCAGAAGATATTGTTCTTACAAGTCTTGAAAACACTTATTTTGAACAAAATTGAATAGCTGTATGAGATTCATCACATACATGCATTGGACAAACATATATGCTACATTATAATGTTAATGAAATTGAGGCACATGAATATCTGTAACAATCTGCGGCTATTCATTCATTTTCTTTTCTAGTTTCCTTCCATAAAATATCAACTTAAGATCAATTTTCTGTCCAACTGGATATCTTTTGATGTATGACCGGCGTGAAAAAAAAAGATGGTTAGTATATCTTCCTCCCATCAAATATTAGCATCAACTTTCCTACCACGCATTTTGATGTGGAAGAATGGATGGTGGCAACGATGATGTGAGCATATCTCTCATTTCGTATGAGTGCAGAAATTACAGAATTCTAAGCACACTCATGCTGAGTCCAGAGCCAGAAATTCTCAAATGATTTTTGGTCGTCTCTGTTTGTCTTCTCTCCTTAATTAATTTCTACTTTGCTATCCCAAAACAGAGAGATAGTTAAATAACACTACCAGCAGCACAATAACAAGTCAGCAGAACGAAATTCAATACATAAGTTGTATGTGTAACAGGAAAAGAGAGGATGTTGATTGTTATCGCCTCGTAATCACAGAAAAAAGAGTTGAAACCTCACATGGTCCCACACAATATGTCCATCACTTCACGCTGACCGCGCACAATGCATACATGCTGCTGTAACAGGGTTGAGAGGGTTGAGCAGCATACATGCTGCTGTAACACGGTTGAGAGGGTTGAGACGGGAAGTAAAAAGGGGAAGAGGGTGGTGCTATCCATGATCGATCGGTCTGAGTGCACTGAGCAGTCTAAGTCCGAGTGCACTGCAGTCTGAGTGCACTGAGCAGCCTAGGCATGAGTGCACTAAGCAGTCTAGGTCTGAGTGCAATGAAGCTGACTGCTCAGTCACCCTTTCATAGACACAACCAAAAAGTGGTTGCCCAAAGAGAAAAGAGAGCAGAGGCGGAAGGATGAAGGGCAGGAGGGCGGAGGCACCAAGGAGCAAGAAGGGCTGGGTCAGGGGGTGCAGGCTGTAGCCAGTGGGGAAGAGTGAAGAGATTGAGGGGGTGGGGGGCGGGGTAAAGTGTGGGAAGGATGAGAGAGTGACATTTACACTGCCACATGAACAAATGAAATGATCAGTTCTCAAATTTCACCCCACGTCTTTCACAGATGCATATATCCATACAAACCAACACAGAGACATGTGTGTTTGCATGAATCCAACAAAGTACACGTGCAACACACACACACACACACACACACACACACACACACACACTCTCTCTCTCTCTCTCTCTCTCTCTGTCTCTCTCTCTCACACACACACACACACACACACACACACACACACACACACACACACACACACACACACACACACACACACACACACACACACACACACACACAGACGCAATCATACACACACACAAACACACACACTCTCTCTCCTCTGTCTGTCTGTCTCTCTCTCTCTCTCTCTCTCTCTCTCTCTCTCACACACACACACACACACACACACACACACACACACACACTTTTTCACACTGATGGTGACTCTCTTAGACGCTGGCTTAATCAGAAAGCCAAGCATTTCTGAGAGAAATCCATATCAGAATCACCTGGAAAAAAAAAAATTCATCATCAAGTCAGCAACAGCTCAAGATGACTGTAATGATTCAACCCAAGATGTGAGCCACATTCCAAGTCTGTGGTCACTCAGTCTTCTTGGTAATGCTCTATGCAGAGACACCAACTCTTGTCAAATGCCCTTCGAATTCAAGCGCTCTTCATGCACACTTCAATGAAAACACATCTCAGATCTGCTGGACACATACACTGTTACAGTTCTCTCTCGATAGTTTTGGAAGAGTACTTCTTCAAACTTGTGCTACCTAAATTCACTGTCGGAGAATTTTTCATTTGAGCGTTATCCTTATAACTGCTGTACTTTGGAAATTCAGTTGCCCAATCTATACAGCCTCTGCACTGAAAAATTTCTTCAGTGAAAGATGAGGATGGTTTGTATTTGATCATGTGTGGTATGAATTTAAACTACTTGATCAACTCATGACAATTGTAAATCTGACACATCATCAGCTAAACCATACACACTCAAATGACGAACAAGAAACTTCCTTTCACATCAAAAGTGAACACACTTCACAATGATTCTATTAGATGTTTTTTTTTGTTGTTTTTTTTTGCCAATGTGGTGTATTCCATGTAGTTTAGGTAAAACTGAGTGTGCATACAAGTGTGTTTTTTTTGTTTGTTTTTTTTCAAAAGGTTTTAGCTCCAGTACTGCTGAGTCATAGGCTATCATTCAAAATAAAAATGCCACATCCTGAAACTGAAAGACTGATCCCAGAGTTTTATTAACACCATCACCATTTTTATAGTGATCAAAGCACAAAAAAAAGAAGAAAAAAAAAACCCTATAATCATAATAACAATTAAGAATGAAAAAGGCATCCTTTAATGTGTGTGTGTGTGTGTGTGTGTGTGTGTGTGTGTGTGTGTGTGTGTGTGTGTGTGTGTGTGTGTGTGCATGTGTGTGTGTGTTGTATGTGTGTGTGGTTGGGGGGGGGGGGGGGGGGGGGGGTGCATGTGTGTATTCTATCACAAATAAGCACCATGAAGCCTACTCAGTCTTGAAAGATCTGGTTTATTTCCTTTTTCAATGGCTTTGAAAGACAGAATGGGAGGAATTTCTTTAATTTAAGTCTGTTAAAGTTTACGTGTGGATGTATTAGAAAGGCAGTCAACAAGAGAATAAAACAAAATACTTTTGTGTTTCAAACATCTGTCTCTCCATCTACATTAGATCATCTTCCACTTACAATCAATTAAAGGTCCACAATTTGCCGAGATCTCTACAGAGAGGTACAGTAGCATAAAAGAGCAGCAATGACCAAGAGATTCAATCACAGATCATCAATGCTCAAAGAAAAACCCTTCCATCTGCACCTGACCAACTGAGAAAACAGAAAGTTTTCATAGGCTGCAGACAGTATGCGTAACAGTTTGTTTGCAGCTCTGAATGTGACACATAACTATTCATTCACTTCATTTCTTTGGTCACTTATCATACCATTCTTGTCATCTTGTTTTTCAAAAGTTCTGAGGAAGATCATTTTCCACCACTGATTCTACATTTTTCTTTTTATTTATCCCCTTTTAAGCTTCAGGGTCATTTTATTTCCTTTTACTTTATTTATTTTCTTTTTTCAAAAGCATAAGTACCCCTCTCTTTTGATTATCCCACTCTGTAGCACAAATTTTTTGCAATAATGTGTGCCTCATTTGATGGACGTAAGAAACCAAAAGAGACCATACACATACCTTCCCCATGACAAACTGATACAATTTATGAAGATGCTCATATCACAAACACCTAAGCCCTGAGCAAGTCATGAATAATATTTATGAATCAGACCTAAGCATTGTGAATTTCTCTGAATTCAGACGTATACATCTAACACTAGCAACAAAATCAATAGATGAAATCTTTCAATATGAAGTTACCTGGACCCTGGCCTTTACTATTGTTGAGTGTTCAACACAAGCCAGGCCCGTACACCCATACACAACTTGAAGGACACTTGGCAGAGTGCAGACCACTGCCAAACAATCATTCTGGATCCAACCAACCCCCCCCCCCCCCCCCCCCCCCTTTTTTTTTTTAATCCAGATCCACAGCAAATTTAACAGGTGCACTTTTGGCAACATTATATCTTTCCACCAAGTTTCATTAAAATTGATTCCATAGGTTTTTCAGAAATCTTGCAGATTAATGCTGCATCCCTTCTTCGACCATGATCTGCACCAAAATGTAATGGCTTCACCCTCTGGCCACATTCCATCTTTCCATCAAGTTTCACTAAAATAAGTTGCATAATTTTAGCACTGTCTTTGCAGGGACAGACAGACCATGGTCTAGTACCACCAACTGATCAGCATGTCATAACCTGATGTTATGCAATGTTAGCTTACACAAAGACTGCCTTCAGCCATCATTCAATCATAATAATATTCATTCATCCATAAAAAAATCTTCTTTAAATCAAGTCCTCAAAAGAACAGGCTTGAACACCTTAAATGATAAAATCATGAAAACAGCCCCAGGCGCAGTCTGAACTCGAGGAAAATGCATTATGACTTGACAATTGGTTAAAGGGTGTATGTATGTATACATGGGGTAACCTCCGCCTCCCCTTGCCCCCACCCATCCATTACCTGGTCTCTCAAGTGTTCGGCAGAGAAATATGGGCCACAACAAACAACGCGGGTTTGGTTATCTCAGAAACAAAACACATCCGGGTTGAAAAAGCATGCGTTTTTGAGACAAGGAGGGAGACAGACAGACAGACAGACAGACAGACAGACAGATGGAGAGGAGCACATGATGATTTCCTGAAAGTTGATGCAACAGGAGCCATGAAACGTGACCTGAAGAATCGTTCCAAAATCAGACCAAGCTTTCTAACATGAACACAGCCACTTTAGCTCAGAGGAATTCAAAAAACAAAAACAAAAAAAAAAGAAAAAAAGAAAAAAAAAAAAGGGGGGGGGGGGAATGAAGAGGGAAGGCGAACTGACGCAATTTCTCAGAGCCCGAGAGATCAGAAGTACAGTTTCCTGGCAGATTTGCATATCCACCAATCAATTTTTGCCCTTGTTCTGAGGGAAACTGGGGGTGGGTTGGGGTGAAAGAGGCATGGTGGGAAGCAGGGAGGGTGTGGGAGGAGGGAAACGGGGAGGGGGGGGGGGGTGGCTGAGAGGAGGGTCAGAAGACTGTGAAAACAGAGAAGAGGAAGAGGAGATGACAGAGAAGAGGAAGAGGAGAAGACAGAGAAGAGGAAGAGGAAGACAGAGAAGAGGAGGAAAGGACAGAGAAGAAGAAGAGGAGAAAGACAGAGAAGAGGAAGAGGAGAAGACAGAGAAGAGGAAGAGAGACAGGGAAGAGGAGAGGAAAAGACAGAAGAAGAGAAGAGGAGAAGACAGAGAAGAAGAAGAGGAGGAGACAGAGAAGAAGAGGGAAGAGGAGACAGAGAAGAAGGAGGAAAAGACAGAGAAGAAGAAGAGAGAAGACAGAGAAGAAGAAGAAAGAAAGAAGAAGAAGAAGAAGAAGGAGAGGAGGAGGAGACATAGAAGAAGAAGAGGAGAAGACATAGAGGAAGAAGAGGAGAAGGCAGAGAAGAGGAAGAGGAGAAGACAGAAGAAGAAGAGGAGGAGAAGAAGACATAGAAGAGAAGAGGAGAAGACAGAGAAGAGGAGGAGAAGACATAGAAGAGGAAGAGGAGAAGACAGAAAAAAGAAGAGGAGAAGACAGAGAAGAGGAAGAGGAGAGAAGAAAGAGGAGAGGAAGAGAAGAAGACAGAGAAGAGGAAGAGGAGAAGACAGAGAAGAGGAAGAGGAGATGACAGAGAAGAGGAGAAGACAGAGAGAGAGGAAGAGAAGACAGAGAAGAGGAAGAGGAGAAGACAGGGAAGATGAGGAAAAGACTGAGAAGATTAAGGGTGAAGACAGAGAAGAGGAAGATGAAGAACAGAGAAGAGGAAGAGAAGACAGAGAGAAGACCGAGAAGAGAGAGAGGACAGAGAAGAGGAAGAGGAGAAGACAGAGAAGAGGAAGATAAGACAGAGAAAGAGAAAAGGAGAAGACAAATGATGGAAATGCTAAAACAGAGAATACTGAAAGAGGAGAAGACAGAGGGGAGGGGAGGGGAAGACAAGATGATAAATAGAATACAGAAAGAAGTCAAAAGAGGATCAGAGAAATAAGAGAGATAAAGAGAAGACAAGAAAGCTGGGAACAGATAGTGATTGAATACTGAAACGATTATACTGGTGGTAAGGGGTGGGGAGGGGGAAGATGATGATAAACGCAAAAAGAATCCAAAATCCATCAATAAATATACAGATAAATAAATAAATAAATAAAAACCACTTGCTTAAAATGCATTGAATCATTGCATCATATTAATAATATAATAATGATATCAACAATCATAATAATGGTAAATAATGGTAAACAATATTGGTAATAGTGAATAGCAACTGTTGGGTGTAAACAATGTAAAAAGCCCATAGCTTCAAACACTGGGCCAAACTGCTTTTAAGTAGTGCATGCACTGCCCAGCAATGCCAGTGAATTCTGCTCAAGTTCAGTGGACTTCTCTTTCACACTCACAACCAGCCCCAACCTCCTCAATATCACACCCCACCACTACCGCCAACACACACGCACAGACATGTATGTGAAAAGCAATGTTCTCTATCAATATCAAAGATCAGAAACAGCAATATGTTTGTTTTGTTCCCAGGTTTTTCAAAACCATTCCAGTGGCACCAAAAAAAAAAAAAAAAAAAATGACAACTGACATACAAAATAAAAATCTGTACTAAATACCCATGGGTACACAGCCATGCATGCATGCATCTTAATATCTCTCTATGCCCACTCATGCATTCTATAGCCTATATTCACATAAGACACAGGTACATACATGAGTTCACACACCTGCATGGATTTACAAATTTAACATACAGATCTTTGGCTTAAATGGGTAAGGACAAAAAAAAAATCTATTAAAAAAAAAAAGTAGAAGTGAAGCAAAGAAATGAAAGTTTGTTTTTATAAATCTTCATATTCAGATCCTATAATTATCGTACCTGCTGCAAAAACATATGCATATTCAAAGCCATGTTTTATTCACCTCACCTGCCGCCTCAACCACTCTCATTTATGATCACCTCCCCATATTACACAGAGTCAAATTCTGTAAACAATCTTACACACACACACACACACACACACACACACACACACACACCACACACACACACACACACACACACACACACACACACACACACACACACACACACACACACAGAGAGAAAGCCTCAAAAAACGTTACTTTACAAGAGTGGAGTCAGCCAGTGATCAACAAATGTAACCAGAAGTGTACACGCACACAACACAAGCTGTATGCAGCCAACCCAACGCAAATGTGCTATTAACCATTGACAGCAAGCCTCTGTGTGAAGGCCCCAGCGCGCTCTCCCCACTCCCTCACTCTAGTCTTACAGGAGCTCATGCATTTGGATAACAATGGTTCATGTTAAGTACTGTAACTATCTCTCACTGTAATCCCACTTACCTAGCCCAGCACTACCCACTGAGCCTCTGATCTGCTACACAGTTCACTCTGTGCAGTGCTTTTCCCTTATAAATTTAGGTTTCACACTGTTTCATCTCAGAGTTCACTCTTTGCCTCTTCCCCCCCCCCCCCCCCCCCCCCCCCCCCCCCCCCCATCACCTTTCATTTTTGCTTTTCAAAAAATCTAAATTAAACAAACGATTTTTCTTTACAAAATCTCTTCTCACATCATCCAGCCATTTTCCTTGTGTTATTATTTATCAGTTATCCCAGCTGACGAACAATAGACATCATCCAACAGGCATTTTGGTTAGAGGTCTGAAATAGAGGGTGTGGTGGCCCCCACTTCCCCTGTCCACTGTCCATGCAGTTTGGTCGTGAGCTGTGACTGCATAAACTGACCCACAACTCTTGCAGCAAACCGGAACCCCTTTGTAGATGCCAGAATCTTCAGCTTGATGAAGGCGGGCAGAAAACAAAGAAGTTTTCCTTGTGTTATTCTTTATCAGTTCTCCCAGCTGACGAACAATGTATGTCGTCCAACAGCCTATCAAGACCCTGATATCAGCTCTGAACCCTGACAAAGTCCAGAGAGAGAGAGTCAAAATGTAGCACACTTGCCATGAATCTCACCACGTTTTCATCTGTGTCCAGCAACAAGGGCTTGAATGGGATTCTGGGCAAGCAGGAAGCCAGTCTGCTTCATTCTCGTTCTTTGGCAAGAATTCTGCGCTTCATCATTGGTCAGACTTTTGCTCGTTCCTGAAACGGATTTCAGGTAACCTGATTTTGTCTCCAGGACCAGCTACGACATCTGTGTACTTTTATTCACTTTAATTGTGCACTTCTTTCCTAGTAAAAGAACGTGGATCACTGTCAACAATTCGCCAATATTCTCATCTCTCAGCAATCCTGTCTGTCTCTGTCTAGTAAGTTTCCTTCTTCTTTAACTCTGACAGGTAGGCAGGCAGAGAGAGAAAAAGGAGAGACAGACAGACAGACAGACAGAGAGGTGGAACAGATGTTGCCTCGTGCAGTGCAGGCATCTGTCATACACAAAAAAGCACCCATGACAGAGTAGTCCCTGGTGAAATATTGTGGACAATCTCCTTTCAAGGGAAATTAAAAACAAACGTTGCACACATGCATGCACACACACACACACACACACACACACACACATATTGAAGAATAAAACAGTATAAGACAGACTGCCAATATATGAGCATGTTCATCCTGAAGACAGATGATCAAATTTCACATGGAGAAATCCACTATAAAAACACATGACTACAATACAATACAATACAATACAATACAGACCAATACTAACATGGCAATGTGAAGACAAATCCTGAAGATGTGTTTCAAAGACCAAGACGTACACACAAAAAAAAGAAAGAAAGAAAAATGAATAGGAAAATGGTTTGGACAGCTTCAATTCACTGGGCTGTCCTCTTGGCTCCTGATGCTTACTGTTTTGTTTTAAAACTTTTCTCTTTGCTTTGGATTCCTTTTCAAACTACCATTCATATATTTCATGTAATTATCATGCATATGTCTGCTTTCTTTTTCTTTCCATGCATGAGTCATTATATAACAATGTTTAGGTCCTGTAGAGAACATGTGGACTCGGATTGTAAGTAGTACACTCATTTACCTATTGTCATCAGAAATGAAGAATTTTGTAATTGTCATGAAACCCTACCTCTCTCTTTAAACACACACACACACACACACACACGAGGGTGTGTGAGTGAAGTTCATTAGGAAGGCAGCGTGTGGGGGCTTGATCATACTAATCCAAGAAATATTCATAAAGTTGCATATATGTAACAGTTCTCAAAGTAATCACACAGCAAAACACACATCTATCAAAAGTGTACTTCAAAAATACCAATATGATGACCTTTCCTCTTCTTCTCTCTCTCTCTCTCTCTCTCTCTCTCTCTCTCTCTCTGGTTTCATTTGTTCTCCTTGGTCTGTCCTTTACACTTTTGTTTCCATGTTCAAACTGACATTAATAAACAACACTGGCTACAAAAAGTTCAACAAGGCATGGTATCCATGGTCTTTGGGGGTAAAATATGTTGTTGGTACTGACTTGTAATAATATTCAGCAGCCATCATGTAAACAACCCCGTGCTGCCAGTCATGCAGTAATAATCTGTGGTTAAGAAAAAAAAAGTCAAAGTGGACCACCATGTGTCATATGATCACAGTGAACTCCTTTTCAAGGCAAACCCTAATAACCCTAACCTACACATCCTCCCCCTCCCCAGCCTCTCCCACCTGACCCACCTGGGCCAAACTGACAATAGAATATCACTGACCCTTTTTCTCTGTCAACACACCTAGTCACCCAGTCACCAAGATACCATGGACCCACACACTGCTGGCTGTTATTATCAATAGTCTGTTCTTGTTTCTGTTGCTTTGCTAAGTGTTGTTGTTGTTGTTGTTTTAAGTGTAAGTGTATCTGATACGACATGTACCTATCATTCACTGTGTTGAATGTATCAGTGCAGTTCTCGGGTTCCTTTTTTCAATTTATCATCGCCCAATCAACTACAAAGGACTGTTTCAAGATTGTCACTGCATTGGGGGAAAGTAATGCTCTCTCTCTCTCTCTCTCTCTCTCTCTCTCTCTCTCACACACACACACACACACACACACACACACACACACACAAATCATGCACAAACGCATCCCCATGATGTCTCATGCATCTATTACCTGCACAGACAGACAGGTTGGTTACAAATGGATGCATAGACAGCAAGAGAGCAGGGGAGGGAGGAGAGAATGAAACAAGATACGGAGCTGCACCATCCTATCTCCTCATTCCACAAGATGGTTCACAGTATTCATCACACCTGTGAAATCTCACGTTCTCCTATGCAGCCCGTCCCCTCTTAACCCCGAAAGGCCAATTTATGGCTTCTCATCATGCTTCTGTTTTGCTTCTGCATACCGTTGAATGCTAAAATAATAACCAGCTCTGGTCAAAAAAAAAAAAAAAAAAAACGGTTATGGGAGATCATCTGAAAGTTATAGTTCATGTAAAAGCTGAGTCACAGCTGTCAGTTTTTTCCTTCAAACTGCACAGCTGAGCACATTTATCCTCTGTCAGCTTATTGTTTACTCTCTCGTCATGTCAGTCATACACATATGTGAGGCTTATACACAAAACCACGCATATCACTCACTCTCACACACACACATGTACACACACACACACACACACACACACACACACACGCACGCTCGCACGCGCACACACACACACACACACACACACACGCGCACGCACACACACATATGAATTAAGTTTAATCAGCATTTTTCACTTTTACATGGTTCATCCTCCAGTTTCCCCTATAGGAGTGCCCACCTTCCTTCAGATCAGGAAATACATGTAGTCACACTCACAAGGATAAGTTTACAAGAAGCATCATGAACAAGTGCAGCAAGAGTTACAAATGAAAATGCAAGGGTGTGTGTGTGTGTGTGTGTGTGTGTGTGTGTGTGTGTGTGTGTGTGTGTGTGATTCTGTGTGTGCATGTGTGAGTGTGTGTACCTGTGTGTGTGTGTGCATGTCATTCTGTGCGACAGTGTGTGTGTGTGTGTGTGTGTGTGTGTGTGTGTGTGTGTGTGTGTGTGCGCGTGTGTGCACGTGTGCATGCGTGCGCGCACACACTGATGTAAGTGAACCAACAGGTGATTGGAAGTCATTGATTTGAACCCATTACACAGTCTAAATAGTGCTCTACGTGTGTAAGCATGCATCAGATTGTAATCGTGTAACATATGTGCTGGTGTGTGAAAGCAAGTAAGTGTACATGTGTATGTGTTCCCAAATCCAGCTCAACCCTCCCAGAATTCTGTGCACTGCAGGCTCAGACAGATAAATAAACAACAGGCTCAGACAGATAAAAAAAAAAAAAAAAAACAGGCTCAGACAGATAATAAATAAACAACAGGCTCAAACAGATAAACAGACACCACAAAACTGAGCATTGTCCACTTCAAGGCTACATGATTTTACAGCTTTCGTCACATTTTGTGCATAAGAAGCTTCTTTTTTTTTTTTTTCCAACAAACTTTTGTGGCCCCTGCCTCTCTGTCCTGGTCACCACAGTTCTGGTTTCCCTTCCATCTCCATGCTGGCCATTCAGTTGGCGTCAAAGTCTGTGACAGCAGAATGTTTATAACAACTCAGCTGGTGTCAAAGTCTGTGACAGCAGAATGTTTACAACGACTCAGTTGGCGTCAAAGTCTGTGACAGCAGAATGTTTATAACGACTTACAGTATTGGCGGCCCTCCCTCACTACCAGAGAGGAATGTCAGTCACTCTGGATCTTTCACTGAGAACTTACAGTCAGCTGAGGAAAAAGAGAGATGGGGGGAAGTGGGGGGGAGCTGGGGGGGGGGGGGGGGGGGACAGGAAGGGAAAGGGGAGGGAGGGGGGGCAAGCTCAGCAGACACTGCTTTGGTTGAGATGAATCAGAACTGGTGTTAATTAATAAACATGGTAAAATCTCCCAAGAAAAATGCTCCAAATCAAGAATCCTTCTTTGTTAAAACTAAGTGTTCTCTGAAACTTTTTTTTTCTTTCTCTGTCACTATATCGCCACTTACCTCCCAATTCTGACCCCCTCCATTGTACGATCCCATTTTCTGGGCCTTTTTTGGAGGTGGTTATGGTGAGACTGCAGTTTTGTTCCTACAAAGTCGCTCAGAACAGGGTCTCTGCGGATGGCTCTGGCCCCAGAGAAAAATTGCTCTCAGCCGACCCTTCCTTGGGACATGCGATATTGGAAACCTTGTTAGGGCAGTGTACAGGGAGTTAGAGATGAGCAGCTCAAGAGGAACGTCACCCAGTGGGTACTGAACAGGCTGTAATGTTAAAGAAAAAGAAAAACAAGCATGAAAGAAAAGGACAAAAAAGAACTAATTCATGCAGTTTTCAGCCTGAACAAACAGCAGTCCCTGTTGGAACGCCGGGCGGGAGCTCTTCAGTGTAAAACTGCATCCCTGGCTTATGGTAATTCTGTGCAAACAATATTCTTTCTTTTCCATCATTCTCTTTGACTCTGGCTCTCTCTCCCCCCCCCCCAACCCCCTGCCCTAGTCACCCACGGTCTTTCTGCCTTTGTAGCCCATTCATCTGTTTTTGTTCTAGAAAATCTTTCCACATCTTTTTTTTTGTGCGGAATTTTATAGCACTGCAGCTTTGCTTTTGCACAGGTGAAAAACTGTGCATACATCCCAGAGTGTACACAAGCTGTCGCCCTTCTGTAGAGTTGATTTGCCCATAAGTCTTGTTTTAGATAAAGTAGCACTGGTACATTTGTTACACTTTTATTACTGTTTCACTTTCATCTGGCGATGATAAAGTAAAAGGAATGCCAGGCACCTGCATTAGGGCTTAGTTTCATCAGCCGTGTGGTTATCAACCGCTCTATTAGCATGCTGTGGATGCAATTGTTTACAGTTCTTTACTGTCAATAATGTTTGTGGAGCACGTCTTCTCTTCACTGACTTGATGACAGCCTTAGAAGGGGTCCCATATGATAAGCTGGACTATAATAATAATAAAACAAAACAAATGGCACAAGCATGACGAGCCCACCTACCATCGACTAGGCATCAAACAATGTCTAAGCTATACCAAACTACATGGATGTGTTTGGCTGGACAATAACATAATTTGACTGGTCCCAAGAGTGACTCAACCCCAAAAAAAGCAGCGGCAGGGAGAAAATGCTAGTGAATTGCACTGAAAGTGGCTCATTTCTTTAATGAAAAAAAAAAAAAAAAAAAGATGCAAATTAACTTGAGCACCCTTAACAGGTCTTGTTCCTGAAACGATAACTGCCGAGCTGGGAACTATCGACATTCTGCCACATGGGGTCAACGCCACCAGAATAACCTTTCACCCCGTCCAGCCCCAATCCCCATTCCCAACATCTATTTCCATATGGACTCACATCAAAGCAGATCTACTTGATGGTAGCTGTGTTCACCTTCAAGTCTGCACTCCTCTGTAAAATGCTGGCAACCCTGCCAACAAACTCCCAGCTTTAAACACACACCAGAATGATAAACAAGAGGAAAACTACCACTGAAAATCTTCCAGGATGTCAGGATACTATCTGTCAAGGTTACAGAAAATCCCAGGACAACCATGGGAACAAAAGCTCTTGGCTTCTCAATGGGAATCAACCACCTGATATTCCATGATTAAAGACTCGTCATTGATGATTCTCTGTTCTGAACCCCCACCTTCGTAAACAAAATCTTTTTACTAACAAACAAGCACACAACAAAAACTGCATACTGGCAAACCCACATGAATAACTTGGCAAGCACTCAACGGAAATCAATCATTCAACTTGCAGTAAAATGAAAAAGCATAGTCATAAGTAAATAAATGAAAAAATAAATAACCTATATAAATGAAATAAAGCTGAGGAGGACAGCAAAGGGAACTTTTCTTAAATTTTTTCTAATATTGCAAACACACACACACACACACACACACACACACACACACACCGCCAGTAATCAGACCTATCACTCACACTGCTCATCATAAAGTGCACATGTACTTTTTTTTTTTAAACAAAAAAGATCTCGGTCATGAAAGATAAATGATACTGGAAAGGTCAGTATAGCAATGGCCAAGGCTTTGCTTGTAACTGAGAGCACACACACACACACACACACACACACACCACACACACACACAAAATGTGCTGAGCACTGCATATAAGTATGGGCTAACACTGCAAACTGCAAAAGGGTATGTTTCTATCACAGTGACTTTCCACACGATCTGAACCTTCTCATGTATATACATGTATGGAACGGGAATTTCATTTCCATTAGAGAAATTCTTAATCTTATCCATCAAAGCCAGATAAAAAAGGACCCGCCCCACATCAACATAACACTGCGTGTGCGTTTATCTGTTGCATGAAGAAAAGACAGACAGACAGAGACAAGCAGAAAAACCAACAGAGAGCAGACATAATTAATGTTTGATAATGATGCCTGAGCAGAGGCATTGTCAACACACATGATTAAAACATCAGACAGAAATAACCAGAATGTATTGTGGCTATTTCTCCTAAATGACTCATCAACTGTCTCTTTTTCCTTCATAATTTCATTTTGTATTCTTTCTTACAGCTGGCTGAAAAAACTTGAAAAATTGAATCAATGGATTTTGCACGTAACAATGACCATAGTTTGTCTTTATTTAGCAGAGTCGCAAAAACATTTCCCTTGTTCTGATGATAATTAGAACCATCTCTAAGCTAAAAATACACTGGAGTTGCATTTTCTTTCTTTTTTTTTTTTTTTTTTTTTTTTGCTGTCCCAACCTCTGCACCACCTCAGAGGCAGTTCACCCACGCCGCTCATTCCAACACCCCGTCCCACAGCCACAGCCTGGTCAGCCCCGCCGCAGCCCGGCACGGACAATCCACAGGGAACAGTCAATGTCAAGTTGTCAAGAGGCAACCCACCGGAGGGAGACACTGCACTGCTGCAGAGTCACTTCGGAGGTGTTCAGTGGCACCTGTTCTGATCTAACACACACAGGACACCACCTACTAAGCCCCCTACTGACGACAATTATTGCTTAGTCGCGGAAGCCGGCGTGAGTGAGCTCTCCCTCCAGAGGGCCCACCACACTCCCATCCAACGACAGCCCCCATGGACTCGCCCATACCGGTGACCCCGACGGAACCAAACCAAGGCCACAGACGTGGAGAGGACATCAAAACTGAGGTCACCATAAAAGCAGGGCATGAAGGGCCACAGAATTTGAGAGATTTTTTTTTTTTTTTATGTTGATCGATGAGAATGAGCATGATTAAGATGATGCTACGGATTTCCATTTCGGTCTGAGACTACATGACAGGGCTGTACTCTACGCTTCCTTTCATAATATATCCCGGCGTCAAACCAGGCCCGAGAGATACAGGCACCTGCAGTGTTGGTCAGGAAAATTTGAGCAACACTCTCAGAAACGCATCCATTAAGTGGATGAAACTCGACTGTGTGGTCCCAGTCTTCCCAACTGAGCCCGTAGCAAACTCAACTCTGGGTAGGAGCCGGTCGGGGCAGAAAAACCCACATGATTCTGATGGGATTCGAACCCACAACCTCCCAGGGTGCAGTGAAGTGAGGGGAGCAGGGGAGGGACGGGGGAGGGAGTTGAACCATTAAAAATAATCCCATTAGCTTTTTTTTTTTACATCATAACCTGAATCCTTCTTTTTTTTCTGATGGTGGAAAGCTGAAATGTGAGAAAGAAAAATGAGTGCAGGGAGAAAAAGAAAGAGGGGACAGGGGGCAACTGTGGGGCAGAAGGAAGGGGAAGGGAGGAATATCTGGATTGATGAGTTATGCATCATCAAGAACAGATTATGTATCCTCAAACTCACTGTTTAATTTTCGGTTTCAATTTTTATCAATTTGGTGTCACTGTGTGCGGACTAGCCCATATCCTTTCTACAACATCTGCTAAATGTCAAGAACACACTGGAGCAGGGTTTGCAGTGATGAAAAAATGAAATACTGATTAAGATAAAAGATCTTGGAATGAGGGTTTCATGGATGTCCTGTGCATTAGCCCAAAGCACTGGTCAGACCTCGGGTACATCGCATGTGTGGGCATGTGTGCGTGTATGTGTGTGCGCATGGGCAGATGGGCACAGGCCCATGAGTGTGTGCTAGAGTATGCCATGTGTGTGTGTGTGTGTGTGTGTGTGTGTGTGTGTGTGTGTGCACGTGCGCATATCTGTGTGTATGTGTCTGTGTGTGTGTGTGTGTGTGTGTGTGTGTTTGTGTGTGTTTGTGTAAGCATGTGCACCATCATCAGCAATTCTCCAAAAGAACCACTTTGTTGCAATAAAGGTAGATGACCATTATGGCAATGTAGTAATGTGTTGTTCAGAATCAGAATTATAAAACGAAGTCATTCAGACATAAATTTAAACACAACTTCTGGTCTACTCACAACCCTGTGCGCATATAGACACTCTTAAAGCAAATGCTCACATGCGCTCATTTCAATGCATCATTACTGTTAATAGTGTATATACATTCTCTCTCTCTCTTTCTCTCTCTCTCTCTCTCCCCCTCCCTCCCTCTTTCTCTCTCTCTCTGTCTAAACACACAGAAACCATGCCAATAAATTAGCAACTTCCAGACAAGAAAATCCATAAACAGAGGTGAGAAGGATGATGTCCCCAACTTTCCCACACACCATTCCCCCCAAAGATCTGCCAGAGAGGCAAGACCTGACAGCTTGCAATATTCACCACAAAATGTTCCCAAGGGTCACTGCCCCTGTAGCTAGTGCACTACCCCTCATCTACAGACCAGTCTCATGCAGCAGTCCTCACTGTGTGTAGACAGTCAGTGGAACCTTTCCATAAAGACCTCCTGAAATCTTGAAAAACATTGTACTAGCTAAACCTAAACCTTGCCAACCAAAAATTGATTCATGTACTGCAGTTCAGTTCACCAACACACACTGTCGTTTTGCGAGCATGCATGCATGCGTGCTCTACTCTCTCTCTCTCTCTCTCTCTCTCTCTCTCTCTCTCTCTTTCTTGCACACACACACACACACACACACACACACACACACACACACACACACACACACACATTCATTCAAACACACTGATACCTTGGAAATTTCACTCTAACTGAAGATCAATAAGAGTCAACAGAAATAACACAAACATAACATTTGAAAATCCCTCACCTGTTGCTATCCCTGATAGGAAGTCCTCCAAGATTCTTCGAATTTGCGTTATTGCTGGTTCTTCTTTTTTTCTTTTTTTTTTCCCCCTCTTCAAACACGATACCTTGTGCTTTTCTTTTCCTTCACCGCCAGGCTGATGTTAAGTGTTTTTGGAAGTGGCAGGCCAACAACACTCAACAAAAAAAATCTCATGTTTCAGAAAAAGCGCACAGATTCACAAAGGCTTTCCCTGCCTGTTGAAATTCTTGAGAAATAGAAGACCAAGGTTCAAGTGAGAGCTGGGATCTCATTGTTCAGGGCAAAAATGGTGAGGAGAGAATATGAGGGTCAAAAGAAGGGAAGAACCAACAGGAGCTATCCAATGCCAAGGTGGAGGGGAAAACCCCATCACCGCCCTGGTTAGCCTGCAGAAAATCTTGTCAGCCAGGCCAAGTTCTCACCACATTTTACCTTCCCCACCACTGCTTTCATCACTCCTGCCTAAACACAGAAATAATTTTCAGGAAACAAGTCTGTAAAGGCAGTCCTAAAATGGTTGAGCTTTACAGGGTTTCACTGTTGCAACTAATGCAGAAGCTACTTGGAACAAGAAAGAAGTTGGTGTGGCCATCAATTATCCACAGACATGATTAACTGGATTAATTATGTGCTGGTACTGAGGTAGTTTAGCCTCTCTCCCATCACCTTCCAGCCCGTCTCTTTTTCCCACAGCCCCAAACTGTCTCCAAAATTCCATCTTTCTGTGGTCCAGGCTGCTCAGTCACTACAGCAAGTTAGTGTTGTCTGTGGCTTTCTAATGATCAAGCCAGGCAGCAGAGTGCTAGCAACAGAAATGTCAATGGGTCAGATGGGACAATTGAACTTTGCACAAGTTGTAGGTCAGCCAATCATCTGAGCAAGTGTTGCATAAGGAATGAAGTAAGTAATGGACTCTGCACACAATGGTAGTCAATGGTAGGGCAGGGTTCTGAGGTGAGTTCATCAGAAATAATAAGCTGTCAGCAGGAACAAATTACTGAAGGTTTGTAAAGAGCAATTTCCCTGCAAAGAGAATTTAAGCTCAATAAAACTGCACCATGAAAGATCAGGGAACCACGCATTTGAAGAATAAAACTAAAAAAAAAAGGAAGTAATTATACAAACGTTTTGAAAAGAAAAAAAGCAACAAACCTGAATAATGATACAAATCACCAGGATGCTCACACACACACACACACACACACACACACACACACAGAGAAACTACCACTACCTAAGTTCTCCCTACCATTCCTACATCCTTCCCGCTTGAGAGAATGTTAAAACGCATGAAAAAGATGCATAATGATGCATTTCTCTGTGTGACTGCAGTCTCATAGATCAACAGAGATTTGGACTTCAAGCTGACGCATACCCACCAGAAGATTTGGTGTCCTACTACATTTAGCTTGTGATAACTGATAGTCATAAAATGAGATGACTCATAGTCATGCAGGGATAAATAAAGACACAATGGAACAGACCAACAAAGTTGCCACTTACAATGGTGATACTGGATGCAAATGATTATTAAATCCCAAAATGATGTACTCTGTGTGTGTGTGTGTGTGTGTGTGTGTGTGTGTGTGTGTGTGTGTGTGTGTGTGTGTGCGCGTGCGTGCGTGTGTGCGTGCGTGCGTGCGTGTGTGTGTGTTTCCTTTTTTACAAAATGGACATGTTTGATTTCGTCTTACTCAGCCAGCAGATCAGAACTGAACTACAATAACATTTCTCCAAAGGAAACCACATCACCACATGACTAATCAAGAAAATAATAAAGATATGGCATGATAATGCGTTAAGAGTAGACAGGCAGCAGTGACGTTCAACACAAGCATGGTTAACTGATGCCTTTACCTTTCTCAAAGGCAAAACTGTTGAACAAAGGATACTGTCTTGTTGATACGCTAAAAGAATTTGATCATGAGAGAAAAGAATCTAATCAAGATGCATATCAAAATATTCAACAGATTTTCTACAGACTTCATTTTCATCATTATCTGCCCCAAACACTGCCAGTGGCCAGCCCTGACCTGAACCTTTGTGGTCACCTGGGCAGTAACTATAAGCAGCATCACCTTACCTTGCAAAGCATCAATTTAATTTCTGTAAAAAGCTGAACCCATACACTCTCTCTCTGGCCACAAATGAACTTGAAAACTTCCTGCTCTTATTTCACAATCTAAACATGTGACAGATACAGCTGTGGTGCATGGTGTTGGTGTGAGTAGTTGGAGCAATTTCATGCTTGGTAAAAAGAAAACTACAAGTTTTAAACCCATATGTAACTAAGTGGATGTGCATTGTGTGTGTTAGGGTACCAAAAATCTAAACAAACATTTATGTCTACTGTACAATACCTTTTGCTCAAAAGCGCAGAAATATCCATCAGGACTTCAACCATATCCATCTTAAATGCTTTTCTTGAACCTGGATGTGAATTTCTGTGATTCTAAGCATGTGACAAAACATCCGTATTGTTCTGACAATGAAAAAAAAAACTTTACGGTCTGCCTGGAGCTCACAAACATAAGCCCTGTTGTGTCTCTGGTCAACATGGATTTAACAGTCCCACTCTGTGCAAATGTATACTATCTCAAAACACAGAAAAGGGCAGTGAGGGGGGGGAGGGGGGGGGGGGGGGGGGGAACCAACTAAATGGATAGAGGGAAGAAGAAAGAGCAGGGAGCATGTGATAAGAGAGAGAGCGAGAGAGAGAGAGAGAGAGAGAGGTATGAGACAGGTATGAGAGAATGATAGATAATGTTGCTTATAGCCCAGCCGACTAAACAAAGGGCCATATCAGGGCTGTAGCAGGTATGAGACTGAGAGACAACAAGGCAGACAAACAAGGCAGAGAATGCGAGACAGAAACAAGAAAACTGTCAGTAAAGTTAGCATTTCTTTGCAGCGATAACTGATGCACTGTAGCAACAAGGGTTTTGTCACCTTAAGCACCGACAGCTACTGCCAATCCACCATTTCCAGAGGGCTAACAGGGGAATCTGTCTGGTTTGCACAGCCGTTTCCAGATGGCTAACAGGGGGCAATCTGTCTGGTTTGCACAGCCGTTTCCAGAGGGCTAACAGGGGAATCTGTCTGGTTTGCACAGCTGTTTCCAGAGGGCTAACAGGGGAATCTGTCTGGTTTGCACAGCCATTTCCTGAGGGCTAACAGGGGAATCTGTCTGGTTTGCACAGCCGTTTCCAGAGGGCTAACAGGGGAATCTGTCTGGTTTGCACAGCTGTTTCCAGAGGGCTAACAGGGGAATCTGCATGCACGCACGTCTGTGCAAGTCTGTGTTTGTGCACACAAGTGCATGGACACCTGTATGAGTTTACGAGTGTGTTGCTGTATGGTGTGGTTTTATATGCAAGTTTGTATGCAATGAAGCAGTAAAGAAAGAATGAAAATACCATATACTTTCTCCTTCGATTTTCATACAACATACATTCATGACCACATACATAAGCAGACAGGATCCTCTTATTGCAGTCACCACCAGCCATACGCTTGTCTGGCATGGGGCATGTATCTCACCTAGATGCCCTGTCCAGGATCATTCTACAGGGCACTGTGGAAGGTGCACGCACACCCCAAAGGCAAACCAGTGAAGGTTTTGACGGACAGCATAAAGGACTGGACTGGTCATTCACATTACCTCTACCCTGCTGTACATGAAGGTAAGGAAACACATGACTGCCTGAGCATCCCTCACAGAACCTCTGCCACCTATTGTCATGAGACAATATCATCAAGATAAATTTATCAACAGTTCATCCAATATAAAAAAAAATAAAAACAAAAAAAACATTATGTTGATCACGTGACCAATCTGGATGGACTAGGGAAGGTTCTGCACCTTTTTTTTTCTTTTTTTTTTTTGTCTTTCAAACAGGTATTTCTTTGCATGAGGATAAATTCACCCAAAGTCTACCCTTAGTAACCTGTCAGGTTAAGGCAATCACTGCTCGACCTCTGCAAAATTCATGACAGGTGCGAACATAAACAGAACGATGTATCTCTCCTCCGGCAGAACACTTGAGAATCGCCTAGAGATTTTATGAAAATAACTCATCAGGGAATTTGCCTGCCAAAGCTTACAATGCTGCTAGTGCACACAGCCCTTCAACAGCAGCTGTTGTTTGGGATAGAGAACCACCACCATAACCCCAGTCAGCCCAAAGGACTGTTTAAACACAGGTTGGAAAACATCTGTTCTATCATAATGTGTACACCTAATATTCCCGTTACAACATATCTGTGTGACCAAGTACCTCCAACCATGCATGTACACACACACACACACACACACACACACACACACACACACACACACTATATGCAAGTGTGATTGCATGTGGGTGAACAGGCGTGAATCGGTGTGGGGGTACATGCGTGAATGTATGACTAAGCATGTTTCTGTGCACCCGTTTTTCTAGCAGGTAATGTACGTATGTGTGTATGTGTGTGTGTGTGTGTGTGTGTGTGTGTGTGTGTGTGTGTGTGTGTGTGTGTGTGTGTGTGTGTGTGTGTGTGCATGTGTGTGCGCATGTGTGTAGGTTTGTGTGTCTGTGTGTGCGTGTGTGTGTTTGTGTGTGTGTGCATGTGTGTGTGTGTGTGTTTGTGTGTGTGTGTGAGTGCATGTGCGCACATGAGTGTGTGTGTGTGTGTGTGTGTGTGTGTGTGTGTGTGTGTGTGTGTGTGTGTGTGTGTGTGTTTTTTGTGTACATGTGCGCAAATAATGAATACGTGTGCAAAATAATATTAGACCTGTGCACACACATAAAGGCATGTATTCTGTCAAATGTGATAAACTTATAAAGGGATCCAGATTTCTTCTAACCATTTTGAACAGCCTCAAAAAAAAAAAAATCAAGGCTTCGTTCATCAATCAAGTTAAAACACTGGTACTTAAAATTAAATGGTGTATGAATCCCAGCATTGAAGAGATACTACCCAAGGACTCATCATGGAACAAACCTGCAAGCCACTTATAAAATGTAAAACATGTGAGAAAGGACTGACCTACATGCAACCCATAGACCACAGCTCAGTCCTTTCCACTTTCAATTTAGACAACTGGAAGGGTTACCTACTTACACTTACAGGTCTGGACAAACAAGAAAGAACAGACTGCCAGAGAATCTGATATTCACTTTGATATTCCTATATGCCAGACCCAAAGCTAAATCTGTTTTTACCTTCTCTGTGGTGAGAACAGCTCAGAGACAACAGAAAAAAAGCCAGCCAGCAGCAAGTTTTGTGGATAGAACTGAGACAAAAACAATTGCACTTCCATCATTCTGCCCTCTTCATAGCCAATGAGTGACCAAATGCTTGCGCCACGCCCCTCATCCCCGCTCCCCAAGTGGGTAATCACACCTCATGCCTTGTTTTCTTTTTTTTTTTCCCTGTGGTCATCTTACTCCTGAAGGACAAACAACAGAAAAGAAAACCCTGACTATATCAGTTCACTGTCACTAGACTTCATTCCACCTCTCACTTTGAGTGTGCCAGTATTACGAAATCTGTGATAACACAGCCACTGGCATGTTGTCACGTCCAACATTTGGCTGTGACTGATAAGACACTAAGAGGGACAGGGTATTCAATCACAAACGTGACTCCACTGCACCGCAGTTGGGCCTAACTGGTCACATAGAACTGATGCCAATGAATGAGCTAGATGACTGAAGTCTGAATATTTCCACCTTTGGTTTGTGGGGAAATTCAATGACAACACTGGTATCAATGATATGTATTAGGGCGTCTCAAAATACACAAACTGTTACACATGCTATACACAGAGGGGCAGTCAAGGAGTTAAGTTTTGTCGTTGGTTTGATCATTTTCTCCTTGCCAGAAGTCTTTTTGTATAAATGGCTGGACTGTGAGCCATTCCTTGTCAGGAGGTTTGAGTTACAGTCATAGTTTCCTTCACAACCATAGACACAACCCAGGATAATGATTAGGAGGAAGTAAGCAAATCTGAAGCATATATACAGTTAATACAAAGGAAAGTATACAAATCAGTAGCAACAGATAGTTTACATTTGAGCCTTCTAACCATTGTACCATATAAAAACTGATCAAAATTTTTGTTGTAATCTGCATTTCCTTTAATTATGATGGAAACTGATCACTGCTTGTTAACCACTGTGATATCCACTATTGCAACTGTCAGCTAACTAATCATACAGTCTACTTTGACACAAAAGAAAAACTAGTAAACCAAACAAACAACAATGTCAAGCAAATGCACAACCTGTCAGCCCCATCTCAGACTTCCGTACAAAAGCACAAAACAAGAACTGCAAATTAGCTATTTCTCACAATTCACTCAATGATATGGGGCAATTCAGCCCCCAAAGAATATTTAGACGAGCAACTCTACTTCACTTTCCTACCGAATATGAATGATTAATACTGGATCATTCATCATGTAGCTAATGTTTGCTAATGGGGCAAATTAATGTGCAACTCATTTTTCACTGTTCAGATGTTGGCAGAACAAAGTCATGAACGTATGTCACTAGAATGCTGGTACAAATGTGTATCTATTTATCACAGTTCAAAAATTTCATGTACACTTTTTATACAAATAAACATATACACACCCTTCCCCCCTTCAACCCTCCCCACCCCCACCCCCCACCCCTACCCCCCATCCCGAATACAGACACACACATGACCACACAGAGACCAATGTGGAGAAAGAAACGCAGAGAGGCAGACAGAAATAAAAGAGACTGAGTGGTAGATGATCATTCAAGAATCAACAGATTAGCATTTTTCTAGGAAAAACCACAATGAAGTCACAAGATATGTACATTTCCCTCCCAGACTGAGAGAGACAGAGAGAGAGATAGAGAGATGAGAGAAGAGAGGTAGAGAGAGAGAGAGAGAGGAGAGAGAGAGAGAGAGAAAGAGAGAGAGAGAGAGAGAGAGATGATGAGCATTTTTCTAGGAAAACCACAATGAAGTCACAAGACATATACATTTCCCTCCCAGACTGAGTGAGAGATAGAGAGAGAGAGAGAGAGAGAGAGAGAGAGAGAGTCGAGAGAGATGAATCTCAGAGAGAGAGAGAGAGAGAGAGAAAAGACAGAGAGAGAGAGACAACAAAGAAGAGAGAGAGAAGATAGAGAAGAGAACCAGAGAGATCAAGAGAGAAGAGATGAGAGAGAGAATGATCAGGTGACAAGACAGAGAGAGAGAGAGAGAGACTGAGAGAGAGAGAGAGAGAGAGAGAGAGAGAGAGAGAGAGCGATGAGAGAGAGAGAATGATCTTTTTCTTCTAAGCAAAACCACAATGAAGTCACAAGACATATACATTTCCCTCCCAGACTGAGCTTCAGAAGGAGAGAGAGAGAGAGAGAGAAAAAGAGAGAGAGAGAAATCATGATCTCAGCACCAGAAAAAAAAAAAACAAAAAGAGGAAAGAAAATGGTTGAAAAAAAAAAAAAAAAAAAAGTGAAAGCTTGCAGAAAGACAGCTGATCAGATCAGGTGTCACTGACATTTCCATTGCGAAGACGTATCACGATCGGATTACCTGGCATTGATTCATTCAGAGCTGCCGCCCTGGCCCCACCTCTGCTTTTCTTCTTCCTAAGTACCCACTCTCCCCACACAAACCACTACATCCCACCCTACTCTGCTTCCTACTCCCTTTTTTTTTTTTAAAGTTCACCTTCTGGGTTCTAATCAATGTGGTGACATGAATGGAACAAGGAAAAACAATGTTCACTCCCAGACAGATTAGAACAATACAGATTAGAACAACACATTCTCAAAAACACAGGACCGACTCAATAATTGACATGTTGAAAGTGAACAACTTCATGTGTGTATCTATTACATTCTAAATTCTAAATTATAGCAGGACTCAAAACAAGTACTTGCCCAAAAGGCAAACAATTTTTGCACGGGGGGGGGGGGGGGGGGGGGGGGGGGGGGAAGAGATGTGGCCAGGGTGACTAAATAGACTGTCATAGAATGGTCAAGAGAAGAGAGCAATGCACCACAGAGGGGGGGGGGGGGGGGGGGGTGGAGGGAAGGGGGGATGAGGATGGAGGGCAAAACTGATTTTTTCTCTCCTCACCCCCTTTTACAAGTTCTAAACTGTCATTTCTGGATCTTATTATTTTAAAAACATAAATCCACTACAGCGATACTAAAAATGTTTTTTTTTTTTACGCTGGACAATTGTTTTCAAAATGATTTTGAAAAGGCTGAAGATGTATCAATTTTACAGACCTGATGATACCACAGAATTATGAGGGGCATACCTCTGTTACATACCAAGGACCGACCAGTAAAACTAGGTCATCAATCTGATGTGAAGCCTTACCCAACAGACAAAATCAACTCAAGATAGGCTAACAAAGCTTTCTAGAAGCTAGAACTTAATGGTTCACATGCTGTCGAAGACGGGTTTAGTATTTTCACATTAACATTCTTTTCATCCCCCATTCCTCTTTTTTTTTTTCCTGTGTCTAGTTTGTTTGTTTCAAACATCATTGTTATAATGATAGAGGAACTGACTGTCTCACTTGTTTCCCCCACGCTCATTATACTTGCTTTATAATTATTTCACACACACACACACACACGCATGCACGCATGCACACGCACACACACACACACACACACACACACACACACCACACCTTACAGTAGCTGCCACGCAAGATTCAGATTAATTCAACTTGCATTTTTGGAAAATTTATATTTCAATCAATTTCAAGTTATAAAGCTACTCTTTGACAGAATGAAAGTAAAGTCACGACTGTAAGGAATACGACAGAAGACAACATCCATAAGTACCGTTTTTGTTTTTCTTTTGACTTGGCATGAATGAAAATAGTTTTTCTTAGCTCCAAATGATAAGACCTCTGCCCTTTAACCAAAACAAAGGCAAAATAAATTTCGTTTTGATTAAATTGTGGTTATTTGTATTTGTTTCTGTCTGTCTGTCTCTGTGTTTGTCTTTTGATCTCCCTTGCATCCTTGGGTGGATCCTCAGGCATAGGCTCAAAGATTGCCCCCTACATTTTATACTATTTGCATAATATCTGTAGTTTTTCAGCAACTTTTTTTCCTCCCCACACTTTCGTTTGGTTTCTTTACTACTTTGGTTTCTTTACTACTCTTCGCTGGCTGCTTCGGGGGTGCTATTGGATTCTTTTTGCACCCTTGGTGGTGAGAACACCACGGTATTATGGACGCCGGGAGCGCAGATACAGCCAGCCGTGTCTCCCTGATGAGTTTCCCACCCAGCGGACGAAAAAGGCTTCGGAGCAGGCATTACAAATATATCTGCCTTTAAAAGGGATTGCGATGGTTCCCTTATGCAGCCAGTGAAGAGTTTTCATATTTTCTTTATTTCATGTTCCCAGTTTTACATCTTCAACCTCTGCTCCCCTCCCCCCCCCCCCCCCCCCCCCCCCCCCCACCCTCCCCCCCCCCCCACCCCCCCCCCCTCCCTTTAAGTTCAAAGTTCTGCCAAGTCATTATTATGAAGACAATTTAGTTGTTGGCCTGCGCTTGTTTTTCCCCCACTATTAGATTTGTTCGTCTTTGTATTTGTCTGACTTTCTTCAAGTTTAAAAGGCTGTGCCAGTCTTGAATAAAAGTTACTCTGTGTTAGGTTTCCTTATGGGAGCAAAGACTACCCCACTTGTTTACTGTTCAAAACAAAGGCGACAAAGAAGACGAAAAGTTTTAAAAGTTCTACAACAGTAGAATACTGACCTTTCCACCATTTCTCTGCTTGTCAGCCCAAATCAATACACTCCATGGTGAAGGTCGTCTGCCACACAGAGAGGCTGTGGTGGCAACAGTCTATCTTTTGGACTGATATTGATTGCCAATCAGCTTAGCATGAGGTGATTGAATTCTGTATGCACGATGCCACACTTAGTTTCAACAGCTGGCATGCTACATAGTCTGTGATATGTGTTATTTGAAGCTGCACATGGGGGGACAAGCAATGTCAAAGGCAATGCTTCATACAGCCATGTCTGTATTACCTGCTGAATTATTTGTCTCTAGTACACTTAGAATGCATATGATTTTGTGTGTTGTAAAATTATGTAACGAGAAAGGAAAAAAACATAAAGCTAAAAAAAAGTAGATTGCTTGTGTGTTAGTATCTATTTATTATTTCAAATATAACCAATAATTAAATTTGTACAAATGATATGCATCATCAATACTAATCTGACTCCTTTCATCTTGCCATAATTCAGACATTGAAATCTGAACTTTCTTCTCAAGATTCTTCAATATCTTTTCACAAAACTGGACATCTGAGCTTCCAGTCAGATGGACAGTTATCATCCTCATTTTCTGCGCAGATTCGATTAAATGACATTCGCTGGGATAGTTGCCCCCTCTTGCTAGAATGGCTGAGCTGCAAGGTCATTGAATATGGACCATGCCTCAGTCAAGACATCCAATATATATATATATATATTCTGACAATGTGAAGTGAGACAATTGGAAGTGGTGTTCATGGAGTTACTGAGTGGTCAAATGCATGAGAGAGAGAGAGAGAGAGAGAGACAGAGAGAGAGAGAGAGAGAATGAACGAACGAACGAATGACGAATCTTTTTTAATGAGGGAAAAAAGTGGAATAAGCACAAAATGGCTTTTTTTACATCCGGCCTCAATAAAGGGAAATATACAGAAAATACAATCAGAGAGACAGAGACAGACAGACAGACATACAGACAGACAGAGAGAGAGAGAGAGAGAGAGAGAAAGAGAGAGAGAGAGAGATGAAGATGGGTGCCTTGAGCTGCAAAATATCCATGGCGTGCTGAGTGATTCCACAGTTTCACACCATGACCTACACATACCTCTCGGACTCACTCTGCTTACATCCCACATCAATTATGCAACATCACAGTGGGAACCTGATTGAATAATCTCACAGGTGATTTTTTTTTCAATATGTATTAAGAACAGAACCAACAAATTATTTTCAAGAAAGAACTGACAAATATTTGGTTTGGGTTTTCTGACTGAAGTTCTCTCTTTTTAAGTTTTGATCTTGATCTGTGGTTTGGCATTATCAGATAAGTACTGAGGCAAGCAGTTAACATTTGCAAAAAAAAATGTTTTCAACTGGCATTAGTGCTCCTTTGGCCAGGCCTCAGTTTCTATCATACCCCTGTTTTGATGGTCTCTTGCCAATCTTTTCTCATAACATAGTTAAGGCATAATTCCAAAGCAACAAGAAAATAGAACATCTAGGTTCATGTGCTTTCAATTTAAATGCTCATCTTTCTGGAAACACACAACTACTACCACCACTTGTACCGTCAAGCTGTGATACTGACTGACATTGGGTGTGTTTAAAACAGATGGATTTTGCTTGTGTTGTGTGTGTTTTTTTTCTTTGATTTTCTCTTTCTTACAAAAAACTCTGTGTGTGTGTGTGTGTGTGTGTGTGTGTGTGTGTGTGTGTGTGTGTGTGTGTGTGTGTGTGTGTGTGTGAGTGAGTCTGTGTGTTTGTGTGTGTGGTGTGTCTGTGTCAGAAGGGTGTGTGAGAATTCATGCACTTGACATTCAAACAATTGCTATGCCCATACTGTTGTTGGTGATGTTTGACCCATTTGCCTTTGCCGACTTTTCCATTTCGGTTTAAAAAATAACTAACACAGTCACTGGGCTTCTCATTTTGTAGAGCTCTGCAATCTCCGAATGCACTTAATCACTGACAATGACTCATCAAATTTATTTCTCTGCTCATGAATATGCATTAAGCTGTTAGGAAAAGGGGAGGGGTGGATAACTTCCAAGGAACCTCCTTCTTTCTAGGACATTACTTTCAACAATAAGTGTGCATTTAACGTTGATTACATTCACATTCAAAAACATAGTGATCCAGAGAATAACATAATGCTTGTGTTTGTTGTGGAACTATCAATACTCCATATGTGCATCACATTTCATGAAATTTTAACATCTTTGTACAAAATCATTTTTTGTTGATTCTATTTGAGATGCACTAAAATTTAAAATGAAAAACCACTTCTGTTCACACAAATCTGGCCTACACTGGCCAGACAGGAGAGGCTGCCTGGCTATAAACCTGGATTAAACAAGTTAAGCTACTTGGTTCTTCATCAGAAGACTTGGGGAGA
>JADBJO010000795.1:182500-187500 GCA_016801955.1 Conus betulinus | reverse complement strand
CAGTTGTGATCCTGAGGGAAATAGTTGTGATACTGAGGAAAACAGCTGTAATCCTGAGGAAAACACTTATGATCCTGAGGAAAACAGCTGTGATCCTGAGGAAAATACTTATGATCCTAAGTAAAACATCTGTGATCCTTAGAAAAACAGCTGTGATTTTGAGGAAAACAGTGGTGACCCATGGGAATAACAGTCATAACTGTTTTCCCTAATGTCGCTGCTTTCCTCGAAGATAACAGTGATTTTTCTGAGGAAAAGCAGTCATTGTTCCCTACAGATGCGACTGTTGTACCATACACACGTGCTGATGTTCTGTAAAAATGTCTGACAAATACGCGGCATCTGTGTTATGCTGTAGTTGCCATCATCGAGACATTTCTTTGCAGAAGAACAAGAGTTGAACAGCGGTTTTATTGTGTACCGGTCACAAGACAGCTGACTGAATTCAGCAAACCGTGTAGCGGTACACGTATGATAGTAACAAATATGAATGAAATAGTCGGAGAAGGATGGGGGGGGGGGGGGGGGGGGGGGGGGGGGAGCAAAGCAAAGCAAAGCAACAAAACAACAAACAAAGAAAGACGAAGGAGTCTTGTGGCCTCATCAGCTGTTGCCCTCCTCCCTGAGTGCTAGCTAGTATATACATGTGTGTGTGTGTGTGTGTGTGTGTGTGTGTGTGTGTGTGTGTGTGTGTGTGTGTGTGTGTGTGTGTGTACAAAGAGAGTGTGTGGGTACAGAGAGAGAGAGAGAGAGAGAGAGAGAGAGAGAGAGTCACGAGTCACGAATGTTTAATTGTCAGGCCAATCGCCCATACAATGGAGTGAGGTTAATGAAACACAGTATTAACAGCATGTAACCACATTCATCCTTTCTTGTCTCAATGTTAAGGCTTTGAGAGAGAGAGAGAGAGAGAGAGAGAGAGAGAGAGAGAGAGAGAGAGAGAGAGAGAGAGAGAGAGAGAGAGAGAGAGAGAGAGAGAGAGAGATTGTTGTCGTTGCTGTTGTTGTTGTTGTTTTCGTTTCATTGTGATTTTTTAAAAGACTATTTCAGCACCATTTAAACCCAGAATTAGTCATGTACGTCTGTTAGATTTGAAATGTGAATTTCTCATTTTCTCTCACACATCAGTCTTTTTTTTTTTTTTTTTTTTTTACGATCCATTCTTTTGATCATCCAAATGCAACTACATTCAGTCAGGTGTGTGTGTGTGTGTGTGTGTGTGTGTGTGTGTGTGTGTGTGTGTGTGTGTGTGTGTGTGTGGTGTGTGTGTGTGTGTGTGTGTGTGTGTGTGTACGTGCGTGCGTGCGTGTGTGTGACGTCGTGCGTGCTGTGTGTGAAAGTCTCCCAATGTTAAATCGGAAAGCTGATGAAAGAAAGTCGGCAGTGTGTATGAATGAGGCCACTGTCTTCTTAATCTGAACCTGAATAATCGAATCGTTTGTGTGCAACGTGTCGCACAGTAACGGCCGTTTCTATGAAGTCGTGGTTTTGTACGAACAGATCAAATTTGATTGAAAAGTTATTCAGTGTGTCATCGTATTTTTCTTTACTTCACAATCGTTTCTAGTTGAAATACTGAATTAGATGTCCATACTTTTAATTAGGTTCTTGTTTTCTTCTCTTAATGTAAATTCGAGCTGACGGCGGGATTGCGACGGGAAACTGCAACGCGCGCGCGCGCATGAAACTGCATGAAGAGCGCGCGGGCGCGCGCATGTGTGTGTGTGTGTGTGTGTGTGTGTGTGTGTGTGTGTGTGTGTGTGTGTGTGTACGTGTGTGTGTGTGTGTGTGTGTGTGTGATTGTGTGTGTAATCCTGATTGTTTGAAAGTTAAGTAGATGATGAAGAAGAAAAAACAAGGTGATGTGTAAGTCGTGCTGTTCTTTCTTTTCTTACTTTCAACCTTTTATATCAATTATTATTCATCATCATCATCATCATTATAATTATTATATCATTATCGTTATCATTGTATCATATTATTGTTATTATTATTATAATAATCGTTGGTAGTAGTAGTAGTAGTAGTAGTGGTGCTGTAGCTGTGGTGGTGGTGGTGATGGTGGTGGTGGTTTAAGTCTGTCGTGAAGCAATTAAAGATAGTGGTACGTCTACCTTTCTGTCCCTCTTTTTTTTTTTTTTTTTTTTTTTTTTTTATTTACGTTGCCGACGGATTCGGCTCAGGCGATGTGCTCGACAGAACGGGAAACGAAAACTGCTGCACGTTTCCATCCCGCCCGTAGGCCTATGATTTCTTGAAACCAGTTTTTCTCTTTTTCATCTGCGAAATATTTTCACTGTAAATTTTAGTCGCAGTTTTGTTATCGACTTCTGCATTAATTCTGTGGCGGCGTTTGTTTCAGTTGGACTCCGTTTCCTTACTGCCTAACCGTGTCAGAGTTCAAGCAGCCTACAGACCACACGCACCAAGATCATTAAGTGCAGTACGGGAGCTGTAGTACAAGCTGAAAGGAGTATTGACGATCAGCTTTAAGCTCCAGTGCTGAAGAAATTCGTGAAGGTTGTTCAATCAGCATCTTTACAGCATGCAGACATCATGCAGTCAGTTCTAGTCAATTGAAGTCACTCTCTCTAGAACTTTTCGTCGTGAAGAAATCGTGTCATCAGTTGCCCTGCTAGTCATTCGATTGGGCCTTTCTTTCGCGATCTTGGGTGACTAAGTAAACATTAAAAAAAAAAAAAAAAAAAGTGGGAAAAACGATTAACGTCGTTGACACATCTGTCACACTGGCTTGCAAAAGTCGCCTGCTATGGTCTAAATATTCAGTTCTAAAGGGGAGTAATACAGTGCAAATTCGCATCCCTCTCAATCTTGCGTAAGTGTGTGTGTGTGTGCGTGTTTGTGTGTGTGTGTGTGTGTGTGTGTGTGTGTGTGTGTGTGTGTGTGTGTGTGTGTGTCCCAAGGCCTACCCGCTTTCAGTTTCTGTTTTATCGCAGTCAAGCCAGCCAGGTAGGGTTCTTTTTCAGGGCTGCCATTATGTGAGGGTCAGAGAGAGAGAGAGAGAGAGAGAGAGAGAGAGAGAGAGAGAGAGAGAGAGAGAGAGAGAGAGAGAGAGATCACTCCTATCGTGGGAGAAAACCAGCGTTATTCACAGCATACAAAAACAATGTGTAACATACTGATGTAAAAGTGGACATCGTTAAGGTGGATAAAAACTCGGCTTCGGTGAGTGTGCCAGCCAGTAAGCTTAGTTTATTGCAACAGACTATTTTTCTTAGACCATGAAATTTCGTTTGAGGGAAAAAACAGATAAAAATAAATACATAAATAAATAAACAAGAAAATAAAGAAAGATGCAGTATTGGTGATACTCTCACTGTTTAGTTGCCACATTCAAAAAGAATGCATGCTAAAAATTGTCAGAAAAAAAAAAATTGTAGACTTTGTGGAACAGTGGTATGTGAAAAGACCTACAATACAGAAAACAAATAGTAAATGACAGTATCGAAAAAGAAACTGAAAAATGAAATACAGAGCAAAGAGAGCGAAAAAAAAAAACGAAAAAAATGAATACATAATTCGAAGAAGACAGGTATTGCAATTATTACAAGGAAACCCCGGCATTCGCCGGGAATGAAAAACCAATGTGTAAAGACTTTCCACGACGAGGACAGGTGGATGGGGAACAAACGTTTGACGACACCAGAGAGAGGTGGGGGATGGGAAGGGGGGGGGGGGGGGGGGGATAAGAGCAAGAAAGAGGGGGATGAGAGGGGGGAAAAGCATATTTAAGAGCGTTGAAGAGTATGAGAAATTACCACCGTAATCTTTTCTTTTTTTTTTTTTTTTTTTTGGGGGGGGGGGGGGGGGGGGGGGGGGGGGGGGGGAGGGCGGAAGGGGGGGGGGGGGGGGGGGTCATTCACACACACACACACACACACACACACACACACACACACACCATTAAAAACGAGAACTGAGATGTGTCTTCTTGTGTGTGGCTCAACTTACTGCTTTGTTTTCTTGCGTTTTAATAACGTATGGCACTAAGTTTACTGAAATAAATGAAAACGGACAAGTCTTTCTGGCTTTGCATGGAATACTATTCCAGAATTTACCACGAAAGATTAAACTACGGTCAGAAGTTGTTATCATCCATAAACTAATTCCTGAATTTTGTTTGTTTGTTTAATGTCAAACGATTGGCGCACATATTACATATCACGAGTCATACTCTTTGCTTCCATTTTGATACGGCAGTTTAAAATCACATCGGCGCCAAGTCCTGTAAACTATATGTAGTGAATCATTGTCCCCGCCTTTTATGTTTAGTAGCAGTTCAAATAATAAAAATGAATTGTATTACAAGACTCGAGCACCATGAGAGAGAGAGAGAGAGAGAGAGAGAGAGAGAGAGAGAGAGAGAGAGAGAGAGAGAGAGAGAGAGGGAGGGTGGGGGGGGGGGGGGGGGGGGGGGGGGGAGCTAATAGCAGTTTACATGTGGATCATTCGACGTTACGCATACTGCGCAGTGTCGTGTGCTTGAGTGCTCTGTTTCACAACCGGTACATAATGTCGAACAGTGGGTTGGATTGTTTGCTTTGCTGAGGGAACGAACGTCGGCCCTGTCATCCTGACCTTGACAAAGGGGACGATCGAGGAGACACGCAGTACGTTTCCTGCTGTACTGTGACTGTGACCTGCAAAAATAATGACTGACTGACGCACGACAGTGGGCGCTTCGTTTACAAGCAGGTTTAGAGTGCGTGCACACGTCGGCCCAGCAAAGGTGTCGTGGCACACGGGGATAACTTTCCCCCATGGAGAGAGCCCACCGAGCACCGCACTGTTACCACGAGAACGCCAACACGTTAAGCTGGTCGGTAAAAAAATAGCAGTTATTACGTTTGGGCGTTAGCGAGAATTGAACTTGCCGCTTCTCACTTTAATTTAAAATCAGGGCTCTGCTGTCGAGTCAGAACTGATGATACTTAATAAGTTATATTCCAGTTTCACGTCCACATCGACCATCCCAAAGA
>JADBJO010000795.1:82500-177500 GCA_016801955.1 Conus betulinus | reverse complement strand
CTCAGCCAGCTGTCTTTACCAGGGAACAACCTGACTAGTATTAATCTGACCACTGAGATCTCTTTAGTGCATGTGAATCTGTCGAGAAACGCCATCACGGACCTGGAAAGCGACACGTTCTCCTGCACAAAGATGTGGCTGTGATCGACCTATCCTGGAATAAGGTGATCAAACTGAGGGACGGCGTGTTCTTCAACCTCACCTCGCTGCACACCCTCAATCTTCAGCACAACCAGCTGGCCATGGTGTTTCAGCGCGCTCTGAGCTCCCTGCCCAGTCTCCAGAACCTCCATCTGGACAATAACCAGCTGAACACTCTTCCCCTCCACCTCTTGCGGGAGATGAGAGCTTTGAAAGTGCTGACCGTGAACTACAACAATGTGAGTATTCTCCCTTTCATGAAGAAGGCCACGGAACTGGTGCTGGTTGGCGCCAACTACAACCAGTTGTCTACCTTGCCGATATTTTCGGACGTGCCCAACTTAGAGTACATCTTTTTGCGCGGGAATAAACTGCGTCATGTGAACTCTGCCGCCTTTCTGAACGCGCCTATTCTAGCGTTCTTGGACTTATCGGAAAACGTCATCAGTTCCCTAGACTCTTTTCGGAGCCACCCTAGTTTGAGGTGGATTCGGCTGGAAAACAATTTTATTCAGGTGAGGATAAGTGTTTGTTTGTTTGTTTGTTTGTTTGTTTGTTTTACTTTGAAGGACAAATTCAGTGAATTGATCTATACATCTTTCCACCAGCTCGCTCACTTATACGATACGTTACCAGTTCCGGTAACTTTGACTTATTCTCAGCCGCACGAGCAAGAGTGAAACGTGAGATTTAATCACGAATCCTCATGCTGTGTGCCAAGCAACATCAGCCTCAGCTGACATGTTTACTCCAGCGAAGCGAGTCAGTGTTGGGAAAAAAACAAAAGTAGAAGAAAACTTCCCATTGTGTCATTAATTTCATTTACGTCCACGAATTAAGCTCCTGTCTATGAATGCTAGTCTTGATGCACCTGTGTTTGTCCCAAATCCAAATGAATATGTTGACATCCTAAACCCGCGTGCAGCCGGAGGGCAGGAGGGAGGGGGGGGGGGGGGGGGTTTATTTCTGTGTTAGGTGTTTCATTAAACCGCAAGGCTTCAGTCCCATCAAGTCTCTTTTATTGTACCTTCATTGCTCCTCCTCCTCCTCTCTCTCTCCTCCTCCTCCCTCCTCCTCCTCTCTTCCCCCCCTTTTCCTCCTTCTCCTCAATCTTCTTCGTTGCCAAGTTGGAACTCCTAGTTCACTTCTGGTGAGGTCTTTGAGTACCTGACTTTTTGATCCACCCTTTGACTCTGAGATAGCCATATTCTGTCTTCAAGGACCTCTTTTTCGACTCCTCTACCTCCTTCTAAGACTTAGTGTGGTAAGGCATGTCTCGTATGTCTATGCTGTGTCTGCATCACAGCGCCAAGGATAAGGTTGCCACATTCTGCTGTCGTCAGGGTTTCCTTTTCCGACCCCTCTACATCCTTCCAAGACATTAGTGTGGTATTGCCTTAGTTATCTCCACTGGCCATGGTGGTGTGTCTGCGTCACAATGCCACCTTTAGGGTCGCCCCCTCATTCTGCTGTCCTCAGGGGTCTCTCTTCTGCCTCCTTCCAGGACGTGAGTCTGGTGCTGCGCGGGATGCCTCAGCTGGCCGTGGTGTTTCTGGACAACAACCGGCTGACCAGGCTGACCAGCGTGATGTTCCCCAGGTCCCTGCGGGCTCTGTCCGTCTCCTGGAACCGGATCAGCTACGTGGAGTCACGGATGTTCGTGGGCATGCCCTTCCTGACAGCCGTCAACATGGGAGGCAACTCCAGGCTTTGGAGGCTCCCCTGGTCTCGGTATGGCGGGGATTCAGAGTTGTTTGTTTTTTTGCGGGGGAGGGGGGGGGGGGGGGGGATGGATAGGATGGAGTGGGTGCATACGTTGTAGTAAACTGCCTAATATGCTTTCCGTCCATCCCTTACTCTCTGTGTTTTGTTCACACACACACACACACACACACACACACACACACACACACACTCACACTCACACACGTGCGTGAGTACGTGTGCAAGGGCGTGCGCGTGTGTATGTGTGTGTGTGTGTGTGTGTGTGTGTGTGTGTGTGTGTGTGTGTGCGTGCGTGATTTCTCTCTTCCTGCGTACATCTCTCTTTCTATCACTGTCTTTGCCTGTCTGTCTGTCTGTCTGTCTGTCTGTCTGTCTGTCTCTCTCTCTCTCTCTCTCTCTCTCTCTCTCTCTCTCTCTCTCTCTCTGCGAGTGGTTTATGTGCGTACATGCGCGTGTGTGTGCATGAGTGTGTGTGTGTGTGTGTGTGTGTGTGTGTGTGTGTGTGTGTGTGTGTGTGTGTGTGAGGGGGGTTGGGGTGTTTTTTTTCCGCAGTTGCAGGGAGGAGTGACACAGGATTTGAGTTTCATTCATTCTGTTGTAAATTAGGTTTTTAAAAAAACGCCGTTTCGATAATACCTACAATATGCAATGCTTATAACGCAGTAGTAAATACAACACACACAGTAAATTGCAGAAAAGAAAAATGAATGCACAAAAAAATCAAACACAGTGCACAAAATAACACTAACCAACGTCATGCAATGCATTTCAGTACAACACGTTTTCACGCCTGCAGCAGACTCAGAAGTCGCCCAGCCTTTCGTTTATACAATTCAGTACAGCAGAACACGGAATCACACATGCAGCAAGTTTCTAACCCGCCCAGCCTTCCACCTATACAATGGAATGCCATGCAGTACGGAATCACCACTGTAGCAGAACTCGTCCTGCTTTCCTTTCCACCCACATAATCCAGTCTCGTACAACACAATCACCTCTGTAGCAGAAGTCGCCCAGCCTTTCACCTATATTATTCATTGCCCTACAACACGGAATCAACATGGAACCTGCCTGTGGCAGGTTCATTACCCGCCCAGCCTTCCACCCATACCACTGAGTCCCATACCACACGGAATCTCGCCTGTAACAACACTCGCCCAGCTTTTAAAATTCAGTCCCATAAACATTCGACCAGATACAAACCCGCCCAGCGTTACGACCGCCTATAGAACTCACAGATTCATAACCCACCCCAGCGTTCCACCCGCCTGCCACAGCAGTGGCAGAACTCACCCTGCCTTCCACCCATATAATTCAGTCCAATACCACACGGAATCACTCACGTGCCAGAACTCACCTGCCTTCCACCCATATAATTCAGTCCCATCCAACCCATATAATTCAGTCCCATACCACACGGAATACCACTCGCCCTGAATCAGTCCTATACCCACGGAATGCCTGCAGCAGAACTCACCCTGCCTTCCACCCATATAATTCAGTCCCATACCACACGGAATCCCCCCTGTGGCAGAACTCACCCTGCCTTCCACCCATATAATTCAGTCCAATACCACACGGAATCACCCCTGTGGCAGAACTCATCCTGCCTTCCACCCATATAATTCAGTCCCATACCACACGGAATCCCCCCTGTGGCAGAACTCACCCTGCCTTCCACCCATATAATTCAGTCCCATACCACACGGAATCACCCCAGTGGCAGAACTCACCCTGCCTTCCACCCATATAATTCAGTCCCATACCACACGGAATCCCCCCTGTGGCAGAACTCACCCTGCCTTCCACCCATATAATTCAGTCCCATACCACACGGAATCACTCCTGTGGCAGTCCACTCTCCCAGCCTCTCTCCCAAGCCAGCTTTCACCGTGGCCCCCAACACGTTCGTCTGTGACTGTGAGATGGCCTACCTCAAAGCCTGGGCCCTCACCACGACCACCGGGGACCCGAACCGGAACTGCGGGCCAGCCTGCCGGACTTCCCGAATCTGCAGTTCCTGGGGTGTCTCGATGGGTACGATTGGCTGTAATCTTGAATCTGTTTGCTTTTGTAGGAGGAGAATAATGACAGAAAGGTGTTGTGAATCAGACCGATTCTGTGCTGATCAGGAACGGCGCGGTTTTAAAGTAACATGCTGTATTTCCCATCGAATGTCTACGTTGTATTTTCAGTGAATGCCTGCGCCGTATTTTCAGTGAACATGTATACTGTGCTTCCATTGAATGTCTGTGTTGCATTTCCAGTGAATATCTGTGCTGTATATCCAGTGAATATCTGTGCTGTATATCCAGTGGATGTCTAGTGTATATCCAGTGGATGTCTATGCTGTATCCAGTGGATGTCTATGCTGTATTTCTAGTGAATGTCTTGCTGTATTTCCAGTGATTGTCAGTCTGTCCACAGGCCTGACCAGCGCAGGTCATACATCTGATAGACTAAGTCCTGTCCACCCATATAGTTTAGTCCCATACGTAATCACACCTGCAGCGTTCTTGCGCTGAAGCGAATGAAGATAAGTGATTGCTCATTTTCGTTGTCCTAATTGTTTTGTGTCTTGCGTAAAGAAGACCTAAGAGGTCGAAACGCGTCGTGTTTTGTCTTGTGATTCGTTTGTTCACGTTGTTGTTGTTGTTGTTGTTGTTGTTGTTGTTGTTTGCGGTTCGCTAATATTGATTCAAAATTCATTTCAGTTTAGTTGTTCGTTTATCGAGTCATCTGGATGTAAACCCTGCCCACAGCAGTCTCGTGGTGTAACGAATATAGAGTAGCCTAGCATATGTGGACCAGTCCACAACACGCAGCGACATCTCCATGATGTAACTGTAATTGTGCGAAGGCGAATATAATCACGTATTGTTTATTGTCATTTCCAGTGAAAATTACGCGCTTTTCAATGACGTGCCTCTGTCCGACTTCGTCTGTCCCTTTGAGAACGTGTTGTGCGACGACAGTTGCCCCTGCTGCTCAGCACCGTCCCAGCAGCCGCATTCCAACTGCACCTGTCGTCTCACGTGCCCACACGCCTGCGCCTGTTTCCACGGCGGTTCCAGACACGTCCAGCTGTACACACATGTCGTTTGCAGACAGCGGAACTTTGACGGAAGTGCCCGATCTGATTCCCGCCCGTGCCACTCACGTTCGTTTGGACGGAAATCGTTTAACGGTGTTGGGGAGTGACACTCTAAGGCACGTCACCGCGGTCATGGTCCTGTACCTCAACGCCAGTGAGGTAAAGGTTCTGGAGCAGGGCTGTTTTCTCGGGCTGGACGTTCTGCAAGTGCTGGATCTGAGCGATAATGAGGTCGCCAGGATTGAGGAGGACACCTTCGGGCAGCTGTCTGCGCTGGAAGAATTAGACCTGCAGCACAACCGCATCCGGTTCTTGCACCATGCAGCCTTCGCCCTGCTGGACGCTTTGAAGGTACTCTACCTGAACGACAACTGGCTGAAGCGGGTGGACTCGTTTGATGCTTTTCCTTCAACGGCTGCCTTCTCCCTGGCCGGCAACCCTTGGTCATGTGACTGTGACTTTGTCGCCGACTTCCTGAAATTCCTGATCAGCCACCGTGAGAACGTCCCGGACTATTCCTCCCTGCGTTGTTTCCCGGATGATACCGAGTCCGTGTCTGTGCCTGGGCTGACGTCCAACGGTACGTTCCTTTACGACAACGATTCCTCCTCCACAGGTAGTGATGGCCTGCAGTCCTACCAGAATCAGTCTGGTGTTCTGCTGTCAGAGTTTGAGTTCAGCCAACACTGCAGCAACTCAAGTCTCCCGACTGCTCTTCCACCCGACCGTAGTTCACAACCCGGTCACCTGTCTGTCATGACGACGGCGGCCCTCATTAGCATACTGGTGTGGTGTTGCTGGTTTTGGTGGTTGGGGTGATTATTGTTCGATGGCGGGCGGAAATCAAAGCGTGGATCTACGTCAGGCTGAACATCAGACTGTGGGATAAAGCCGTCAGATTAGACCGCCATTTTGCCGAAGCGGTTACAAGTAAGTGTGGGCGTAGTGCTTTTGGTGTTGGTTTCTTCTGTCTGTTGTGATGACGTCTGAAATTGTTGCAATGGTCGGTAGTTACCTTACACCCGACTATATGACGTTACTCGTTTGCAAACACAAGAATTGTATTCAGTTCTACCACCTCCTTGCCTTCAACTTTTACACACACACACACACACGCACACACACACACACACCACCCCCGAAAAAAAAAGAGCAAGAAAGAATGGAAGAAAAGAAAGCAATGGTGCCTTCTGGCATTCTGGCCTTGAACATTTGGCATACCATATGTTGATGCTAACAACGCAACCCACAGTGCATTCCGAGTATCTTCGTCGCTCGAGTCATGGGGGACGCGGGCTGTGGCATTATTTGGACCATTACGACTGTTGTTCTGTGAAATCATGGAAGAGTTTGGGACCGTCCCAATTCTAACCACTGGTGCGCAGATACTAGAGGATGTCAACCGTTCCTCTGACCTGAATGTTCAACCATATTTACGTCTATGGATGACATCACTCACACACGCACACACACACACACACACACACGCGCGCGCGCGCGCGCGCACACACACAACACACACACACACACACACACACACACACACACACACACACACACACACACACACACACACACGCACGCACGCACGCACGCACACACACACACACACACACACACACACACACACACACACACACACACACACAGAGGTTTATTCTTTATTATTCAGATGCGTGATGGTGCTTCCTTTCACTCGCCATACCAGCCTTCTGTGCCCTTTCAGTGGCATTACCCCCGCTGCACTCACCTCCACAAGGCTGTTTTAACTGTGTTTTCTGTAGACGTCAGCATGTTGCTCCAGAGATGCTAGTGTGGGATGGCGTAATCGGTAGGGTATTCGTGACTCCTTAATTTACCAGTTCACAAAACAGGTCGGTGAATCTTCATTTGAAAACTCACTGTTGTTGTTGTTGTTGTTGAAGTTGTTGTTGTTGTTGTTTTTTTTTCTCTCCAGAAAACAACGGTCTCCAGCCGACAACGGCGGGTGGGACTGGACGCCTCCATCCCAAGCTCTACGACGCCTTCGTGTCGTACAGCCATCAGGACGAAGACTTCGTGGTCAACACTCTGGTGCCTCGACTGGAGCAGCAAGGTCAGTGTTGTTCATGACGTAGTAAATTCGTTTCTTTCTTTCTTTCTTTCTTTCTTTCTTCTTCTTCTTCTTCTTCTTCTGTGTACGCAGGCTGATACTCCCGCGGACACTCCCTATATGGACAGGCAAGTATTATCCCATCTTCCCTAAAAGGGAGTGGAGTTTTTGTGCATGACCGTTTTTTTTGTATCCCGCCATTAAGGCAGCCATACTCCATCTCCGGGGAAGGTGCATGCTATGTGTAACGTGTCATCCATACCAACGGCCAAACTTGCCTTCTCTTCCGAAAGTTGGTCATGGGATTTTACGTGTGTGCAATATGTTATGCGTGCGTTCACACACGGAACCTCGATTTATAGTCTCATTCGAAGGACTGAATGGAAAATGGAGTCAGAACTAATGTTAACTCCGAGGGAAAAAAATCCCCCTGTACCGAAACGGCTCGGCGGAGATTCGAACCCGCAACCCTTGGATTACGAGTCCGGCGCTCTACCAACGGAGCTATTCCGGCCCCGTGAATTCGTTTCAAAGTCGTCGGCATCGGCAAATTCATGGAGACTTTCGTCGGGATGGAGGAGCCCACGGAAGGGGGGGGGGGGGGGGGGGGGGGGGGGGCGCTCATTCACACTGATTGCGTGACTAAGCAATCAGTGTCATAACTACAAAAGCGAAGTGAAGTTTTGGACATGTTGAATCAGAACAGGCAGCACTGAGCATCGCCAAAGGGACTCCGGCGGAAGAGTAGTGAATCTTGTGGTGGTGCTCCTTTCGGATAAGACGGTGCTAGGGCTGCAGCTAGCACTACCTCAGTGTGGTTGTGTGTGGGATCGCCGGAATGAGCAGCATGTCAGTCACGCCATTGTGGAAGCACAGAAAATGATAAGCAGAGGAAGAAGAAGAAGAAGAAGAAAAGAAGAAGAAAGAAGAAGAAGAGAAGAAGAAGAAGAAGAAAGAAGAAGAAGAAGAAGAAGAAGAAGAAGACAGACTGTTTCCACGACGACAACTAGGACACCCAGGAGAGCACAGACACCCGCTCTCGTTCAGCTGTTTCCACATACCCACAGTGACAAAACATAGGACACCCATTCAAATCGGAGAGCACAGACACCTGCTCTCGTTGAACGGATTTGAATTCACCCCAAACAGTCCTTGGTTTTCCATTTCATCCAAATCGGTTTTTTTACATTATCTTGTTTATTTCAGACCAACGAAATCGGTTAATGGCATGTTTTCCACATTAAATCGGTTGTTTTACATAGTTTTAGACAGACCAACGAACAGAAGCAGTTCAAAACATGGTTTCTTTGGGAGAGTTGACTGAGATGGCTTGAAGTTGGGTAACATCTAAGCCTACACAAATAAATGACTCATTAAGTGGCTTCAGCTTACATCAACATACCGAAAGACCAGAGAACTGAAGATGGATGTTTCAGTTTCGCGTGTAGACGGAAATACATGTATACAGTAAAGCACCTTATGTACATCAACACTTGGCTTCTGTATCCTTTTAGATTGTCTAGACATGACAATTCACTATTTCTTCTTCTTCTGCGTACGCAGCCTGATACTCCTGCGGACACTTCCTGTATAGACTGGCAAGGATTAATCCCATCTACCCAACATAGGGAGTGGAGTTTTGTGTGTGTATGACCGTTTTTTTAGCGCATGGCTACCTTAATGGCTTCAATATTTGGTGTTGCAATCCCGTGCCTCGTTTTTTCAGTCCGTAGACAAAATGATAGGTTATGTATTAACACGATTGTCGTCATTTGTTGTTCGAAAGGGGGGGGGGGGGGGGGAGGGGGGGGGGGGGGGGGGGGGGGGGAGGCTATGGGGAATCATTCATTATAGTTCAACACTCAAAATCTCTAACCAAAAATTGTGTTTTAATGTATATCAGAATAATCAGGAGACAAAGTGAGGCCGGACATAGAAAGCGGTCAAACCACTGTCCGGCTCCTAGCTGAGCATAATATGGGTTCTAAGGGGAAGACTAGAACCACAACTGAGTTTCATGCATGTGTGACAGATGCATGTCTGAGAGGATTGCTCTGTTTCTCTTTGGGCCTGGCTGATGCAAGAATATATTACAAAAAGAAGTGTAGGGTACAGCCACAAAGCCATATAGAGTCTCAAGTCGCAGTGAAACGCCCCTAGCTACCTCTTCACCCTATCCACCCTCACTGATCATCAAAAACAAATACACAAAAAAACAAAACAAAAAACAAGCAAAACGTTTCTATATTCTGTGGCCATTCATGCCATGCTCCTGTGCTGACCTCGGTCTCAGTGTACTGTCCATGTCCATGTCCGCAGTAGGTCCGTGTCTAAGGCATCAGCACTGGCAAGCTCATGTGTGGACTGTCGGTGGACAGATGTGGTGGAATCCTCCGGAGAAGAGATGGGGAAGGGGGAGGGATGCTGATCCATGCTGGCCCATCAACGTAACCGTTGCTGTTGTCATGAGGGGCCTTAGTAGATTGTTTCTGGATATATCGGATCAGAACAGGCGCCAGTGCCCCATCGAATTGACTCGGCAGCAGTGCAGTGTGTCTCCTCCGCTGGGTTGCTTCATGACGACCTGGTATTAATCGGTTTTTGCGGTATGCAGACTCTTTGGCTTCGACGGGATAACCCAGCGTGTGGCTGTGTATCATCATCATCGCCTATTACCCCTCCTGAGGTACAGGCCGCCAACCAAGGACCTCCAGACATCTCTGTCCTGGGCTCTTTTCTCCAGCTGGTTCGAAGTCATCCCCATGTTCCTGATGTCTGCTTCCAGGTCCCTGCGCCAGGAGTTTCTTGGGGGTTCCATGCTAGGGCTTGTCTGGTGATATTGCTTGCAGGCTTCCACAGCGTAAGTCCAATCCAGCCCCAATGTCGTTTCTTGATTTCCTGTTCTGCGGGCAGCTGGTTTGTTCTCTCCCAATACTCGGTGTTGTTGATGGTGTCTGGCCATCCGATGCGGAGAATCTTGCGCAGGCAGTTGTTGATGAACACCTGCACTTTCTCGGTGGCTGTGTATAGGGTGGTCGAAATAAGCCACCTGGAAGTAATGCCACCGAGATGACACGAACGATGACACACACATGAAAAGGTCAAAGCACTCGTATATAAAACACACCCGGTACTCCCTCCATTGCAGGTCCTCGGCGCTACAGGCTGTGCCTGCACTACAGGGACTTCCCCGTGGGGGACTGTATCGCCGACACCATCATGGAGAGCGTGGAGAACAGCCAGAGGACGATCCTGCTGCTGTCCAGGCATTTCCTGGACAGCGAGTGGTGCCGCTTCGAGTTCCGCACGGCCCATCAGCACGTGCTGCGCCAGGGAGGTCACCGCCTGGTGATGATTCTGATGGAGGACCTAGAGGAACAACGCCTGGACCCTGACCTCAAGGTCACATGCAGTGTTTCTCTGTCTGTGTGTGTCTGACTGTCTGTCTGTCTGTCTGTCTCTGTCTCTATCTCTCTCTCATTGGCTATCTCTCTTGCTCTCTCTCTCTCTCTCTGGCTCTCTCTCTCTCTCTCTCTCTCTCTCTCTCTCTCTCTTCTCTCTCTCTTCTTCTCTCTTCTTCTTCTCCTCTCTCTCCGTCTCTCCTCCTCCCCCTCTTCCTCCTCCCTCTCTCAGTCCCTCTCTCTCTCCTCCTCCTCTACTCTCCTCTCTCTCTCTCTCTCTCTCTCTCTCTCTCTCTCTCTCTCTCTCTCTCTCTCTCTCTCTCTCTCTCTCTCTCCCTCTCTTCTCTCTCTCTCTCTCTCCTTCTCTCCTCCCTCCCCGTTCCCACCCCCCTCCCTCTCTCTCTCCTCTCTCCTCTCACGCTCTCGTTATTTCTTCTCTTAGGTTTCTTCTTTTGTCTTTCATTCTTTCAGAAGAAAATGGAAGTGGTTACAGGAAATTTAATATGAGACCACCTTTTAAATCTTACATCCGTCTTCGTGTTCCATGTCTCAGGATATGATGTCTCGACAATTCTCCCGCGCGCAATTCCCCGCTCACAAGTGTCCAACCATTCCCAGTGGACTTTCCTTGCTGTAGGCAGGGAAGTAGCGGTGACGGGGGAGTAGTGGTATACTGCCAGTCTCAAAGCTCGTTCACTTTATTATCTGTATAATGTCCAGCTAGAAAGACATTAAAGTTGAAATAATTTTGAAATTGTAGTGTGTGTGTGTGTGTGTGTGTGTGTGTGTGTGTGTGTGTGTGTGTGTGTGTGTGTGTGTGAACATGAATAGAGAGGGAGATGATATTGGAGGGGTGAGGACTTGTCCGTTCTCTGTAAACAGCTCCACCGTCCTTTTGCATTGTGACTTGCTTTCACCTAAGACGATGCCCAGTGCACCAATCATCCGTTCATCAGCGAACGCTCCAGTCAGGAGCTTCAACAATTCATTCTCTACCTCAAGCCTACGTGATGCAGTGTAGTGGTCACTGATGGCCGTTCACTCTCGTATCGTTCAAAACTCTGTATGGCGGGGGAGTTATTACTTGCGAAAACTAACTCGCGGGAAATTGACATCCGCGAGAAGAGTGGGCGGGAAACTGACCCGTGGGAAACTGTGGGCGGGGAATCGTCGTGGCAAAATGGTTAGCGTCGCAGGCGGCCGGTTGGGAGGTTGTGTGTTCAATTCCATTCAGAACCATTTATTTGGGGGGGGGGGGGGGGGGGGGGGGGGGTTCTGCCCCGACCACCAGCGTCTACCCAGAGTTAAGTTTGTTGTGGTCTCTATTTGGGAAGGTTTGGATCACATAGCTGAGTTCCATCCCCCTGATGGATGCGCCGCTGAATGTAACTCAGTTTTTCCGATCAACGCTGCAGGTGTCTGCATCTCTCGGGCCTGTTTGACGCCGGGATTTGTTATGAAAGCATGGGCAGAGTACAGTCCTAACATGTAGTTTCAGACTAGAATGGAAACCCGTAGCATCATCTAATTCTCATCCTCATCGATCTTTTTTTTTTGACAGGATAGTGTTTTAAAAAGTCGCGTACGTTATAGTTTTTAGTCATGAAGGTAAGATTGTCAATGTTTCGTGCGTGTGTGGTTTTTTTTTTATCATTTACGGAGAGAGAGAGAGAGAGAGAGAGAGAGAGAGAGAGAGAGAGAGAGAGAGAGAGAGATTTTGGATAATTCTACAAATAGAGTGGCATGTTACAGACAGGCTCTCTTTCTCGCTTCCTTTTCCCAGATGGCGATGAAGACCCGCACCTACCTTACCACCAGAGACCCTTGGTTCTGGGAAAAGCTATACTTCGCCATGCCTGACCTCCCCTGCTGCGGTCTCCATGACAACCAGCAAGGGACACAACTCCCGGCGCCCGACCACTCACCCGAGGCCCAGGACGGTGTAGAGTTCCAAGGCAACGCACCAGACCCCCAGAGGGACCAGGCGCTGGAGACTCTAGAAACTGCCATCCCTTAAGAAGAACTGTCCAACTTGGGAGGTCACCTTCCGCATGCTCAGGACAATCAGAGGCACGACAATGCAAGCTCAGTTCCATGTCGGATACAGCCGCAGCATAAACCGACTCGAGACAGCTTGACTTCCTTTACGAAGAGGCAGACGACAGTTTAACGAGGAAAAACGAATTTCAGATGTTGTAGTCCACTTGCCAAGCCAGATGCGCCAGTGAGAAGCACATGACGGGCAAAACGACAGGTTTACAACTGATGCCAGAACTGATGCTGACACCTGTTCAAGAGCATGAATTGCATGGCAAAATCAAGCAAAAGAAAGGCTTTTACTGTCTATGGTGCGTGGCGGGAAATACTGGTGGTGCTTCATTAGAAAAGATTTCCTTTCGGCAGCGAGGATCTTATCAGGTGAGTGGACCATGTCATCCAACTGTATCAGAAATTCTTAATATACCAGCACCAGAAATTCTCAGTACACCAGCACTAGAAATCTTCAGTGCACCAGCAACAGAAGTCCTCAGTGCACCAGAACCAGAAAAAGTGCCCCAGAACTAGAAGTCCTCAGTGCAGCACCAGAAGTGTTACGTATGCTATTACTGGAATGTTCAGCACGTTACCCACACACACAGATAGCCGCAGTCCTAGGACAAACAGAATCTCCTTCTAAACTTCAGTTCCTCGGCGAGAACTCCGAAGTTTATCTCCATTGCTGAGATTTTTGCCTATGTGACCGGTTTTATGGTCCCACCAGTAAGGATGTTTAAATTTGACACCAGTGTGTGTACGTGTGTGTGTGTGTAGGAGGGGTATGTTGTGATGGTGAAGCGCGTGCGCGCACGCGCGCGTGTGTTTACGTGTGTGTGTGTGTGTGTGTGTGTGTGTGTGTGTGTGTGTGTGATATCCATCATATCCGAGACAATGGCCAGTTCTTCGACAAAAGATGGTTTGAAATTTTATATTTGTGCATTTTTTTTTATATTTGTGCATTTTTTTATTTTTTTTTTTTTTTTAAGGAGGCGCTGTTGGCCTTCGTAGTTGTTGCTTTCTTGAGTTTCAGGACAACAGCCTGGAGCTGAATTACTTCGCTTTTGCTTCTTCAGGGAGGGTGGGGTGGGGGGAGGGGGCTGGCTTTGCTGCAGCGGCCTTTCTTTGTCCCGAACGGAAGGATCCAAACGTTCCACTGCCTTTGGTCTGTTTCAGAATACTAGTCGGCAATTAACTACAACTTTTTTTTTTTTTACATTCCTGAATGTCGTAGATGGCAAGTTGAGCGTGTTGGACAGAGTCCGGGATCTTCCATGTTGTATTGGATCAATATTAAATATAATGTACGAAAGTTTCTGTGTGTGTGTGTGTGTGTGTGTGTGTGTGTTCTTCCATTTAATTATTAATCATCTAGCGATTGGTCATTCACAATGACGTGAGATGTGATGCGCGCGCATCTTGCCAGTGATGCTTGTATCATGCCAGAGACAAGACACGTGCTTTTTCCGCCAAAAGAAAAATCACCTTTTCACAGTGCCAGTCCATTCTTTTTATTCTTTTTTTTAAACTTCATTGGTTTAAGATAGCAAGGCTGAGTCCTGTCAGTGACTTTTTATCAGCCAGACTTCGTGTTGCTGATCAGATCAACAAAATAGTAACTGCCGGCTTTCAGCCCGGTATCGGTACCGAGTCTGGCACCATGGCCTCACATGATCAAGGTGAAAGGCCTGCCGTTGAAGGTAAGGACTTGAGACATTCCAAACCGGAGGAAAAATTAGAGGACAGGCTTCAAGATGTAACTCAAAGTTTGGATGCGAAATGGGAAAAGAGAGGTTCGATGAATTTGAAACTCTTTTGAGAACTTCTTTAAAACGTAAACTCGATACCGGAGACATGAGCGGAAACGATTCTAACGTGGAATATGACGAACGCGATGTTTTTGTTCTACAAGAGGATCAAGAAGAGCTAGACCTACAGCAGTGTGAAAAGACACCGATTGCGGGAAATGCGTGTAGTTTTGCCTCTATAACCACTAAGAAAGACAAGCTCAGCTGTTCGATGAAATTGAACAAGAGCTCAGTGGAAAAGAAATGCTAGGTTCAAAGGTCAGTGATGGTTTGGCAACACTACAGTGAACGGGCGTTTTAGCCGAAAGTTGAGCGAAAAGGTCCAGAAGGACAAATTTGAGGCTCACAATCGACCGGAAAATTGTGCAAAATTAGTTGTGCCATTGGTAACAAGGAGGTATGGACCAAACTTTCAACAGATCAACGCAAATCGGGTCTGAAAATCGCACCATCGCACACGCACAGCGCGTCATTATCAAGCAATGATCGCTCGCGTGGCAGACCAGAACGAGGCTTCGCGACAAAATGCGATGCAATTGCGTTGCTAGGACACGCCACACAAGAGCTATCTATGTTCCGCTGTCGAGCGATGTGTCCACCGGTCAACCCGCGCTTGTGCGACGAAACGATTGACGTTACGGAACGTTACGGACAATCTTGCATCCAACCTCAGGAAATAGTGCAGGTCCCAATGGCAGGTACCTTCAGTAGGAAGGTATCTGCAATTCCGTAAATCCAACTCTCTCCTCCTCTCCCCTTCCCCCCTCCCCCACCCCACCCTTCTTTGCACACTATGTCCACCTTCATTCTCTCAGTAAGTTTTTTTTTTTTTTTTCAGTCGTCTTCACCCAAAACGTAACAATAATAGTCAAACACTTGACTGTGGTTATATCGGAAGAAGAAGATATTTAATGGAGAAGATAGACTACAAGGCCTTGTCTGTTGGGGAAAAAAGGGAAACAACCCCAAATTTAATCGCTTCCAGTGTGACGGAAATGGGGGCAACCGGAAAGGTTTTTTCTTTTTTTTTTTTTTTTTTTTTTTTTTTTTTTTTAAGGGGGCCGTCTCGAACAAGCATTCCCAGCCAGACGTGGGGGCTATCAGTACCCCAAACCATAGACACAAGGGCAGCGCTACAACAGCTTCCCCAAACGGCGCAACCAAAGGAACAGCTTGTCTCAGTAACTGAGGTAAGTGATTTTGATGCACAGTTAGCAGTTGCTGACACTGGAAGCAGAAGAGTTTGAAGCAGGAAGACTGGCTAAATTTTACAGAAAGTTGGGTTAAACTGACATCAGACCTTAACATCCTAAAATCAGTGACTGGTGCTGAAATTCAGACTGACTGTAATCTGGAAGATTTACCAACTTTGTCATGTCCACCCTCATAATCATTCAGAATGAATGCTGCAGAAACAGCTGTTATTGATGAAGAAATTGACAAATTGCTTAGGAAAAAAGATATAACAGAGTGTGAGCACACGCATGGAGAAGTTTTGTCACCAATCTTCACTAAGCAGAAAATAGATGGATCACAGAGAATGATCCTAAACCTAAAAAGTCTAAATTGAAAAATACATATCACCATTTTAAGATGGACACTTTGGCTACGGCCTTGGCTTTGGTTAGCAAAAACTGCTATATGGCATCATTAGACTTGAAAGATGCTTACTACTCTGTACTCAGAATGCTGCTGAGATTTGAATGGAAATGAAAATCTTTGAATACAACAGCTTTCTTGGATGATTCCTTGCTTATGGGCATTTCAAAGAGACGGTGCCAGGAAACTGATATTGACACACTGGACACATTACATAAGCTAGGATTCATTGTACATAAGTTTTTTCAACCAACTACTGTGATTCAGTATTTAGGAGTGATCACTGACTCCGTCTCAATGGCGGTCACTCTGATCTCAGAAAGGAAAGAGATAATGCTTCTAGGCTGTAAGAACCTGTTGAAGGCAGCCGAGGTATCTATAAGAGATTTGGCAAAAGTCATTGGGTTAAAGGTGTTCAGCTTTCCTGCTCTTAAATTTGGGCCCCTGCATTACAGGCAGTTGGAAAAAAGATAAATGTAGAGCCCTGAAGAAAAGCAAAGGACATTTTGACCAGGTGATGGAGATATCTAAAGCGGTTAAAAAAAATGGGGGGCTGACATGGTGGATTGACAATATTTCTGATGCTTTCAATGATGTGTGTTGCAGAGATCCAGACATTGTGATCCATTCTGATGCAAGGCTTTATGGCTGGGGCGGCGTATGTGCAGAAGCCTCTTCAGGAGGAGTGTGGTCACCAGCAGAAAGGACATTTCATATAAATTACTTGGAATTAAAAGCTGCATTTTTTGCTTTGAAATCTTTTCAGATGCAGCTTCAAGGGAAACATGTAAGGCTCATGCTGGACAATACCACAGCCAAAGCATGCTTAAACCACATGGGTACATCTCACTCTGACTCCTGTAATGATTTAACGTTTCAGATCTGGTCTTGGTGCATTGGACATAATATCTTTGTCAGTCCAGCCCACATACCAGGAGTGGAAAAATGTGGCTGATGCAGAATCCAGGAAGGTAAATCTGGACACTGAATGGAAGCTGAACAATGATCTTCTGCAAGCTGCTCTTAGACAGCTGAATGCAGCACCTGACGTAGATTTGTTTGCTTCTAGGCTGACTGCGCAAATGAAAAGATTCATCTCTTTCAGGCCAGATCCAGATGCAGAAGCTGTTGATGCTTTCAGTGTAACTTGGAGAGACATAAATTTTTATGCTTTTCCTCCTTTCAGCGTTGTCACCCGATTCCTCCGGAAGGTGCAGAGGGATCAGAGTTCTGGTGTGCTGGTGGTCCCAGATTGGCCAACTATAATGAATGATTCCCCATAGCCGAACAGAGAGATTGAGAGAGAGAGAGAGGGGGGGGGGGGGGGGGAATGGGGCGAAGGGAGAGAGAGGGCGGGGGGAGACAGACATAGCTCTGACAGCTTGGTTTCTTCCGTATTGCACACGACGAAAAATCGAGTTGTGATTTTTGTTTAGCCAAGCATCTCTGTATCACATTGTCTCTACAACTTTGAGCCTACTCTCAGGGGACATGGATCAGTCAAAACTGAAGTACGGAGTAAAGCGCGGAAAGTTGATCTACGTCAGGCTCCTTGTTGTCCAAATCGGGATCTTTGTTTCCTCTACTTAGAAGCTCTCCGTTGTTTCGTTATAAACTCGGTAGGTGCATACAGATCAACTCGCGGTACGAGACGGCACATAATGCTACTGGGGGGAGGGGGGATATATATATATATATATATATATACACACACACACACACACACACACACATATATATATATATATATATATATATGTGTGTGTGTGTGTATGTGTGCGTGTGCGTGCGTGTGTGTACGTGTGTGTGTGTGTGTGTGTGTAAAGAGGAAAAGGAAGAGAGAGAGAGAGAGAGACGGATTCATTGACGTTATCGCATTTTGGAAATTCCCACTCGAATGCATTCTCGATGTGACAAGCCACCATGGTCCCAGTCTTCTGTCCCCGGTGGAAAGAAGGTCATCCACTTCAGACTCCGCTCTCTCCGGCTCCTCCCACAGTGCGAGTTTCTAGGCTGTAGGAGAAAGGCCCTGCTGTGAACATGATCGGTATGGTACGCTGAAGAGAGAGAGAGAGAGAGAGACGCTTTATTCAAAAGGATCGTGTTTCAGGACAGGTAATCTACAAGTGCCAGCTTGTATTCTCTCTCTCTCTCTCTCTCTCTCTCTCTCTCTCTCTCTCTCTCTCTCTCTCTCTCTCTCTCCCCCCAGCGTCCACACAGCGAGCGAGGTGGCAGCATGTAGTGTTCCGATAGCTCCCAAGGTGGTAAAAGTGGTTGATGGACGACAGGATGTTACAGCCTTTCTTCTCGCCACTAGCGACGATCTCTTGTCTAAATCTCACAGGTCAACGGCTTCTGTTGAGCGTTTTGTGTGATCGGGAGTCGGTATCAGTGACCTACAGCACCCGCCTGATGGTTTCAGGTATAGCCATGGAAACAACAATTAGTATAATGACAGACCATGGAAGGCAGACTATGATGTCAGATTTTGACTCCCGCCTTGGCTTCAGGTTGTGTCAGACCGGCTGACATAGGCTAGAACACCAAGGCGACATCAAAATGTTGTTATGCTCTGCATAGTTATGCGGGGATTGTCTTCGGTTGTGACAAGCTCCTAGCATAACATTGTCAGTCTCCAAATCCCCCGAAGTCGGAGTGTGGCTGCCCACGTGGCGGGGTAATCAAAAACGGTCGCACACGTAATGTTCTCATCCCCAGATGATGCATTTGTACCATAGTGTTCAAGTACTTCAGATGATCCCTGGAGTCTTTTAACCAGGGTACGACAACAACAACAACAGATATTGATTGCAAGACCCCAGCCACTTACAGTGTTGTTGAGGGAGTTTTGGTGGTTTCGGTTCTTTTTTCCTTCCTGTCCCATCTTCTGTACCATTTCTGTGGCATTTTCACCACACCGCTCGTTCTGGATTCCCGTCCACACCCACACCCTGGTTTGTCCTAACGGGAAATTCACAAGGAGCAGTCGAAGTCAAGTTGTCATTACGCAACCCACCAGAGGAGATACTGCACTGTTGCCGAGTCACTTCAGTGTTGCTCAGTGAGGCTGCTTCTTCCTAGACTGGACAACGTATGGGCATTGCATGGACAGGAATCTAGACTGATTGGCCATCTCTGGGGACGATAAGGAGTTATTTACCGTGGGATGGGACGATTTCTGAGCACGAACTGAAGATGGATCACCCAAAGACCATTAGGATACCCGAGGAAAATGATCATGGCCATTCTGCAGACTGGAAAACCCCATTTCAGCACTCCTGTCTACGTTCAAAGACCGTATCTTGACAGAATGACCCACAGACTAATTATCAGCAAACATGACAAGCCTGCACAGAGCTTCTACTGCGACCAAAGATACTGACTGCCAACTTCAACCTGTCAGCACAGAGCTGTCAGAAAAATCGCCTAACTCTCCATTCGAAACGCAGAGTAATTTTTTATGCAAAACGAAGTGCATGACTAACGAAACACATCGATGTTTGTTACGTAACAATCTCTAAAAATAGAAGCAAATGGGTTTAATCCAAAGGACAGCGGAACAGAGCCACTTCAGTTGAACGCGCTGCAAAAAAGCTACGTGTTTAAGAACATTTATCCCATAAACAAAATTCGAAGTCCATACATGTAAAGCTAAAAAAAAAAGAGCTTACGAATAAAATTTTCTAAGACTTAAACATGTACCTTATCCAAAATTCGAAGTTCATACATGGAAAGCTAAAAAATGAACTAACAAATAAAATTTTCTAAGACTTAAACATCTACCTTTAACCGGCTTAACACCAAACGATCTCAAAGACAAAAACAAAACAAAACAAAACAAAAAAAACTTCCTAATAATCGTGTTGCATAATGTCAAACACAATAAGACTGAATCAAATAAACTAATCAAACGGATAAACTTTGTCACCTTGAGGATATTCGCTTAGTTCCCATCCACATTTTATTCATGACGATCAGATGTTCTCTCTCTCTCTCTCTCTCTCTCTCTCTGATGCCAGTTGAAACCGACACGACGAAGTCGTGAACGTCACAGACGAAGTTCTAAAAGATTCGGCTCTTGCAAAAATGTGCAAGTCTTACTACGTTCACAACTTACGCATTGAAAAGTGCCAATTCCCTCACCCAGTTAAAAGTTACAAAAGTAATAACCTTTTTTTTTTTTTTCTCTCCAGATCTGGCGACAGTTTTTAGCCGTCGAACCACAGACCTATCTATTTTGCCAGTTGTATGGGTGGCGCCGCGCGCACGGCGATTCAATTGTTATGTGGTTTGCAGACAACAGAAAAACAGACAACAGAAAAATAAACAGGCCTAACTAAGCACATCCACCTTATCTTGACTCCTACCATCTACTAGGCCTAAATAAAATCAGCTGGGTTCAGGAAATCATCCCTATTACATAGCACTTACAAATCAAGAAGATCAATAAGTAATAAATACCATTGAAAATAAGTATTTTTGGAGCACAACTTGATTTTTCAACAGTTTTTTTTTTTTTTTTTATGTCATCTTGACCATGAATTATTATGCAGGAAGCTGTCACTGTACGGTATAACAGGGAATACTCTGCAGGTGATGCACTTCAAACAAAAGCGTCTGCAAACTGTTTAATACCAGCTCTTCTCTTTCAAGGGCACTGTTTAAATAGAATCAATGAATGTATGTGTGAGTGTGTGTATGTTTGGTGTTGATATGGATGTACATATCTATTATTGTACGTGCATCGGCAAGTTTGTGTTTAGTGTTTTTTTGTTCGGAGGTACTGTGTTTGCACTTTTGTGTGGAAACGTGATCCATTGCCTAAAGAAAATGTGCGTCTTGTGTATATAAAAAGTTGAAATAGTACAAGAAAGAATGAGATGAATGTGTGTCGTATTGTACATTCTTTATTTATTCAGGATTCATGTGAACTCTCTTGTGGTTCACACAAACAGCTCCAAAAACTGTGTTCACTTCGTCACAGAAAAATGTTGACATCTTAGGAGACTGGTGTGATGTAATCAGGTCACTGAATCCCCCCCCCCCCCCCCCCCCCCCCCCCCCCCCCCTTTTTTTTTTTTTTTTTAATGACGATAATGATAACATTACAAAGAAGGCAAAACAACCATACAGCAACGGTTTGTTTTTGTCAGTGACGAAGAAACTGATGAAGTGGATAGTTCTAGTGTTCTATATGTACGTACGGACTACAATTTTTCTTGCACTAATCATATGAACAGTTCATGTAAATCAATATCTAAAGTGTACAATCTGTGCGGAATCATCGTTTCTTGAATTTCAAGCCAGGAAACTATTGCTGTACGCACATATTTTCTCAGTCATGTCAGTTATGTCATGGTGCCTCTCATCAGCGTCTGCAAAAGAACACTCAAAGCAGTTATTTTAAAAACTTCAAGTCGTAGTGAAACAGTGATTATACTAAAGCAAGATTTCCCCCGCTAAGAAAATATGTTTGCGCTCAATAAATGTGTGCCTATACATAAATCTGTATCTGATTCAGCCCCACAAACTCTTCAGTCTAAAAGTAACACGAATTTTCGAAATCCAAACCATTTTCTCGTTCCCAAATCTAGAATAGACTTATTTCAACCATGCTTTTCTTACGTTGGTTATTTGCTTTGGAATACACTCCCGTCGCGGGTTCCGATGCTCTCATAGTATATAATCACTGACAGGCTTTTACGGTCAGCCTTGTGGTACGCCAACATGAACTACAAACCTCATGTGCATTGTCGTGATGCCGTTTCCTGACTGTTTACTGTTTGTTAGTGCATTTTTAAACATCTTGATAAAATTAATAGGTATCATTTTTTTTTTTAATACTTGTTATCCCACTTTGATAAATAAGAGTTATACTGTGACGCAGCAGTTAGCGTCGCGGGTTTCCCGGTTGGAGGTCGTAGGTTTGATTCGCATAGAGCACGTTGGTTTCGTGACAAAGCAATTATTGTAATCGGTAGAAAATTTAGTTGGTGGTGCCCTGCGTATTTTAGTTGCTGGCGCCTTCGTATATCCCCCCCCCCCCCCCCCCCCCCCACACACACACACACTTAACCCCCATCTATACCCCAATCTCAACCGTACTCACTTCCCATGTGCCCTATTCTGTCCTCTATTCTGTCCTCCCCCCCCCCCCCCCCCCCCCCCCCCCCCCCCCCCCCCCCCCCCCCTTTTTTTTTTTTTACGATCTCATTATTCTACCCGTCACAAATGACCGGTGACTGTCACTCCCTTTCACTGGATATTCCCTTCCATTTGAGCCCCCCCCACCCTCCTCTGCCCTGTTTTAATCAATAGTAAATTTTATGCGATAGTATAAAAACCTTAATTTTATGCGCGAGTAGGATGACATGGTGCATTTATGTCTGCAGTTCTCCTGTCCCAGAAGAAGGTCCCTTTTTTGGGACCGAATACTGGACAAAAATAAAAAGGAAAAGGAGTCAACCAAGCGGTTTTGTGATCCTTTTTTTTTTTTATATATATTTTATATATATATATATATATATATACCTGTTACACAGGTATGTAACTACCCTGGTTACTTCAGGCCCATCAGGCTCAGAATGATGATATTGGAGAGATTCAAGAAAGGGGTGGAAACCCTCAGAAATGGGACGTTGACCCCAAGCCGCTGGATCAGTGGTATAACAGCACACCACACCACAGTCATTTGAGGAAGCAGAGTAGCTGGTGTTCAAGATCAGCAAGATGACTTGGAGAAGGCATGGTCTGAAGAACACTGCATGTGAGGTTCAGACAACAGTGAGCTGGGAGAGCTGGCGAGCACAAAGAGCGAGAAGTGGGCATCCTAAGCCCGAAAGCCTGGGGACAAGCTACGAAAGAAAAAGAAGGCGAAAGGACAACGACCTTTCGCGGGTCAACGCGAGGCCTCATAGGATCAAGGACTGTGTCCAACGACCCACTCCCGGCCACTGGTACTGACAGTTGGTCGCGGCCATAACGTCACCCAGGTGTTGATCAGTAAGAGCAGCTGTTGGTAACTAACAAACAAAGTAGGGTAACTCTTGTTCCCATGATGAAATAAAATACGCGCCCGTAGCTCCAAACAGAACAACAAACAAGGAAACACTGCTTGTTCTGTGTGCTCTGTGCAGTCATGTCTGTTGGGTCATTCGGTGTCGTAAGCAGCATTCGTTTGGAGTTATGGACGTGAATTTATTTCATCATGCGAGCAAGAATTACCGTACTTGTTTATTATTACTGTTTACTGTTCCCTGCTTCATTTAAGATTTCCTATGACTCGGCGATCGATTGGGTCTTGCGGACTCACATAGGGTCACTCTGGGGAGTTTAGTCTGGTAGTGTACTGGACGAAGATTGTAGGAACACCAGCTGCCCACCACACCAGCCATGTGCGGAACACCACCACCCTTTCCTCCACCACAACCCACAGACAGACCTATCTGGTAATAACATGCCCCCAAGAGCCTCCGGGTGATAGGACGTAATCTCACCACTTGACTTCAGGTCCACACCTCATCGTGTGGGTTTATCAGTATTTCGCTCACCTTTGACCCCCAGCCTCATCGTATCGTTCAGGGACAGAATACAGTTTGACATGAAATTGAAAATGAGATGAGGCAGGGAACAGCAAACAATAAACAATGAACAAGTAGGGCAACTCTTTCTCCCATAAGGAAACCTAACACAGAGTAACTTTTATTCAAGACTGGCACAGCCTTTTAAACTTGAATAAAGTCAGACAAATACAAAGACGAACAATCTAATAGTGGGGAAAAAAGTACTTGTTTATTAGAAACAAAGGCAATAGCCCTCCAAAGGGAAGAAAACAGTATAGAAGATCACGATGCCACTCTTCTAATTTTCAGCCACGTGGCCTTTTTCAAGAGAAAAAAAAAAAAAACACTTGAAAAAGGCCAAGAGGCCGAAAATTAGAATAGTGGCATTGTGACTTTCTACTTGTTTATGTTTACAGTTTGACATGTTCTGAATGGACTCGTAGTTTTAGACACGTGACCCCGGCTTCGGATATAAACGAATAACGGAGGAAACACTCCGACCAATAACCGTCGGCCTTTGCTGATCATTCCCTTAATTGAGGGACACTCCCATCCCCATCCTTCTCTTGAATTCGTTGTAAGCATATTCGACTGTATCATGAAATTTTTGCAAAACATGTCTATTTTGTAAGCTTACTGATATTTGTACTGACATTCAAAATTAGACACTGTTCAAACAATGGCTCAGTAAGAATGTCGAGGATCATCTGTGTGTGTGTGTGTGTGTGTGCGCGCGCGTGCGTGCGTGCGTGCGTGCGTGCGTGTGTGTGTGTGTGTGTGTGTGTGTGTGTGTGTGTTCTTCTTCTTCCTAAAGACTGGTTCACTCAAAAAACGAGTAGCTCAGCAACATGTTGCTTGCTTCAGTCGTCATTCTCATTGCGGATGCTGTAACTATTCGGACGACTATTGAAAAAGTTTAGGCAAACCTAAACTCGGACTTACCGATAAAACAAAATGTAGCTAACAAACAATAAACGAGTAGGGTAGCTCTTGCTCCCATAAGAAAACCTAGCGCAGAGTAACTTTTATTGAAGACTGGCAATGAAGTTACTTTTGTGCTAGGTTTTCTTATGGAAGCAAGAGTTACCCTACTTGTTTATTACTTACTGTTCCCTGCCTCATTTCATTTTCAAAATTATAGCTAGACTGAAGAACCCGAAAAACTGGGATGGAGAGAGAGAGAGAGAGAGAGAGAGAGAGAGAGAGAACAACTTAGCAATAAGTTTTAAAGACATACTGTGACATTATGATCTGATTGTGTGCTTAATTCCATCTCTTTCCGGTCGGCTTCAGTTTTACCCTTTTGGTAAATTTATAGATCGCAGTGGACATATATCCCGTTTCATACAATAGTCGAGAATGAACAGCTGGCTATATCTTCCGGTTTGGGATTTGTTTACAACACAACCTGCACCTCTCCGAGTTCTCTGAGTACACACACACACACACACACACACACACACATTTGTCAACTGGACGAAATGTGGTAAAAGTCTAAATTAAGTCCAGTCGTGGCTTGCCTTTTTAAATCACTTCGTCACCACGATGATCTATTTTTAGTTCTTTTGTGCAGGGCAGTAAACCATCCCATAATATTTACTGAACTACACAGGATATGACCTTTGTCGTGAATATTATTTATGCGCCATAAATTTTGATCGAATTTGCTTGTCTTTTCAATACAAACGGAAATTCTGTTTACTGCCATATGTTATACTCATACATATTTCTATAAAAATGTTTGTGTATGTCTATGCATCTACGGTTTAAGTGAACTATATTCTAGCGGAAGAATACTGATCAAACTGTAGTAAGTCCCATGAAACGACTAGCAGCAATGAATGTGATCCTGAGTCTCGTTGGTGCTAAATAATTCAGAATTGTAAAACAATGGGAGGGACATTATAAACAGTGTCATCATCATTGAAACTGCAGGTTGTGGACTTCAGAAAACTGACTGTTTGGGCTCAGATTCTTTGTCCAGTGTGAAGTACAGATCTTTGAATATTTTGTTCATCGAAAGATCGTAAAGAAAGGAGACGAAAATGTCTGGGCTTGGAGCGCGCAGTCAGGTCCGAAAGGACACCAAAATGCGTATCAGGGCCTTTCCTGTAAGTTTTAATTGTTTTCAGTAGTTACATTTTAGATATTTACGTCAAATAGATAGAACTAATGAAACTGTAAAAGTTGTAAGGGGTCGTTTGACATTGACGTACGATACCACTACCAGATCTGAAGATGCCAACATTCATCCATGGATCTATTGATTGTGTAGTGTGGTTTATGGATCAACTGTTAGAGGATATTGATATTGTGTAGTGTGGTTTATGGATCAACTGTTAGAGGATATATTGATTCTGTAATATGGTTTGTGGCAACACACTATTAGAAGTGTTTACAATGTCGAGTTAACAAAGTCATGACTGGATCAGATGTCAAGATAGTTTACAATTTTAAGTTTTAGATAGGCGTAATTGAGTATAATCAGTATTGCACTTTAAATGAAACTTGAAAGTAAAACTGAAAGGATTTAACTGATGTTTCTGGTGAACATGTGAAATAGAATGACACCCAGCTGACCATACATGGGCCTTTCAGGTGTAATTTGATGTTTTAAAATCATTAACATCAAAAGAAATAAAGTTTGTTGTTGTTGTTGTTGTTTTTTTAGTCCAAGATCTCGCTGTGTCCATCATTCACATCCAAACAAAAAGATTGTCTGGATCTGGATCTGGATCGGTACGTCGCTAACATCCATTTACTGGCATAGGCGCGATGGTGAGGATGCGCAGTGTTGATGGTATTACCGGCTTCTGGCTTTTGCCATGTCATGTCAATGTTTTAGATAACATAACTAAGAACAGGGGCACTGTACTTTTTCATGCTAAAATGAAGTTGAAAAAAAAAAAAAAATGATAGGAATATGTACATTATGATTTCACAGAGGTCTCATCATGGACTGACAGTACTGGAGATAATGTGGTTTGGAAAAAAAAGTTTCCAACCCTGTCATACTCACAGTACTTCATTTCATGCTGTAAGTCTTAAACTATTGGTCAGTGAGTCATCAAGAATTTAACGTGATGAAAATAGTTTGACCTTGGCTCCTTTGTACTAAATAACTGTCCAGTATTTGCTTTTAGCAAAAATGATATCTCTTTGTGTGAGAGTGAAGGTGTCCATGCTAGTGAAAGAAGCAAAATTTGTGGCTAATTAGAGAAACTGGTTAATGATACTCTTTTCATCATCCAAGTCGCAGTTACTCAATTCCCCACAGTAAAATTTTGAAAGTCAGTCTGGCTGTGAACATTTTTGGAGCCATTTACAAATTTTCATGAGTCATAACTACAGATATTTATATCATTTTACTAAAAGATTTAGAATTAATTGATATAAAAATCAAGTTTTAGATTGATTTTGTAAGTAAGCCCATCACTAAGCTGAAGTGTCCACAGACATTAAAATCTTTTTAGGGTAATATTTTGAATGCACTGGTCTGTGCTGGCCCTGTAGAAGATTGTTTTGGGTAGAGGCTTTCCAGTTTCAGAAATATATAGATGCATCGTGACGATGCACTAGTTTTAGATAGTGTCAGTTCTTATGTTAAAGCGGAGATTATCCAGATGTGCGTCATCATTAGTGTATGTATGGGCTTTTTATAAAAGGTAACATTTATGATAGCTTACCTGAGTCGACAAACTCTTTTCAGTTTTCGGTCTGTTAGTGCCAGCTTTCTGTCACATGGTGAAAACAAAATTTATTATGTATTCCTAGTGTTTGTAAGATTTGTGATTGTTCAAAGAAGTTAAGCAGTTAAATTGCTATTTCGGAGTGGCTTCACTTGCTTGATTTACCAGAACTCATTAACTCATCTTACCTTGCTTCTAAAGCTATATTTGGGTAGATGTGTGTGATCCTACGTTTTATGATGCAGTTATTTATAATAGCTGCTCTTGTAACTGGTGGAAATGAGATTTGAATGATCCAGTATACACAGAATATTGAAATGTACATAATTTAACCAGAATGTAGTCCCTTGGGGAGGGTGGGTACTCTTCCAGTACAGTAGATTCCCTGCATTCCTTAAGTTATTTGCTAGTAATTTCCAAATATTATTAGAACATATTCCATCAGATGCTTCTGTTTACTCTGCTGAACTAACAGCCCTGGGTCTAGCATTGAAGATAATCTCTCACTCCACAAAAAAAGAACTTTCTGATTTTGTCTGATTCGCTGTCATCATCCCGAACTTCTACACTTTTTAAAAACTTTTTACTAGGTTGAAAGCAGAAGGTCACATCGTTCTGGCTTCGGTTCCTGGTCGTGTTTAGCATTGGAGGGAATGAAATGGCTGATCCTTTGGCTAAGAATGCCACAACAGCGAAACTGTGTAACATGTCTGTCCCGTACACAGATCAAAAACCCAAAGTTTATGATTATGTCAAAGACCTCTGGCAAGAGGAATGGGACCTTGCAGACGGATAACAAAACTGTTTAAAATCCGTCCAAACATGAAAGAGGTTTTACCATGCTCCCGAGGCGTCCGTAAAGACGAAACAGTCTTGTGCTGCTTGCACACACGTCACTCGTTTTATGCCCATTCTAATCTTTTAAAAGGTGAAGAAGCGTTGTAGTGCATTCCATGTCATGTTCCACTCACAGTGAAACACGTTCTTTTAGATTGTTGGGACTTGAACGATGTGAGACATAAACAGTTTTACAGCAGACTCCATGAAAACCCAGTTCATAGATGTCCCACCTGATGTGATCTTTGAGTTTCTACATGGTGACAGCCCTAATAATAGTAATATGTGATATGGTTGGCTGGGCTATAAGCAACCTTACCTACCTTACCTTACCTACCTTACCTTACCTTACCTTACCTTACCTTACCTTACCTTACCTTACCTTACCTTACCTACCTTACCTTACCTTACCTTACCTTACCTTACCTTACCTTACCTTACCTTACCTTACCTTACCTTACCTTACCTCCTATTTTGGCACCGTCTTTCACTTTGCCTTTTTTTTTTTTTTCCTTGTCTTTTTTTTTTTTTTTTTTTGATCTTTCTTTAGTTCCATCTGCAATCGTTCTGCCTTTTTGGACCATTCTCCTGTTTTTGTTCTTGAAGTTTTTATAATATTTAAATTTTTTTTGATCTAGTGGCAGTTTATAAACTTGCTTGCTTTTGTTGTTGTTGCTGTCTGGCAACTAAGTCTTGCAAATTGTGCACTGTCCAGGGTTGAAACAGTAGTCCTGTAGTTCCTGTTCATCATATGGCTTTTTAACATTAAAAAAAAAGTTTTTGCTTTTTGTGGCTTTGAAAATTAATGTTTTCCATCCATGTTTTATGATGTTTTAATCAGGGACTGAAAATGTTAGGTGAATGCCTGGCACTCTCAACGTAGCGTAGTTTTATGTGCCTTAACTGGGCTTAAGGTATTGATACTTGAGCTATCAATATCATGTCATCACTGCGTATGCTGTTATTGTTCAGGGTATTGATTTTTTTTTCGTGATCTGAGGCCTTACATGACACTGTTTTCTTGTGCGAGTTTGGTAACCTTGAAAAGGCTTGGTGGTCAGCTGGCAAGAATTGTAGGTGATCACAGGAAAAGTACAATTTTGTGATTAATGTTATGACTGTGGCTGAAAATATGATTTGTGTATATCTGTTATGGTTAGGTAAAATTATCGTCTGAGAAATGGTTGAAAAGGTCTTAGAATATGTATCATTTATTCATTCAAACAATTTTGATTATGCTAACGGTTTTACATGCTTAGAAAAAATGCGGGTGTTTAAGTTTACCAAACACAGACGATCACATATACAGCATAGGCACGCACAAAGGCACATACACAAATACAACTGAAATTGTGTTATTACATACAATTACTTGCTTGTAAAATGCATACGCATGACAAATGAGTCGATTCTGTCGTCAGTTCCAGTGATTCAGCCAGTTAGCAAATAGAATCATTGCACTGGGTTTACAAGCCAACTTCAATAAAAAATCATGGGCTTGGGAGGCTGTCTTGCATGCTTGGTCTAAACAACACTGTCGTTCACGTTGCTCATCGGCATTTTATATACAGGTCTCTGTGTGGCAGGCTGTCTGGGTTTTTAGTTCAGTTCTACCAGACGTCGACCAACAGCAAAACATTCCTCAAAACTTACACATATCAAAGGCCGTACATTTTTCTTTTTAATCTTGAAAATGAATTGTACGCTTTCAGATTGGTTAACCAGTATAGATCAGTGGTCATATTTATTTTCCATTTCAGATGGAATCTTGCCGCAGCACTGTAGCACTGTAATAGTTCAAGCAGAGTCATGTACCAGGACACTTTTGTATTGTTTGAACACCTTTTCATGAAAATTACACCACAACAAAAAAGATGGAGAAAAAAAAAAGAAAGGGGATGGTGGGACAGAGGGAAAAGGATGGGGAAAATAACAAAAAAAACCCTAAATGTTGTGAAATATATATTACAGAAAAGTTAAAGCCAGTTTCTGTTACTTGATCTTTCTTCTTATTTACTTGATTTTTTTTGGTTAATGTTTGTGTGTTGTTTTTATTGCTTGTTAATAACATTATGATCGGGGTATCATTTTTTAATTGTCATGCTCTCTTCAGCATTCATAACTTAAGAAAAACTTTTCATTGTAGAAACTGTCACTGGCAAATAAGTACTTAAAGTAGCTAAATACATCAGCCGTTAACTTTGATTGGGGGGGGGGGGGGGGGGGGGGGGGTCCCTAACAGTAAGTGCTGGGGTCCAGAGAACTATACTACTGTGTAAAGTAGACAGACTTTTTTTTTTTTAATGGCCTTGAGCAGGAAAAAAATCTGTAGATTTTCGTGACATTGAAAATGTTTATGAAGAAGTCTGTTATGTCAAGATTCTGCAGAAAGGTACATTGATTTCAAGCTAATTATATACTTTTATAGGCTAGTGTAAAGATTCACAGCTGTTTTAATTATTTTTTAGGCCTTAGTTTTAAACAGAAATATAAGAACTATTTGTAGTTTCAGGAGGGGAAGCATAAAAAGGTATGTCACAACATGAACAATTCATAACTGGATATCATTAGCCACCATATTGCTAAAAGAAGAAAAAAAAATGCTGATTGGACCAGCCGCCGTGGCAAAGTGGTTAGTGTCATGGACTCCCGTTGGGAGGTCGTGGGTTCGAATTCCATCAGAGTCATGTGGGTTTTTCTGCCCCGACCGGCTCCTACCCAGAGTTGAATTTGCTGTGGACTCAGCTGGGAAGACTGGGACCCACACAGTCGAGTTTCATCCACTTAATAGATGCGTTCCTGAGAGTGTTGCTCAAATTTCCTGACCAACACTGCAGGTGCCTGTATCTCTCGGGCCTGGTTGACGCTGGGATATATTATGAAAGGAAGCATAGAGTACAGCCCCGTCATGTAGTCTCAGACTGAAATGGAAATCCATAGCATCATCTTAATCATCCTCATTCTCATTGATCAGCATTAAAAAAAGTCTCAGATTCTGTGGCCCTTCATGCCCTGCTGTCATGGTGACCTCAATTTCAATGTCCTCTACATGTCTGTGGCCTTGGTTTGGTTCCGTCGGGGTCACTGGTATCAGCAAGTCCATGGGGGCTGTCATTGGACAGACATGGTGGCACCCTCTGGAGGGAGAGTTCACTCACGCCGGCTCCGCAACAAAGCAATTATCGTCGTCAGTAGGGGGCTTAGTAGGTGGTGTCCTGTGTATGTTAGATCAGAACAGGCGCCACTGAACACCACCGAAGTGACTCGACAGCAGTGCAGAGTCTCCTCCAGTGGGTTGCCTCTTGACGACTTGACATTGACTGCTCCCTGTGGATTGCCAGTGCCGGGGCTGCAGCAGGGCCAACTGGGCTGTGGCTGTGGACGGGATGTTGGAATGAGCAGCGTGAGTACACTGCCTCCGAGGTGGCGCAGAGGTTGGGACAGCAAACAACAAAAAAAAAGCTGATTGGAACTTTTATGTTATTTCCCTTTGAAGGGACAACCAGAATGCACAAGCATTCACTGCGAATTGGAAAGCAGCCCTATGAAAAAAAAGTATGAGTTTATTCATTTATCTTTCTGGTCTGCCTTTCACTGAAATGTGTCAGTTTTCACTATCGTTAATTAATGACATGGCGTTTTCTAAGTAAGCACCATAATACAGGTGAATAATCCTTTCCAGAGTCTTTGAATTAACAGTAACTTGGAAACTTTGTCTGCTATCCTAATTATGTTCATATCTTTACATTGTCACATCGAACATTTCTAGATGTGTAGAAATTTTATTGCAAAATTTCAGAATAAATTTTTTTCAATGACAAAAGGTTCTGTGAGCAATGTGTACATTTCATGGATTTTGAATTATTCCATCCAAAAAGAAAGAAATGGGGAGTTTAGTGATTCTATGTGTAACTTCAATAGGATGTGAGATTATTTTACCTTTTGGGGGATTTATTTGGCCCCAGAAAAGTGTCCATATGAATGATGTTTTTCAACCAAGTTCATATCAGCAGAGTGTATAGCCTTCACAAAATGTGAAAATACATGCAATCCCTCCCCACCCCCACCGCTTCATTCCATTGCAACACAGTTAAGTTTGATTAGTAAAATGGGTAGGCTAGCTGATTGGAATATATAAAAAGCATTTTTTTTTTCTATTTATGTGAATGAACTGATGATTAATTTGCAGGTCTGATTTTTTTTTTTTTTTTTTTAATTGTTAAAAGTAAACGTGGAAGGGTGACCATACAATTATAAGTCAAATTCTCATTTTTGTTTGTTGGGACTAGCTTAGATTATGTTTTTAAAGTTTTTATTGATAAAGAGTTGTTAAAAGTTTAAAACACTTGTGCTAATTTGCAATTTGATAGTGTGTCGGTGTGTCCGCAACTTCCACAAAATTATGTCATGTGAATCGTTAAAAATGCGTTTATACTATTATTCACAAGAAAATTTAAGGTTTGAATATTATCACAGTATACCACTATTAAAGATGAAACAAATCTGCCTCTATTTATTGGTTTGACCTGTTTATTGCAAGTTCTTTAATTGAATTTGGTGAAAGAACGGTCTTACTATCACTTTTTTTTAATAGCCTGTGACAGAAAAATATGAAACGAGGAGGGACACAATTAAAAACATCTTACACTCTCTTTGATAATCTGCTGCTGTACCAACAGAGTACAGTATAGTTGCATGAATGTCTTGTATACAGGACTTTGTGGTCTGTCTTGTTACCTTTAGTGTTCTTCTATGCTTAGATGAAGCTCAGTGCATTTGACCTGATCACCCAAAGTAATCAGTGGCTCATTTTCAAAATGATGAGTCATTAAAGTTGTATAAAATGCTCATGGTCATCCACTTCCAGTCTTCCAGTTACAGTGAGGAGTCCATCTTACACGGTTTGAAAATGATGTGATATGACATCAAAGATCTCTTTCGTACATATATATATATATATATATATATATATATATACATATAATATGCTGTCAGACTTTAAATCAAATTTTGTTGGTATTTCATGTGAGAGAACTACAGACTGTTCATTAACTGATTTTACCACTAATGCTGATGTACAAATATGACAATTAATTTTTTGTAAGTAAAAATATAAAAAACACAACAACAAACAACAAATCCAAATGTTGCGTTTAAAAAAGAAGAAGGGGGAAAGGAAGGAAACTTCACTATCAGTATTGAATAGAAATGTGGGAAAAGAAAAGCGTTATACTGAACATGAAGTTGTAATTTTACGAAACAGTTGAACAAAAGGTAATGATTTATCGATTTGGTGTGAAAGTTGCAAATCAAAAATATTATGGTTAAGTTGATTATGCAACCGTAATTTATATATAGTGTAAACAAATTTTTTGAATGAATTGAAACACGAACAGGCTGCATTAACTTTAATGAAAGATCTGTGTACAATCAAATTTTTTTGTTTTTTTTTTAGGCATACATGATATACACACTAGCAGATTGATTGGTGGTCAGATTGATTGGTAGGAGGTAGATTAGTGTTGTTCTGTTAACTCATAAAAATTCCAAGGCAGAGGGCAGGGCATGTACACAGGCCACAATGATCTCTGGTTATAAGATGAAAATGCATTTCAGATGACAATGGATGAGAAGTACGTGAACAACATCTGGGCCTTGCTGAAGAACGCCATCCAGGAGATCCAGAAAAAGAACAACAGTGGGCTGAGCTTTGAGGAGCTGTACCGCAATGCCTACACCATGGTGCTGCACAAGCATGGGGAGAAGCTGTACACAGGGCTGCGAGAGGTGGTCACTGATCATCTTGTGCATAAGGTATGGCTTGGAAGATACCGCAGAGCTGTCCGGCCAAGAACTTTTTTCTCTCATATTCCTTAAATCCATCCCAAATCCAAATTTTTTTTTTTTTTTTCAAATCCAGAATTGCAAAATTTTGTGAATTTGATGATGGGGGAGTCATTGCAAAGGTCTGATACAATACTGCAAGTAAAAGTCAGAATGGTGTTTGTGACTGTGTGTTACTACATTTAGTGGAAGTTCCATTCACATTTTTTTAAGCCCAGCCCTCATCAGCTGGAGCAGTAGAGAGTAAAATGCTTCCATGTTAATCCCCCTGTCTCTTGACTCCAAATTGGGATTCCTGAAGGTTTGCAGCAATGAGACTGATTGTAGGATAGCCAAAAGGGTCAATTTTTTTTGTAAAAATAAAAGTGAACATGGAATCTGTTGATGTTCATTCAGCTTGATGTTTGACTACTTTATGCCCCAAAACATGTCAGTGCTTCTACCTTTTTCTGGTAATGGAGGCGCTTCGTTTAGTTTTGTTTTGTTTTGAAGCCTTGGTCCAACAGGGGTATAGACAATTGTGGATCACATGAGCGACAGAACAGTTTAATCTTTTATGCATTTTACAATCCGTCGTTCTGGTTGAACATTACCTGTATGTCCTGTGTAATATTTGTGTACACTCAGTTATTTATTTAACACCTAGAACCATAAGGGTTGAAATTGGTTTGGTGACATTGGTGAAGAACTGAAGGATAGTGTTAACTGCTGTGATCAGGTACGTGAAGATGTGCTGGCAGCACTAAACAACAACTTCCTGCAGACCCTCAACATGGCCTGGAACGACCATCAGACCTCCATGGTCATGATCAGAGACATCCTCATGTACATGGTCAGTAAATGGGAGCACTGTTACTTTTATTTTGTTTTTGTTTATGGAGTAGATTGTATTTATCTCTGTCGCTCTTGGGCATTTTCCCCGCCCTCAGACAGAAGGTTCATATTTGATTTGTCATTTTTTTTTTTGTCAAAATCTGTGAGTGAAGGTATCAGTCAGAAATGAGATTTTTTTCCCCCCATCATTTCACAGAAGTCTGTGAATTGGATGGAGAGGGCAATGGATGGATGGGGGGGGGGGGGGGGGGGGGGGGGATCTCAAGCTTGAGATTTGCTTAAGTTCATTGATAAGATTTGTTGGGGTTTGTTTTATGTGTTAGTTTTTTTTTCCTTTTTTTTTAATCAGTTGTCAATCTGTATCTCTAAATTTTATGGCTCTCATTGAATCAGAAACACACCCAAAGTGCTGGCTCCTGATCCAGTTTAGATAATGGGTCAAAAATGTGCCAGACTTAACCTCTTTCAAAGCAGCATACTGTTCCAAATGCTTTACAAGAAAGTCCTTGCAAGAAAAAAATTGACTTATATAGTGGTGTCAGGAGAAAGTCATTCCAGTGTGAAGGAAGAAGTAAAGGAAAGAAAAAAGAATGACATTTGTGAAACTCAGGACTGAAGGAGAATTAAATAGGCTGGTAAAGCTCAAGTGCCAGTTATACTGTCTGTTGAGACCATGTCAAAGATGGGTCCAGCAATGTCTGATAGGGAGGGGGAAAGCAAGAAAGGTAGTGGGGTAAATGGAGAAATAAATCTTCACATGATCTGAATGCATCATGAAAAAAAATGATGAGCAGCAATGCCTTTTTACCAACTAAGACACATATTCGATGTCTCACAAGTGATGAGGTATTACTTTTAGGTATCATATTTTCCAGGATCGGGTGTACGTTCAACAGAACAGTGTGGACAACGTATACAATCTGGGGCTCATCATCTTCCGGGATCAGGTTGTGCGACACCCACCATCCGAGATCACCTCAGAGCAACTCTCCTGGACATGGTGGCCAAGGAGCGAGGGGGAGAGGTGGTTGACAGGTATGGGATAATGCACATCAGACTGAAAGAGATGCTGTGGCTCTTTGTATTACACTTTTGAACTGTAAAAGTAAGGACAACGTTGTGTTCAAACTTTAGTGAAACCATAGATGTTCATTAATTTGTTGAAAAAGTGTTGGTGGTGCATGTTTTACATTTTCTTTTGTGTGTGCGTGTGTGCTTTATTTCAGAGGTGCTGTCAAAAATGCCTGTCAGATGTTGATGATTCTGGGCATAGACTCAAGATCGGTTTACGAGGAGGACTTTGAAAAACCTTTTCTAGAACAGTCTGCTGAGTTCTATCGGGTAAGCTTTGTGATCTGTGTCGCAGAACCTTACTACTATTTGGAACAACATCATAGTTTGTTTTTTGTTGATCTGCGGCACAAGGGATTGATATTGTCTCTGGATAATAGGTGCGTTTTGGGATATTGGTTTAAGTTAGTTCCATTGATTCAGAGTTAAGAGGTGAAATAGGGGAAGGGGGGAGAGAGGGTAGGGGGGAGGGGTTAGAAAGAAATCTTGACATCATTTGCTAATTTTTTTTTTTAACTTCTTCTGCATATGTAATTGTATTAAATGTCATTTGGCGGGTTACTTTTCCTTTAATTGTAGTGAAAATTAATTTAAAGTATTAGATTACAGGAAGTCCTTTAATACCTGTTACCACATTTATTGTTCCCAGTCGAATTGATCATTAAATCATCAGTCAGAGATTTATGATGGTTGTATTTTCATAACTAAAAGTGTCATGCATGGGCTGTAGTTTTATTTTTATTCATTTTAAATCCTTTTCTCATTGACTATCATGTTCGGGTCGTATAATTATGTTATTGGTTTTCTTATGAATTATTATCTAGTTTAGGGTTTGTTAGTGTCATACTGTTACTTACTTTTGGGGGGGAGGGTGGGGGTGGGAAGGACGTTTTTTGTTCTTTATAACTAGTACTTGAATTAGAAAAATATGACCTTTTAGGATGTGTTCTTACACTGATTTGAGTATTCTTTTTCATCATGGCTAAAAATGAGATTGGCTTTCAAACTGTGTTGATCAGGTCATGCCTGTGTGCTTCTATTACTTTACCATTCATCAAGCAATTAGAATATGTGCTCTTTGCCATATTAGAAAAAGAAAAGGGACATATTCTGCATGTTTTTGGTTGACCAGGCCTATCACAAAACAAACCGCAAATGTTCAGTGATTGGAAACTGTGGTCTGTTAGTTAACAGTTGGCTGATTCCAAAGAATTGAGTCTTGATGTACACAGATTGACAAGAGTTGTAATAACATGCACCTAAGAAGAACATGGGATGTTTTAAGGATGTAAACCGTTTCCTAAAAAAAAAAAAAAAAAAAAAAAAAAAAAAAAAAACATCCATGGCAGTAATTTGATCTGTTGGCAGCTGGAGAGTCAGAAGTTCCTGGCAGAGAACAGTGCTTCAGTATACATAAAGAAAGTGGAGGCAAGAATCAATGAAGAAGCAGAGAGAGCAACACATTACCTCGACAAAAGCACAGAGGATCCAGTGGTCAGGGTGAGTGCAATTATGTTTTATGAAGCATCAAAATTGTTGTTGGTTTTCTAGAGAGGAAGAAGAGGGGGTGGGGGGGCTGTTAATGTGTTAAAAATGTTGATCATTAAAAGATTTCTATAATTAGAGTGGTAGTATTTATGACAATAGGTATTGATATTTTAACCTTCTAAGAGTTGAAACAGAAGAGCAAAGAAGTGCACATTTGCATGCATGTTTTCATTCTTTCAGTAAAATGGACACCTCAGCATTGCTTCATGTACTATGCTGTACAGTGTCAAACTGTAGCTAGCAGTGGCCAGTGTGTTTGCAAAGTGTGACTTTGATTTTCAGCTTTCTGCATTTGTAATCAGTTTGTCAGAATGTTGCACAGTTACCTGCACATATCTCAGAACTTGTGTATGTCTGTGCTTGCAGGTTTTTAGAAGAGGAGTTGATTAGCAAACATATGAAAACAATTGTGGAGGGAGTAGTATCTTTCTGTATATTATTATGATATGTGCTTTGTGAAGTGAAGGGGTGGGGCGGAGGGAAGTTGCATGAATATTTATGAGTGACATTTATCCATCAAGCCCATAAACCTGGTCAGTATGATAATGGTGGAAAACCATCAGGTATTGAGTGATTTTTTTTTTTTTTTTTCATTTATCCATATTTCACTTAGAAAATCAAATGTTGAATTAGGTCAAGTTTGTTGAGTACAAAACTTGAAATACCCAAATGGCATGTAATGACTTTGATCACAACCTCACCTTTGTACCTCCTGTTTATATATTTTCTTGTGGAGTATGTTTCACTCACAGATGCTTTCACACACGCACTCACCTCACACATACTGACTGACTGAAACCAATTTATTGTCAGATTAACTCAAAGTTGTACTGACAAAGTTGTACTCACACACACACACAAACACACTCACACACACACACTCACACACACACACACACACACACACACACACACACACACACACACACACACACACACACACACACACACACACACACACACACACACACAAACACGCACACAGTTATAGATAGATAGATATGTAAGTATTATTACCTTGATATACTAGTATTTTCAAAACAGTCAGGACCATTCTTTAGTCTCTAGATGGATGGGGGTGGGGGTGGGGGGGCGCTCTGTCCATTTAGTTTTCAGTGTTAAGAAGTAGTTGTTTTGGATGGACATTTTTTAATGTTTTGGATGGACATTTTTTAATGTTTATCAGCCAAATGTTCATGCATGCACAGAGGAATACTCTTCACACCTTCCTCAGTTGAATAGAAGTTTGAAAAGATTGTTGTTTGATTATAGAAACAGTAAATGCATCTCAGATTAACACATGGACAAGGTGATTGGCGAAGATAGGCATGTGTGTCTAGCCAGTAGATTTCATGAGCTGAACTTTGTAATGTCCCAAGCAAAAATGATATTCCAGTTATAATCGTTCAAGGCAAACCTGCTCTTTTCTCCTTTTTGTGTGTGTGTGTGTGTGTGTTCTTGCTGTTCACAAGAGTATATGAAAGTCAGAAAACTGAGTATGTTAAAAAGGTGTGTATAATTGAATTAGATCAGTCAGGGTGTTCTGTGAAAAGAATTCAGTTCCTTAAAATGACTGGGATAGAGGAGCACACATCTGATGGCTGCTTTGAAAGTTGCATGTGTACCAGGCAATATCTCATGACCACAGTCCCAAAGGTGCACATAGGAAAGACGAGGACTGTCAGATGCCAAGCATGTACCCTGTTTTAATCGTTTGTGGCAGATTCCGTCTTGTCATGGAACTTTTTCCCATGCTGCCTAACACTACTGTGAAGTAAAAGGGATGTTTATTTCCCTTGTATGAACAAAATCAGAATGAACATGTTTTGAACACCATACAAACAGAAGTGGTCTTACCAACATCTGTCTATTGATATTTCCATTTTTCTGTTGGTGTTTCCGTCTCTGTGTGTGTGATTTCAAATTTCCCATTTCAGTACAAATTACTATACATTATGTTACTGAATTCTTTAGTTGATCTTTTGGTTCAGATTTTTTTTTTTCTTTAAATGTTGAGCTTTGTTTTGCTTCAGTATGTTCAGTTGTGGTACAGTGTTGAGTCCTTAAAGTATTGTTTGTGATTTGGTTTGTATAGTTTCTTTTTTCTAAAAATTGTGTTGTATGTAGTGTGTGTGTTTGGTTTTTTTTGTTTTTTCTTGCAAGTCATACTAGTATTGTTTTCTTGATAGCAGGATGATAATTTCTTCTTCCATTTGTATTTTTCTAGTTTGCTTGATTTTTGTTTCTTTTCATGAATTATTCATTCAGTTAATCACACACACACACACACACACACACACACACACACACACACACACACGCACATGCACACTGAGAGAGAGAGAAGGATAGCATTTGGTATTTCTCAGAGGAGGTTGTGAACCATGGTCCAGGTACTGGCCAGCTCAGTTGGCCAGCTCAGTGGATAGCCGTAAAATCAATTGGCAGGTCACACAGTCAACAGTTAGGTTGTTGGGCAGGCTGACCTGTAGATCTTGAGTGGTGTAACCGGTTGTGTTATCTCTTATCAGTGAGGGTACTCTTTCTTGTTCAGAATTTTTTCAAACATTCATCTCCCCCATTACCCCTTCCAGGTTTTGGACAATCACACCAATTGATTTGTACAATTGTTATGATGATCATGGATCTTTTTTCTTTAATCCCAACGTATTAAAAGTTTTTAATTTCTTAACAGATGGAGAACTCCGGTGTTGTACATATGCTGGAAAACAACAAAACAGACGGTGAGTTCAAGCTTTCCTCTAGTTGTCATCTAGTTGGAGCTTGGAAAAGACTGCTCATAAAGTGATATAATCCAAACATTGAGGCAGTAGAATTCTTAGTTGTTAAAACGGAATATTTAGAGTCTGCTCTCTTTGAAGTGCCTGATTCATGTGTTCTGTCTCTTTTTGATTTATGCATTCTTTCTCTGTGTGTGTGTGGTTCTTCTATTGATTTTAAACATTTCTTATATATGAATATATATCTCGCTTTTTCCTGTCACTTTTTTTCATTCTCACTCTCTTTTTCTCTCTCTCTGTCTCTCTGTCTGTCTGTCTCTCTCTCATATTTTTGTCGCTTTTTCTCTGTCCTCAGAATCATGTAACTTTGAGTAATGTTTGATTCTGCCTGTTTTGGCACTAGTTATACTGTAGTAAATATTGTTAGTAGTGGTTGAAAGGGAGCCTGTTTGTGTGCAGACTTAGCATGCATGTACAAGTTGTTCTTTCCGTGTAACAAATGGCCTTCGCACCATGTGCCAGTGTATCAGCCAATTCCTGAGAGAGCAGGGGCGTGCTCTAGTCATAGAGGAGGCTGAGGAAGCGAAGAATGCCATCACATATGTACAGGTACCACAGGCTTGTCTGACCATGAGGCATTTTTGTATTCTCAGAAAGTATGGTTGCCTCTGCCTTTCTCTGTAGCACTTTGCCTCATTTACTGTCTCCTTTATATCTAATTGTATCAGTGTATGCATTCTGTTTGGGGGTTGTCTTATGACTTTCTCTTTTTCTCTTTCATTCTCTTTCTCTCTCTCTTATCAGTCTTTCATTTTCCTATTTCTCACTATATAAGTAATAATAATAAGTAATGTGAGGTATTGTTTAGAGAATTATGATCTTAGGAAAAAAATAACATAAGGCTAGTAGAGAGGAGGCATGAAGAATTGTATTCAGTTTTTTCTCTGAATTATTCTAATTACTTGCACTTGAGGATAGAAAGGTAGTTAACTTCACAAAGTGTTTTTATAAAGTGTCATTTTGATATTTATGATTTTCTCTCAGTGTGTTAAGTGTATATTTTCAGTTGTGGTTTTATTAGATTTTGCTCAGTAGATGCAGGTTTCTTTTTTCTCAGTTTTAGCTAGCATTTTGTTTGTGGTAAATATGATTTTGGATTTACATTGTTCCTCTTTGGAAACTAGCTTTGCAGCCAAGCAATAAGTTAGCTGTTTGCATAGGTTGACAAAACATTACATGGAGTTTGTTTTCTCCTTTTGTCCTTGTGGCACAGAATCTTCTAGACCTCAACGACCGCTTCAATCACTTCCTGCACGAGTCCTTCAATGAAGACAAACAGTTCAAGCAGATGATATCCAGTGGCTTTGAACACTTCATCAACCTGAATGCCAAGTCCCCAGAATACCTTTCTCTTTTCATTGATGACAAGCTCAAGAAGGGGGTAAAAGGGGTAAGTGTATTGTGCATTTCCTGGTGTGGTAATTACCACGCACAGAAATGCATTAAGAAATAAAAGCTCTTCTTGCCATGAGGCGAATGCTTGCTTATGACAGGATCTGGGGAGGGATGGGAGATCTGAAGGTATACATTGACGGTAATAGCAATTTTATTTATATTTATGATAGAGGTATTTCATCCTACCTTTTTTTTTTTTTTTTTTTCAACATTGAGGTTTTATACCGTGGTGGAAGATTGCACATTTGTGCTGTTTTACTAAAATTCTGAACTTATGCAGTTGTTGATCATGAAGGACACACACAGAGAAAGTATTGCTGTAGAATGGGCGTCCTGGGAGGTGGTAAGAAAAGTGCATAGCTGTTTTCAGACCAAGTTGTGCTAGTCTGTGCTAACAGGGATGAAAACTCCTCCGCCGTTTCCGCCGTCTCCGCCGTTATTTTTTCGCATCTCTGCCGAAAAAAAAATCTCCGCCGAAAAAAATATTCAAAGAGTGAAACTCTGAAACGATCTCAATTTGTCTGCACAGCGAATTTCTTCTCAGTCGGTAATGTTCTCAAACGGCGTAGTTCTCATTCTGCTCCCTTCCAGTGTCATTTCTCATCATGGTGTCGATTCACAGTGAGAGGTTGCCGCCAGTGAGTGGAAAAAAAAAAAAAAAAAAAAAGCAAAAGCATGTGAACCACTATGTAATAAGAAAAACATGACAAAGAAAGGCGGTGTTTGAAGCATTTTGTGAACCTTGCCAAAAAAACATGACTTTGGTAGTCGTGGCTTTGTGGCAATCAGAGATCACAAGGAGCGACCCTTGCCAAAAACGTGACCCAGTCATCAACAGAAAATTACAACATTACAGCATGTTTTCAGATCTTTGGGTATGCAACAATCTACGTTTAATTTCCAATGATAGTTTGACTCCTACTCTGATTTTTCTACAAGTTCCATTTCCATGATGGTTTGATTCAAACTCCGATTTACTTAATAGGAAAAATGAGTACTTTGAAGTCCTTTTTACACAACAACAAAAAAAATGATAAACACTCAAGCTTTCGAGTTTTAGACCCTTCATCAGGAAACAGGAAACACAAGGGGAAAACAGGATAACAAAACAACGGAGGAAAAAAAAATAGAAAAAGTTTGAACCCACTTCGACTAGCAGTCTTCAAGTCAAGGGAAAAAAAAAAAAAAAGTGATGAAAAAGAAACATAAAAGAACAAATGACATCAAAACAAATTGATGTCACAACAGTATTGTGTAACACTTTTCCTGGTAGCACAGCATAATGCAAACATTTGCTACATGTGTTGGTTAGGTTTCTGCTAACAGCCCCCCTATGAAATCCTTTCCACCACCAGCCCCCCCCCCCCATACACACACACACATCCAATATACTTGCCCTCTCCTCCTCCTCCCCCAACACCCACCCACCCCACCCCCCCAACACCCCCCAACACACATACCCACACACACTGGGCCCCCCTCCCCTCCTGCTCCTTACTCCCCCCCCCCCCCCCCCCCCCCCCCCCCCCACACACACACACAAAAACAATACACACACACACACGCAAGCACACACACACATACACGCACACACACACACACTGGTCAAAAAAGGGGGGGGGGGGGGGGGGGGTATATGATTAGTTGTATGGGGGGGGGGGAGTGGGGGGGGGGGGGGGGGGGGGGGGGGGGTGTGTGTATGGTACTGTTGTGACATCAATTTGTTTTGATGTCATTTGTTCTTTATGTTCTTTTTTGTCTGTTGTGTTTTTACTGTTAAGTGTTTCCGATGGAGGGTCTTAGACCCGAAAGCTTGAGTGTGTGTGTGTTTGTGTGTGTGTGTGTGTGTTTAAAGGACTTGAAAGTAATCATTTTTCATATTGTGTTTATTGCAGTCCAGCAGTTGTTTTTTTATATACATCTGGTTTACTTAGTTTGATTCCCACTCAGATTTACTTGTCTACAGGCCTTATTCTTTAAGTCCTGAAAGCACTGTTTGTCAAATTTTCTACAGCTACAGTTCTGAGGATTCATCATACTAAATGTTTGCTTTGTCTCAATTGACATAGTTTCTTTCCATGTCAGTCTCGGTCTCCATGGCGTTGAAAGTTGTTTTATGGAATGAGTTGTTTAGAAGCAAGAAAGTGATTTCTAAAGATTTTTATGCCTTATTTAGTACAAAATATGCTTCAGTTTCAGGGGGTGGCGCCCCCTGACCCCCTGCCATATTGTTGCCCCAACACTGGAATGTATGTTTTGCTGAAGTATATGTTGCTGCAGGTGTATTTTTCAGTTCAGTTATTCATTTTGAGTTTTGAATTTGGCATGTCAGAAATGTGTACAGCTTGTTAATTCAGAGCAAAGAGTTTAGGATTCACATGTTTGCATGGAAATAGTATAGTTTTTTTGTTTGTTTTTTAACTGGTAAGAATTTTAAGACCAAATCATCAGATCAGTAATGAGACTTATTATCTGTGCTCTAGTGGTACATCATCCTCCATTAAACCTCAGTACCCTTTACCTAGTATTATGCTCATGGTTTTTGTTTACAGATGTCAGAACAGGAGATAGAAGTGTGTGCTGGACAAAAGCATGGTGCTGTTCCGCTACTTGCAGGAGAAGGATGTGTTTGAACGCTACTACAAACAGCATCTAGCTCGCAGGTTGCTTCTCAACAAGAGTGGGTCAGATGATTCGGAGAAGAACATGATTTCTAAGCTGAAGGTACTTACCTAACTCAGTTTTGTCCTGTGAGAGATGAAATGGGCCCAGAGTTGCTGTGTTTGCGTTTAAGCAGACTCATTATTTTGGTTCCAGCAAATCCTTGTTTGAAATACATTGACTGCTCGAAAAAAAAACAAGTTTTTGGTATGAAATTTGAAAAAGAAACTGTTAAAATATGGTGCAGACCAGCAGCACCCACCATTGTACTGTTGACAGGGAATGAATGTGCTTAAGGTTTGGCGCAAGTTCTGATTTTGAAAGTGTTGGGTGATGATGTGACTTTTCCCTCCCTCCAGTTGTCAATAAGGTTTTCTATTTTTGATTGTTTTATTTGTTGTTTTTTTTACAGGGTAGTTTTGTTTGTTTTTCATTTTTGTCTTTAGGAGTTATAAGGCGTTGCGCACAGTATTATGTAATTGTATATGTCATAGTTTTGTTTAAATGTAATTGTCGCATAGAATTGTTAGAATGTAATTTATGTTTTTGGATGGTGTGTAGTGCGTGAGAGATGGCTTACAGGCTTACATTTTGCCTTCTGTTGGTGTGTTAATCTGTAAGATCTGTTCATTGTTTAATGTTTAATTCTAGATTTCATGGAGATGGCAGGAGAGGGGTGGGTTGGGTGTTGTTATTTTGTGTGTGTGTGTGTGTTTTTTTTAGATAGTCAAATTTGCAGTTCAGGAATTCGACATAAATGTTATTTTCTAGAATGGATTGTGACATGATTTACTGGTATGGTATTAAGATTCTTGCATTTGTATTTAGAGATTTGCTTTTTTTTTTCCCAGTGAATATTACAACAAAGCTCTTTATTTGGACATCATCTTCTGTGTTCCATATGGTGATGACTGAAAAATTATTACTCTGGATCTGCCTTGAACCGGAAAGAGAAAAATCTTTATCTTTGCTGTAATTCTGATACAGTATCGTAACAACAAAAGTACATTGTTGGTTGGTTCCTTCAGTTCAATGATTTCTTGCTTAAGGTTATTTTGAACCTAACGTGTGGTGTTGTGTGTGCGCTGTGTTCTACAGACAGAGTGCGGGTGTCAGTTCACATCCAAGCTGGAGGGTATGTTCAAGGACATGACAGTGTCAGGAGGCATCAACGATGAGTTCAAGACATCTGTACAACAGAATCAGGTGGGTGTCTGGACCTCCCAGGACAGTGTCTGCCTCATAAATAAGCAGCCTGATGACAGAGAGTTGTTCATCACTGCTGCCTGTTTGAATTCAAAGATTGTTTCTTTAGCATTATTATGAGTAGGATGACATACTGGCAGATATGAATGTGTCAGAGGAAGGAAGGAAACATATGGTTTGTGTGTACTACTTTTATGTTTACGCTTGTGAGATGGCACTGTGGCTTTTAGAGAATGCCATTGGGTTTTGATAGGAAAGAAAGGCGTCTTTAAAAATCTCCACTTACGTTTGAAATTTTCATTACCAGTGATGGTTGGGTGAAAAAATTTGTGGAAGTAGAATTTTGAATTGTACATGAGTTAAGTATGATAATCTCTGTAATAATAACCTGTAAGACAGTTGTGTAACATTTGAATACTGATGACGGAAACAGCTGCTGACATGTGTCTTTTGATGTCTATGTGACCTACAGGTCAACCTGAAGGGTGTAGAGCTGACAGTACGAGTATTAACCACAGGGTACTGGCCCACCCAGTCAGCTACCCCTATCAACATCCCTGCTGATCACACGCTACGCATTTGAAGCCTTTCGCCGGTAGGTGCATATGTTGCATGCCCATTGTACTTTTGATGTAGTCACGTAGATCATGTACTGTTTTGCAGCTGTGTATTGTGTGCGGGACGTAAAGTGGGACAGGTGCAGAGAGCGCTCCTTGAATATGAAGCATAGAACTAGATTTGAAAGGACCCAACAGTAACTTGTGCCTGACATTGGAAGTGTATATAGTTATTTTGTATCATGGGTGTGAAAGGAAAGGTTGGTGTAAAGAGAGAGGAATGTTTTTGTTGTTGCTTAATTGTTCAGTTTTTCAAGTGTTCGGCCTTCCAGTTGCCTCCTTTAGAAATCAGTGGATTTCCACCAGTGGCAGCTGTGGAGATTTCTGTGCACACCTTATTATTATTTCTAAAATTTAAGACCTTTTCACTTCATATCATGGTTTTTAGAGCTTTGATTTGGTCCTACATAACACTGGTTTGATAAAAAGCTGAAATTGTATCACAACTCCCAGATGCAAACACAAAGGAATTTTTGTGTCATGAGAGTGACCCTGCTGTCATTACAAAAGCGTCTGGTGCTACCAAAAATAAGCAATGAAGTGTTTTAACTCTCTTGACAAGCGGGCGCCGCCCGCTAGCGCCCGACCGGAAATCACATAGCCAAAAGGCTGAGCGCCCGCCAGCGCCCAGTAAAACACGTGGCAACAATGGGCGCTGCCATGTTTCTCATAGAAATGGAAGTCTTGCGAGAACGTGACTTCCTTTTTCATGTAGCCATTTACTTCTGTTTGCAAAAAAAAACTGCGAGTCGATATGTGCTGTGGTTCTCGAGTTACGAATTTTTTAAGTTTTGAGGTCGAAATGCTGTTTTTTTTTTCACCATGGCTAACCTTGATTTCTGCCGTTCTATAATGAGAGTTAGTGTGATGGAGATACTGTGTTTTGTAGGATTTACGGCATAAGACTTGGTGAAAGTGCTGGGTAATGAAGCTTAGAGTGACCTAGATTTCGACTGGGATGAGGTTCCAGGTATGATGAACAACAATTCGGAAGAAAGTTCTGAAGAGGTTTTTTTTTTTTTATATTCCCCAAGTAAATGGCTCATGTGACATTCTTCAAACTTACGATATAGCAACATATATATTCGTAGGAATTTTTCAAATATTTTCATTTCGTCATTTCCTTCCCTCTCTTTTAAATTAATTTTTTAATTGGGTAACCATGTTCAAATTACGGAGTTACTTACCTTGCCGATGGTTTTCGGCGTAACTCAGATAAGTGCATACTGAAGAGGGTTAAGTATTAAATTGGGCTCAAATCATGTGGATTGATTGTTCTTTACTGAAGAGGGTTAAGTATTAAATTGGGCTCAAATCATGTGGAATTGATTGTTCTTTACACCAAAAGTAGTTTTCAGCTGAAAAAGATGCATACTTTTTTTTTCCCTTCTTTGTGACTTTTTATGTTGATAAAAAATAACATAAAAATTATAAATAAATGCAGATAGATCCCGTAAAGCTTTTGTTTTTTTGGCGTCATATACTATACCATGTCAGACCAAAGCATTCAACGGCAGTTAGTCAGATCTGCAAGGCCGAATTTTTGTGGCTAATGCAGTAATAAGACAGTCACGTGACGCCCACCCTACTTCCGTCATAGGAAGAAAGCCGATGGCTGCTTCCTGTTCCTCATTCATCTTCAGCCTGCAGCCTAAGCAAGATAAGTCTTGTGCTCTGTCTCGCCTATATATCTCCTTTGTGTAAAGATTACTTGTGTGTTTGCTTCTTTACTTGTTCAGTTGTGGCTTTCACTAAACTCTGGGTACATATGCCGTGTGAGGTTTTACGTTGGTGTGTTTCTATTTTATTTTCATGCTCGTCGTGATCGCTCTTGCGACTTTTCAGTGCCTTTTCCCAAATTCGGTGCTTATCACTGGTGTTGGAACGCCTCCCCTCCTGGTGGGAATGCATCCACTGCTCATCCATTCCTTTTTTTTTACCGTTTACTGGTTCTCTGCTGTCTACACGCATTAGTTTTCTTTTTTTTTTTTTTTTTTTTTTTTTTTTGCTGTCCCAACCTCTGCACCACCTCAGAGGCAGTGCACCCACACCGCTCATTCCGACACCCCGTCCACAGCCACAGCCCGGTCAGGCCCGCCGCAGCCCCGGCACCGACAATCCACAGGGCAGAGTCAATGTCAAGTCGTCAAGAGGCAACCCACCGGAGGAGACACTGCACTGCTGCCGAGTCACTTCGGTGGTGTTCAGTGGCGCCTGTTCTGATCTAACATACGCAGGACACCACCTACTAAGCCCCCTACTGACGACAATAATTGCTTAGTCGCGGAGCCGGCGTGAGTGAGCTCTCCCTCTGGAGGGCGCCACCACGTCCATCCAACGACAGCCCCTATGGACTCGCCGATACCGGTGACCCCGACAGAACGAAACCAAGGCCACAGATGTGGAGAGGACATCGAAACTGAGGTCACCATGAGAGCAGGACATGAAGGCCACAGAAACCTGGGACTTTTTTTTTTTTTTTTTTTTTTTTTTTTAATGCTGATCGATGAGAATGAGGATGATGAAGATGATGCTACGGATTTCCATTTCGGTCTGAGACTACATGACAGGGCTGTACTCTACGCTTCCTTTCATAATATATCCCGGCGTCACCCAGGCCCGAGAGATACAGACACCTGCAGTGTTGGTCAGGAAATTTGAGTAACACTCTCAGAAACGCATCCATTAAGTGGATGAAACTCGACTGTGTGGTCCCAGTCTTCCCAACTGAGTCCGCAGCAAACTCAACTCTGGGTAGGAGCTGGTCGGGGCAGAAAACCCCGCATGCCTCTGATGGGATTCGAACCCACGACCTCCCAGCCGGGAGTCCGCAACGCTAACCACTTCACCACGGCGGCTGGTCTCATTATAAGTGTTACTAGTACAGGTAGATCGAATTTTCCATTCGATTTCTTGATCCTCTATTACTCCTATCGAATTCTGTACGATCTCTCGATCGAGTATTATCAGTGCTGTATTTATCAGTGTTGTAGAGCAGGTAAATCAAGCTTATTTACGATCTCTCGACTGACCCACTTGTCTCCACTTTGTGGTCGTGTGCTCTGTGTTTGCTCTGCCACCATAGCCCAACATGGTGAAGGGCAAGGACGGGTTAAGCCACTTCGCCGTTCAGAAGTCGCTCATTTGCCCCGGAGGACCCATGTGCCGATTCCTCTGAGTGATCAGTTCTTGCTACGGAAGAACTTACAGCTGGTGTAGAGAATGGTTCCATGGAGGGGACGCGTGACCATCAGTTTGATACCTCCTCTACCCGACCGTCGGACACATGATCACTGCGTCTGAAGGCCAAAAGGCAAGCGGCTACCATTTCTAAATGCCTGTCTTTTAATATCCCAGAAAAACTAAGGGCAAGGCTCCCCTAAAGGGCAAGCCCGTTTGAAGAATTCTGATCAAATTCTTTCTCTGTACCTGCCGGCTTGCCTTCTTACCTTCAGACACATAGTGAGACCTTACTATCATGCTGCGTCACACGACCCTCAGCCCCCGGGGAATTTTGTCGAGGCATGGACTAGCACGGGTGACGGGATGCGTTCGGAATCGCTGCCCGTCACTGGCCTACATGAGCCTCGTGCCATTAGTCTTCCCCCAACTAATAGCATGCAGACTCAGGACGCTCTCCCCCACTGTGCACAGTGCAGCCACCACCACTCCTGCACGAGGAGCGTCTCCGGTGGCGGACTTATGGCCAGTCTCTTGGGACCCCCAGCTGACCATAACTCCGGGTCTCAGCCACAGACATCGCTTTGTCCGGATCTGTGCCACTCAGACCCCGGCAGTCGACCTACCCCGATCGACTGTCGTACTTTCCCCTAGGGGTACAGGATGTTGGGGAGCGGACGTCTTCTGCGCACATGCGGGTTGGGAGCTTGGTTGCCGTGCCCCCACCGCTCCCCCTGTTACACAGGGGGCCTACATGGATCCCACCAGGAGGTGTATGAGGCAGTGCACTCTCCGGAAATCCTGCCCCAGGGCCGCCACAGCCCGCCATCTTCCTTGGTGATCGGTGGCTCTATGCCCCTGAGAGGGACCAGTGGCTTACTCAACCTGACCAGCTCCACGGTCGAAATGTGGCATCAGTCTCCTCAAGCTGGCTTGACCTCGGTCTCTCTCCCTCTCGGGGGCTGTCCGATCAGCTTTCCCCCCTCAGTCTGCTGCCGATCATGAAGCCACTAGGGACCCGCCCTCGTATTCCCCAACTACCCAGCTAGGGCAGGACCCCCACGCACCCCCGCAGTTGCCTCCTGCAGAAGGTTCAACGCAGCCTCTCCAGGAACCCGATCCCCCAGAGTCTGAGGATGAGGTAGACGAGTCCTTCTCATCTGGCGACATGTCCATCCTTGAGTGGTGGCGCCCAGAACTTGTCATGAGGGAGCTCCCACCCTCTGACAAGATCCTTTCTTCCCGCTAGGTACGCTGGACCCCCCAGCCCAGCGACCTTGCCCAAAATTCATTGCATCTTATTTCAAGCAGAATAATTTAGTTCATTGAGAAATCCTATTAGTACCTCGTCATTTGAAAGAGATTAACCTTCTTTAGTAGGCACTTACCTGAGCTTCGTTATGCCAAAAACCATCAGCAAGATAAGTAACTCCATAATTTGAACATGGTTACCCAATTTAAAATTAATTTAAGAGAGGAAGGAAAGAATGAAATGAAAATCATTTTTAAAATTCCTACAAATATATATGTTGCTATATCATAATTTTGAAGAATGTCACATGAGCCATTTACTCAGGGGGAAAAAAAATCTTCTTCAGAACTTTCTTCCAAATCGTTGTTTATCGTATCTGGAACCTCATCCCAGTCGAAATCTAGGTCACTGTAAGCTTTACCGCCCAGCACTTTCACTAAGTCTTATGCCATAAATCCCACAAATCACAGTATCTTCATTACTAAATCTCATTATAGAACGGCAGAAATCAAGGTTAACGATGGTGAAAACCAGCATTTCGACCACAAAACTTTGACTAGCGGTTTTTTTTTTTTTTTTTTTTTTTTGCAAACAGAAGTAAATGGCTACAGGAAGGAGGAAGTCACGTTCTCGCAAGACTTCCTTTCCTACGAGAAACATGGCGGCACACCCATTGTTTGCCACATGTTTTACTGGGCGCTGACAGGCACTCAACCTTTTGGCCATGTGATTTCCGGTTGGGCACTAGCGGGCGCGCGCTTATCAATAGAGTTAAATAACTGGTATACTTTTGAACCTGTAGCTGTCATACAAGACTAAAGGAAAATGCACCTACTTCGCCAAATCGCTTGAACCAGTTGTGTGTGCTCTGGCATTTGGGTTCACCAAAACATCTTGCTGCTTCTCTGCATTTTGTTGATATGCTATTATGAGGGGGAAAAAGGAAAAAAAGGTATTAAGGAATTAGATCATGCACGATAATCGTTTTTTATGAGAATATTTTTCTTTCAATTTTTTTTTCTGTGTGTATTCTTGCATAATGAATTCTGATATCTTAACTCAGTACTTCAGTGCACATCAAGTTCTGGTCATTACTTGATTTCAAGAGAGTGGAGTTCACAGTATCCTTCTTATCATGCTGTACAGATTCTACCTAGGAAAGCACAGCGGTCGTCAGTTGACCTTGCAGCTCACCTTGTTTCTGCTGATCTCTATGCCGCCTTCTTCGGGCAGAAGAAGGAGGATTCAGCTGACAGCGCAGCAGCCAGCTCTTCCAAACCCGCTGGGCCCCGAAAACACATCCTGCAGGTGTCCACATATCAGATGTGTATCCTCCTCCTCTTCTTACAACCGTGAGAAGTGGACGTATGAGGTAGGCAATGGGTTCGACATTTTTTGCTCCTTCCACCATCCCTTATCTCTCCCCCCCCCCACCCCACCCCCCTTCTTTCCGCCTCCTGCCAACCAGAAATTACATTTGAGTACAGTTACAAAAGTTTTGCAAGTAAACAAAGTTGCATTACAAGTGCAGGAGTGTGTGTTGGCATGCACTTAAGTGTAAATCAGTCAGTTAAAAAAAAAAAAAGAAAAATGGAAGTTGTTTTGTTACCACTCATACATTTTGATATAAAGATGGGGGGAAAAATAAAAGAAGACTGGAAAAACTGGCAACATATTTTCACATCTTAGAGTACACTTCAGCAAGTCCCTTTGCAGTGCTTAAACATCTTGCTGTCCTCAGCACCGGCAATTAGTGGTGGATACTTACTTAAGTTGTAAACATTGAAATGGACACTACGGATATTTGGCAGTGTAGTCATCATATCAGTGTCATCTTTATCTGGCGTACTTTATTTTTGTAACATGGAGGTGATAAACAGTTAAACGTTTTGGATGTGTTAACATGGAGATGAGATGTTAAGCTGGTTTGATTTTTTTTTTCTTTTTTTTTTTTTTAAAATGAAGGTAGTGGATCAAATGCGTTAACTTTTTTTTTTGTTCTTTTTGTAGGCAGTAACAGAGTAATACAGTGGTTTTTGTGTATGCAGAGTGAAGTTGGGGAGTGTTTGGATTGGGTGTTTTGGTTGGTTGGTTGGTTTTAAATGGAGAAGCAAGAGTTTAATGGGTTTTTTCTTGGGGGGGGGGGGGGGGGGGGGGGGGGGGGGGGGGGGGGGGGGAAGGTATTTAGATGCTAGATTCAGCTGTTTATTCTGTGGGGTGTTGTGTGTGTGTGTGCCTGCATGTGTGTGTTTGTTGTAATGATTAGCGTGAGGAAAGATGGAGAAAAAACTAGGTGAACTGCACAACTTCAGAAAGTGTACTTTGCAAGGGAACTCACTCTGGGGAAGCTGTGGTTAACTTCCCTCTTTCCCATTTAAAAAAAAAATTTTTGGGTTTCTTAATTGGAATGGGGAATCGGGCGAAGTAGGAATAAGGCTCTTGTTTGAATAGGTAGATACATCTGGATTCTGTTTTTACAAGGATTTCTTTTTTTTTCAGTATGGAGATGATGAATTAACCAATGTACGCTTAATTTCTTGTAATATTAAAGATGATAAACATTGGTCTGTTTGTTTTATCATGGAGCTGGTAAATTGCTTTGTATTTTGTTTGTTCCTTTTTCTTTTTCGTTATAGAGGTGTGAAATTTACGGGTTTTTTTTTTCTTTTTTTCCCCCCCTCAATTTCAACCCTGACATTGCAACTGCCAATGTATGCCCTCAGCCTGGCATGTTTGGGTTATTCATTTGGAAGATTGGCGCTGTGTTACTTTAAACTGTCATAACTCTGGATGAGCATATAACTCTGATTTTCCCATTAACATTTGTATGAATGCGTTATTTTGTTACCACTTCATTAATTTAAACAGTTTGAAAATTCTATGCTCTACAAATTTTCTTGATGGGATATGTATAGTTTGTTTCTTAACTATCATTTGGGTGTGATTTTTGTGTATAAATAATAGGAGATCAAGACGGAAACAGACATGCCAGACAGAGAGTTGATACGAGCACTACAGTCTCTGGCCGTGGGCAAGTTGGCTCAGCGAGTGCTACACAAGGAACCCAAAACAAAGAAATAGGTGAGGGACGAATAATGGATTGTTATTTTGTACTAAGCTATCTTTAGGAACTCCTATTAAGATTCTGATTTTATATAATAATTTTTTTTCTTATTGCTTAGCCAGTCTGTTCTCTCTTTATTTTGGTTTTGAACAAAGTTTTCCAAGTAACCAGCTGCAAATGTTTTGACGGTTGGGGTAGTAATATTAGCAAGAGAGTCAAGCTAGCAGATGTGTTCTTTTCCATCTCTTTTTCTGTCTGTTCTTCATTTTGATTTGTTTTGTTTTTTTTATTTTGATTTTCATCTGCCTATGGCAACAAGAAGGGGGAGTGAGGTCTTACCCAATAAAACTAGTCATCAAGGTCCAGTGTTGCAGACTGAGAGGATGCAGGTACAAATCCCATCAGAGGCAAGCACTGGAAGCACGCAATACTGTTTCATCTACTGAAGAGATGTCTCTCAGACAGTGCCGCATAGACTTCCTGAGTGGTACTATAGGTCTTTTTGGCCATGTAGACACTGGGAATGTTGTGAAGGGAATCATAGAATGGAACCTTGTCCTGTAGCCTCATACCTTTGTCATCCTCAGTGCCATCAGTTATCATTATGAAATAAAGGACTTTATAAATTCTGTGGCCTTTCATCCTGTGATCCAGTGGTTACCACAGTTTTGATTTCTCAGTATATGTCATGTCTGTGATGAGTTTGTGTCCGAGATGCCAATTTTGGTGGGTTGAAGCGGACTGTTGTTAACATATGTGGGAGGAAAGGGAGGGAGAGAATAGATGCTGACTACTGATTCAGCAACTGAGCAGTTAGTTATTGATCAGGGGTGGAGATCAGAACAGGTTCTTCTGAATCCTGCTGATAACAGGTTCTCCTGAATCCTGCTGAAATGACTTATCAGATAGGCATCTTCCTATCTCATCCTATCTTCTTCGTTAAGGCTCTCGACTAGCTCCATTCAGGGCTACTGGGAACGCTCACACCCCAGGCGCTCCTCCCAGCCATATGTCTAGATGGCTTTCCAAGATGGTCAGATCGGCCTACGCCCAGGTGTATAATGATCTCCCTGTCTTATCTCCCCGGGCCCATGAGGTCAGGGCGCTGGCCACTTCCAGCACTCTGTCCCTTGTGCCACCTCCTGGAGGCAGCCTACTGGCGTTCGGAAAATCCTTTCATAAACTTTTATTTAAGGGATATCCACATGACCAGGGCTGATGGTTCTAGGGACTGTTTTTTGCGGCTAACGCAGCCATATCTATTTATCCTTTAAATTCTGCTATGGTCTGACGTGGTAAAATATATGACGCCAAAATGGGGAGTTTTGTATTATACTTTCTGTTTGGCTAGTATACTTACCATGTCAGGGCTAGTATACTTACCATGTCAGACTCTAATGCCCACCCCCTACCTTCCCCGCTAGCGCTATGGTTCTCGGGGTTACCTTGCGCATAGGCCTCATTGAATGAGGAACAGGAAGTTGACACCACCGGCTTCTTCCCTGGCGGAAGTAGGGTGGGCATCATGTGATGGTCTTATTACTGCATTAGCCACAAAAAATTCAGCCTTTCAGAGCTAACTAACTGCCGTTGAATGCTATGGTCTGACATGGTAAATACAAACTCCCCGTATTGGCTGTCCGTTGTCCTCTTTTATGGTTTGTCATATAAGGAACTGATACTGATAGTTACATGTGGACTGCTGGTGCTTGCACTACAACAGAATTAGACTTTGTGTGGCAGAGTTTCCAGAATAAGCGTCATGGGAGTGGAATTTTTTTTTTTAAACCTTCAAGCACACCATCTGTTGAGAAATAAGGAGGAGACATGGGTAAAGTAAGTTTTGTTGTCAGCTATCTGCACTGACCACTAACAAACAAAAAAGTAAACAAACAAACAAACAAATTGAAATCTTTCTTATATTGATTCGCCTAAACCGCTGTGTTCAACAAGAACACACCAAAGGGTGTCACTAACACTTTCAACTGTTGTTCTTATGTTTGGGCTGGCATCTGCTTTTGATGTTGTCACGGATGAAAAGAAAATATGAATTTTAAAAGAAGACACCAAGAAAAGTTTGTTAACATAAACCTAGACCTCCCACCATTAATCTGATTTTGCAGTAACACGAAACATGTAGTTCTCATTTGAAAAATCAGTGTTGACTGCTGTATTTACTTATCAGTCAAAACGTGGTAACCAGCATTCATTGGCAACAGACGTTATGTCTAGATGAAATCCAGTTGGTTGCTTGAAATGTTTTCCTCTCCCCACTTGTTAAAGACTATGGTTCTGATGAAGAGAGTAGGGAAACTTATTTGACACCACTAAAAGACTGGCACTAGTATAAAGTGTAAAAGATTTGTATGACATGTCTAAAAGACTTTGGTCAGGATGGAAAGTGTGAAGAACTTGCATCACACAACTGAAAGACTTCAGCTTTCATGGAACATGTGAGTAAGGTGCATGACATGCCCCAAACTCCTGAAAGGCAGGTTTTATGGACAGTAAGAAGAATGGCATGATATACCTAAAAGGCAGGCTATGATGGAAAATGTGAATTTGTGTAACACACCTGAAACACTAGTTTTAATGGAGAATTATGGAACTTGACTTAGACTGGTTCTGGTGATAGAATTTCAATATTTATCACGAAGCTTATACACTGCTAAAATCTTTCTGAAATCCTTTTAAGTTTTGAAAACTCTCCATGGCTTGGATCCCTTTGAAAATAGAAAAAAATAATGTTTAACTTTCTGGGAAATTTTGAAAAACAGCTTCCTAGGGTCATGAGGCATAAAATTGGTGATAAAAAAAACGAAACAAAAAAAAAAAGGAAGAAAGAAAGAAAAATCTTGTCAAATCACTTGGAATATAGATGTTCTAATTATGTCTGCCATGAAGTGCTGCAGAATCAGTCACATGAAGTAAAGCAAAAAGGTACGGAGAAATTGAAGAGAAGTGTAGATGAAATTGAAATACCCACTGTGTATAATTGCTGAGAAATGCGCTTTTGAAGGTTTCCTCTCTCCCTCTCTCCCTCTCTTTCCCACTCCCCCCTCTCCCCCCCCCCCCCCCCCCCCCCCCCCCCCCCCCTAATAATACCTGTGCCATCTCATCTCTGCTTTTTAAACTCCTTAAAATGTCACTGAAAACTCCTTGAGTTTATTTAACATCTCTTTGTATGAAACATGTGCAGATGATTTTTTTTGTTCCATCAACTGAAAGGGTCACTAGTGTCTTTTTCTTTCCAGAGCCAGAGATCACATTTTCACAGTAAACGATCAGTTCACATCCAAGCTGCACAGGGTGAAGATACAAATGGGTAAGTCTGAAGTTTGGGTCAAGTCATCTTTGTTGGTTAATGCAGTAACAATGATTTGAGTTAAGGGACATGTTTGTGTATCTGTATTTATATCAGTAGAATTCGTCAAGGATCAAAAGCACTTCTTTTACGCTTTGAATGTTTACAATAAATCTCCTGTAAGTGAAATATAAACATGATAATGTTAACTGCTATTTGCCCATCACCCAGTATCGGTCATCTACAGATTGGTCCATCAAGGATGACCCTGCATTTCAGGGTATTTGGGAATGCTTAAGCATGAAGACAACATGCTTGAAAGCATCTGTTATACAAAAAAATGGGAGCCATTTGTAAAACGCTTTGATTCAAGCTCAGGAAGTTTCAGAGTATTATTTCAAGCTCTTGCCTTTATGTCAATCTGAGAAGTGATAAAAAGCAAAGTGTTCTGATTTGAACCAAGAAAGTTTACAAAATATAACTTTTAAGCTCTTGTCATAAATGACAACAAGTGAAAAGTGATACAGAATTGTCCTATTAACACAAGGTTGGACAATTAAGCAATTCAGGGGCTGCAGAATGGATTACGATAGTTCTGAAAGCAAGAATTTGCAGCCGCTTAACCTCTTCACTGCGCTGTTGACAAACGGCATTCATCATAGAAACGTTGTCTGTAATGGTTAGTTGAGGAACATTGTTTGTCATGATTCAGTGATTCAACACTCATTCTGCTCTGTCCAGCATGGACCTTAGCAAAATATGATAGCAGCGAAAGGGTTAATAAGTGGTAGCATGGGAGATGACTGAAAAATAGATGTTTGATGTCAGTTTTACAGTTCACTTCCAAGCATCAAATTTTTGCCAGAAGTGGCAGTTTTCTGGGTTTAGTTTGCTTCAGGTATTTCATGATACAGCAAAAAATTAAAAACAAAATGGGTGATTTGTGCTGTATACTTCACAGGTTACAATGTAAAATGGTGGTAGGAGGTTAGTACCTCTGACATACGTACCCCTCGCCTCCATCTATTTCCCTTTCCCACGCACACCTTCTGTGTGTTCTGGAAGCATATGATGATGATGGTGGCATGAAAAAGTAGTGGTCAGTGGTGTGGCGCTTGAGTTCAGAAATGATGGTATTCAGGAGTGAGCAGATGTAAGTTCCTACCCACCTCTCTCTGCCATGTGTCGCCCTCTGTCTGTGTCTTCTGGAGCCATGAAAAGATGATGATGTCTCTGCTGACAGTGGCCTCCAACAAGGGAGAAGCAGAGCCAGAGCGAAAGGAGACCAGGAACAAGGTGACGAGGACCGCAAGCATGAATATCCTTTGTTGGTGGACATGGTGGTGCAGGCACCACACACACTGTGTGCGTTTCTGTGGTGTTACCGCTGTTACTTTGTTGCTGCTTCTGTTGGCAGTCATTGTCTGAGCCTTTTGTCACCGTGACTCAAGGCTGCAGCAGCTGGTAAGGGTTGATTGATTGTGTCCCATTTATGATTCTGTTTGTAATTTTGTGAACCCTTTAAAAATTTGTTGGGGAGAGGGTAGCTGGTTGTGCAAGGGGATGAACCACTGTTCTCTCTGATAAAGAGCATTGCTGCCAACCCTCACGTTTCTTTTTTTTAAATCAACCTCAAGCTCTTGCTGAGGGAAAAAAGTAGAGAAGCTTTTTGGTCATCTGTTTTCATTAAAAAGGAAAATGAGCACACGTTGCATAAGACTTCAGTAAACTTTCAAGCGTAGAAGTGTTGGTGTAAATGCCATTTTATTTAGAGTTGAACTTGGGTTCTGCTGATTGACATGAAGCAATGAAATGAAATGTTATAAACTGTTGATTAGTGTACATTATGACTGTTGGTTACTGCTTATTCCTTAACCATTTCTTACGATTGAAGCTGCCATTGTGCGTATTATGAAAGCCAGGAAAAAGTTGCAGCACAACGTCCTTGTCACTGAGGTAAGTACATTCATGTATGTACTCGAGAAATGTTATTGGAGATTTGCATGTACAAAAAACTATGAAAACAATAACTTTGATCAAATCATAAATGTTCAGTCTTTCCATTTCTATCCAGGGTGTTATAATTTGTTGGGTGTTTGGAGTGAGTGGTGTTGAAATAATACCAGTGGGTTGGGATGTCATGGACGATCAGATAAATTCCCACTTTGAATTCCATACTGTCATCCACAAGACAGACACACGCTAAGGCTTATTGACACCCTGTCCACCTGCTCACTCCCCTACACATGCACACAATTGCTGACCTGTACAGATGCACGTTAGGGATGTTTAACCCGTTCACTGCTTGAAAATATTACATAACAAAGGCTGGCCCAGTGCCAGGGAAATCTAATGATTTGGGGGTAATAATTAACAAAAAAATTCTAGCTCAGAAACTACAAAAGATATAAAAATGGAATATATATGATTTTTGAAGGAAATTGAATGGAGATTTTGAATCTGGGCTTCTTTGTTTTAATTTTGATCATAAAAAAAATATTTAGGGCATTTGATTTGGATAGTTTTTTTTGCACAATCAAAAACATATGTATTTACCACTACAGCTTCACATCCAAAAAAGAACACAAAGCAAAAAGTTGAAAATAAAGTTTGTATTGTCACACTTCACCTGTAAATGAAAGTAAAACAGTCTAGAAGTCTATCCAGAAGCTCACACCTCATGCAGACAGGTCAGTTGACGACCACGCCCCCCTCCCCCCACAACGCCCCCTTGCTGGACTTCAACCCTCTCTTTCACTCCTCCTCTTCCCCTACCTTTCCTGCTGCCCGTGTCACGCGCGCGAGCAGGCCGCGCTCCCCTCTCGCACTGACTAACACGTCACTGGCCACTCGCACACAGTGCAGAGTACACACAGTAGCTAGCTCGTTCGACGTTGGTAACCAGTCAGCTGAACACACTCTTGAGATCGCACAGCACGACTCAGTAACTGATGAATATGGTCGGCAATTCCATCACTGTCATCATCTCACCTTCATGCTCGAGTGAGTCACTGAATAAAAGATTATTATCTTTGTCAAAAAATGATTGGCAGAGCCCGCTCAGCTGTGTAAGTACGTTGATTTGGTCGCCACGCTCGTCGAAGGTTGCGCCACCATCTTTGCAAGCGAGACAAAGTGCTGGCTGGTCATCCAGTCAGTGATGAGGAAAAATGGTCTTTCCCCTCACGTGTGGTCATTTGCATATCATTTTAATACTGCAGACATATAAGGCTTACTACGCACACTCTATTTCAGTCCTTTGATAGGAATAGTAATGAATGAAAATTCAAGAAAAATGCATGATGTCAGTGGACGGCCCATAGGCACTGGAAGTACATTTTTACTACGGCGTCAGCTGATGGCTTAAAGGCACTCAACGGGGTTAAGGGCATAGGTTGCACATTGCTATACTATAGAAGACTGTTGGAGAATAGGGCTTTTTTTTATCAGTATGTGTATACGTTTTTACACACATGCACACTCATACATGTGTGTGTGTTTAGCGCAAAGTAGGTGAGAGAGGATTTGGTGTTTGTGTGTGTGTGTGTGTGTGTGTTTTTCAATGATGATGCTATTTCCCCTTTTTGGATCAGGTGACGGAGATGCTGAAGCCTCGCTTCCTACCCAGTCCAGTTGTCATCAAGAAGCGAATAGAGGGCTTGATAGAGCGAGAATACTTAGCACGCTCACAGGAAGACAGGTAATGACCTTAGCAGTGGTGGCTGCACATTGATGCAGGCCACCTCCTACGTAGTTCAGTATGGGTCTTGGAATTGCTGTTGTGTCATGCACATGGTCACAATATATTTGTGTAAAGGATTAGTTCACTTTTTGAAGTTGGGAAATATGGTAAAAAGTATGATCTGTTTGTGAAAAGCGTAGGAGAACATGAGCATGTGTGCTTGCATGCTCAGTCTACGCACATATAGATAGTTACACTTGTTGTCTTGGGGCAGTCTCGATGGAAGGGGTATCAAGAGAAAAAGAAAAGGAAAGGGTTGATTTACACTCAAACTGGATTGTGTACCGTTTTGTACTGGGATGTTTGTCAAATGAGAAGCAAGAGAGCTTTTGTTAGAATTGTTGACAGTTTAGCAATTTGCTATTGACAAGATTTTGAATGAATGATGCTGTATTCCTTTATGACAAAAAAGAAACTTGCACTGCATGGACATAGAGCAGGTCCTGTCACTTCCAAGGGAGACACACATGGCAGCTCAAACCCAGGCAGTTGTTCTGATAGGATTGTGTAGCAAGGATGTACAGAGGAGGAAAGCTTGATCATCTTAACCTTTGATGCTGGCCATTGTATTCCTGTTTTCTGTGTGGCTTTTGGTTTGTGTTATGGGATAGAGAGACTTTTGACAGCTGAGAAAGACGAGACAGGCAGACAGAAAGATGAACCGACAAAACGATTGAAGAGAGAAAAAAGGCAAGCACACAGAGGTGTATGAGAGGACTCCTTGCCTGTTTCATCGGGGATGTAACACATCTCTGATCTCCTGGGCTGTAATAGACAAACATGTGTATTTCCTTTTAACAAAGAACATTTTATACTTCTGACTTTAGAGCAGCTTCACTTACACATTTTACAAAGACGGAGAATATAACAGGACCAGTGGTTTGCTGCTTCAGTGTGATGTACAACCACCATGAGAGAAGCTGCATCTGGCTGAAATTTTGGTAGTAAGATATACTTATATAACAGCTGGATTTTGTTGTTTGTTTGAAAAGTGTTGTACTTGAATCTGACTGGAAGCACTGCCTGTTGCAGAAAAATCTACACGTATGTGGCTTGAGCTGGGGGAAGTTTCATCCTCAACATCACCAAGACAGGAGAGGGAGAGAGAGAGAGAGAGAGAGAGCAAGCAAGAGAGACATCAGCGACATGGTCTGCCTGGCTGAACGTGTACACATTTTCATCATGGCATAGTGTCAGCGTGTCATGTTTCTTTTTAATTCTTCCCTTCTGTTTGGACGTGGTCTGTGTGTCCTCAGTCATCAGGTGCGCGCCAACAGGGGAGAAACAAATGATAGGGTGGCGGGCTACGATCGGTCAGGTGGACAGATGGCTTGAGGGGGAGTGTGTGTGTGGAGGACTTATAGTTACTGGTGATATGCAAGGTTTATGAGGAGTGCAATGGAGCGGGGGCGGCGATGAATGTGGTGTGGGAGGTGAAATGTCGCACAGCTGTTGGGGCAAGGTCCCTGCATAAATGGGTGTGTGTTTGGCTAGGGGAGAGGATGACGATGATGCAGCAAGAATGAAGTCTGATCCTGCAAACCTTTCTGTTTCTGTGGCTTTTAAAAGCTGCCCACATGCAGCCGTTTGTGAATTTGACTTCTCTTTGTCAGCCGATCAGTGTTTCAGTTGTTGCTTCTGCAAGTATTACTGTCAAGCTTCTTTCGATCACCCTTTCCCCAACTCTAGCTTGAATTCCATGATTTTGTGGTTTTTAATTATTTTTATTCATTTATGGGTTTTTTTTCTTTGATAATGAAACATTCTCTCTGGGGCATCACATTTTCTTAAGACGTTCACTCTCATGTGTCAGATTTTCCCAGCATGATATGCGAACATGGAGGAAAAAAAGCACTATAATAAACAGTTGTTGTCTGGAATGAAACACTGTTCCAGATTAGTATATGAGATTGAAACACTATTCCAGATCAGTATATGAATTGAATGGATGTGTGAAGCTTTGAGCTCTTGTCAGACCAAAAAGTGATATATAATATATACCTTCTGCCATCTTCACTGCAGAACTTGAAACTGTACTGTTAAACGCTTCGTTTTCTGCTGTAACATTCTTCATATCTCAAGTTCTTTTTTGCACAGGTACACTCGAACAAACAAAAAACACCCTATGAGAATGCAGCATCAGAATAGAGGCTGTGCTCAGTCTTTCAGATGATAATGTCAACCATCTGATACTCTGGAGTGTGGATAAAGAGAAAGGAAAGATTTCTGAAAGCAGGGGATTCCACTCGTTGCATCTATATTCAATGATGGGGGGTGTGGGGGGTGGGTGTCTGTGCTTTTGAGTTTCAAACCCATCATTGGTGGTTCTATTGTTTGATGTTCGTCTCCATAATGGTGCCACTGGCACTCTTGTATATAATTCAGTGCAAGTTGTGTGCATATGTTGTGAGTGTGTAGAGGTACTAGATGATTGCTTGTGGTGTATACATGTTTATGACAGAGAGGACTTTGTGTGTATGTATGCGAATGTTCGTTTGGAGAAGAATGCATGGGCGGAGGGAGGTGTGGGGGGTAAAGAAAGACTCTTGAAGGATGAAAGAGGATTTGATCGCTAATCAAGGTTGGTGGATGTATTGTAGTTGATAACATTTTTTTTTCTCCCCGATTATCTCTTTTTTTTTTTTTTTTTTATATAGTATAGGATATGCTTCTGTGGGTGCATACAAATGATAAAGTTCATCAGACTGGTGGTCTCGTTATTTTGCACAAATCCTTACATTTCATTTTGATTTGAGGAGTGAAACTTGATATAATTGCCCAGATCATGAACTCCCCATCAGTTACAGGTCGAACTGTGTGAGGCCTCTCCATGTTGATGATTTGACCAGTGCAAATGGGGAAGATGAGGGTCAGGGTGCATGGGTTAAAAAAAAGTCTAAGGCAATTAGAAAAATCTGTGTCATGTTTGGAGCGTATGAAGTTATGGTTTGTAGAAACCACTTTGAACGGGGGGGGGGGGGGGGGGGGGGGGGGGGATATAAAATTTTGGATCTTACGCTGGTTATTATGTTCTGGATGCTCTTAAGGGAAATTGGAGCATTCCATCAGTATAATGATAGTTATACGTGGTGAAAGCTTTGCATGTAACGAGTGTTCATTCTTTAACAGGGGAGAGGTGTGGGGGTCTCTCTTTTTGACTCTCATTTGTGAGGAAAAATGGAATGTCATCATGTGCATGACAGCCAGTCATAAAAAGTTAGCAAAAACTGTTAAAGGGACAGGTCATTCATGGAGGAAATATGGGAGGATTTTGGTTTGGTTGTTTATTTTGACAATATAGTAATCTTTCATAAAGAATTGAGTCAAAATCTTATAGAATTTGGCTCAGGGAAATATATGTGTGTTCAGTTGAAGCATGCATCTGGCATAGAATCTAGTCCTTGAGTTTGACACCTGTGGCTTTGACCTATGAAGGGAAGAAAGGAATCTGAAATGGAACATTTCTGTAATTTGGCAGAACAGAATTAAGTAGGCGTTAAATGCATGTTATCTTGAGTCATGCAGATGTTTTCTGATCTGTGCATTGCAAATTTTAAGTTGACATGAACTGCTGAAAAAACTTCTTTCCACTTTTCCACACATTGCATATTCTTAGACTGGGTTTGTTTTTCCATCTCACATTTTCTCAGTATGATCACTTTGTCACCTGTATCTGTGTCAGCTTTTTTTCTTTTTTTTTTTTTTCAGTTAAAATTATTTTCTGTATCTCCTTGATTGATTTCATTCTTCACAAAATGGAAAGGATGCAGGAAAGAAAGCTATCAGTAAAAGTGGTCAGTTCATACCACGTTAGATCTGATGGTAGACATATAAGGAAGAGTCCAAGAAGGGGAAGAACAACTAACTTAGTGTTGGCCCATCCAAATGCATGGCTGCCCATCGAAATATATAGCTACATCCCTCACAACTATGATGTTTGTGAGCAAAAACATAATCTCCATCCTGTTAAACAGAATCTGGATCCCTTGAGGTCACCCATGTAACACGTGCATTTTGAACATGAAAAAGAAGCTATGGCAGCAAGGATGAGTTCTGTGTAAAAACTATGCTAGAATCCATTGTTCGAGGGTTGTTTTTCTTCTATCCAGCAGTTCCTAGTGCTTGGATATATAATTGGATGTGATCATTGTAATCAGAGTACTTGGAAGACTATTCTCTTCTTCATATCTCCTCTTTGCACAATAGCGTTCCACTGCTGATTTGCCATCACCAGTCCTCGGTCATCACAGCTGTAGCTTAGCAGATATGTGTAGATTTGCATTTCAGCATTGGGCTTAAACTGTAACAATTTGAATGATGATGAAAGAACTGCCAAGTCAGAAATAATGGAGTGTGAACACACATGGTGGAGGAATAGGTCTGGTAAATTAATAAAAAAAAAATATTGCTTTAGAATATACATAGAAACACGTTTTTTTTTTTCCCTCCTTAATATCAGCTGGCTATTAAGAGTCTTTCCGAAGATCATCCACATAGACAGTCTTTCAATGTGTAGAAACTGGTTTAGGAAATGGCTTGAATTCTGAGCTGTTTTAGATAGGTCGGTTGCCTTTGTCCGGCTGATTGTGTGCTCACGAGCACATAGATACACAGATGCAGGTCAGGGTATATTCTGCCCATCCCCCTCAAAAAAAATAATTAATTTTTTTTCCTCCGATTGTGGTTGCATGTTTCATTATATAAGTGACAAATTGTATTGGCACTTGTGTATGAATGATGGAAGGAAAGCTAAAAAAAAAAAAAAAAAGAAAAAAAAAAGACAGAAAATCATGCAGTTGCTGAAACTTCACAGTTTGTATGTTGTCACTGCAGCCATTCTCTTAGTATTATCAATGCAGCAGATCCGTGTGTCTATCTGCAGATTCTGTGTTTTCAAAAGTGTCTGTGAGAGAACTACACTGTACTTGTGTTTGTACCATTATTTATTTTTGTGATGTGTGACCCTCCTGCAGGTCACGGTACTGAGAGAATGGGTTTCTTATAGAATGATCTGTTGTCGATTCCTGTTTATTATTATCCCGTGTTGGTAGTCATTGCAGAACTTCAGTTATGTCCTGTTTCCTTCCTCCTCATGCCATTTCAGTTTATCAACTATTGAGGTGTGTACAGAGATTTGAATGTTTGATAATAAATATGCTCCAAAACCTGTTTGCTCAAGTGTATGAATATGGTTGAAAAGGAAAGATGGCATTTAGGTGTGAATTCACCGCTTGCAATATGGCTTTTCTGTACACTAAGTGTGTTTGCCCATCTTCCAAGGCGGCATAGTTTTCAGATAATTCTCAGTAACTTTTTTTTTTCTCTTGTCTTTGCGCTCTACTCTTCATGTTCTTGTCTCCGCTCATCCGCAGTTCCAGTTCTTATGAAGATCTGGGATAAATGTTGGACAGGAAGGGTGATTGTGATAAGAGCATAGAAATAAATTTATTTGCATATGCATGCGTTACTATCAATCCTCTCCTCCCAACACTGACGAGATTTGGACTAATCAACACAGATAATCCCATTCAAAATTTGTCTGTCAGAATACTAATTGGTCAGACAGGGAGCATAAACGAAAAACAAACAGCTCTAAGATCGATGTTAACGTTTGGCAGAGAGGGGCTGGGAGAGGGGGATATAGTCCATAATCTTAACCTTTTCGCGACGCACTGTGCGATAGTGACGGCAACTCTGTCGACCCGTTCACGACAAGCCGTGCACTGGTGACGGCAGCACTGCAGGGACGTGCCGTGCCTCTGTGACGGCACAATTATAAAAAAATTCCCATGCTCTCTCATCTACCGTCTAGGGGATGCAGCTGCCATAAATATTTAGAACAGGGTTCTAGCCACTGGGAGGGTAAGTTTACATGCACTAGCGATGATCTTTGTGACCTTAGAGCAGTCCAAACAAAGAGACCCGTCTGGCACTGTAAGGCACGTGTGGAATTCCTGCCTCGCCAACATATCGGGCAGAAGGAGAATGACATGTGGTTTTAGAACTGGTTCAGTAAAGTAGTTCAGAAAATGAGGGGGTAATGGTGTACAAGTTTATCGAAAAGAATCTGAGCTTCATTTTTATTTGCTCTGTGTATTTAATAGTTTTATAAGTTGTATCATCTGAAACAAAAACAGTGAAAAGTGTGTACTGTGTGCAATGATTTAAATGCCTAAAAAAAAAAAAAAAAAATTAACTTGGATTACACATATTGAATACCTCAGGCTTTCTCTGCATCTGTTCAAAGTAAGTTTTATGCCCCTTTTCTTCCTCATTTGCTGTTGTCATACTAACCAACCAAACGTAAACTAGATTGTGTTCTCCTACATTTTACTTATGTTGTTTCCATAACAAAAGCATTGCTATTTTACCAAAAATGTATTTTAATTCTATGCTCATTACAAAATTTGCCCTTTACCCTTTCCGTTGATATATAACAATTGCTTGTTAGGTTTATATTAGGACACATAAAATAAAATAAAAAAAGTGCAAAAATCGCACGTCTGCAATGGTTGTAAGCATGTGCGGTGCACGCGCGCATGCAGGGAAGCGGCATTGCTCTGCCGCGCTCGCCTGTAAAGTATTAACCACATACATCAGATTTTCTGGTTTTTATGATAGTGCATCCTCCACCAGAACGCTTTCATGCATTTGGAGGCCCAACATCCATTTGTTGACACTGACATCACTCGTACCGATCTTTCTGCCTGGTATCGCATACACAGACGCGTTGTCAACACATAGTTTATTTAACAAACTCTGATGAGTTAACACGCAAGGTTTCATGATCATTCAGCTGGCAACAGTTACTTCTCCCAAGATTTAAACGTAGCCAACCCAAAAAGACAGTCTTCTCACATTTTGTGTTAACTGTACTAAACTGTATTTACATCAACATGGTCTGTGTGTCCACCTGACCACCTTGTTCAGTGCCTTGTATATGGAAGGAATACATTATTTTCTCGACAGCATCTCCTTGTCTGCATTTCACAGTCTCCAGCACACTGCACTGGAGACATGATGATGTCAATTCACTGGAATCGACGGATGTACCCCTCCACCCATTTTTTGTGTGATGAAAAACGTCTGACACTCTCCACTTCTTGGCCATCTGCAAGGGTAAAGAAAACCAGTATGATCACTCTTTCATTAGAAAACAATCTGGAACCAGAAGGGAAACAAACAGGGGTCACTTTCTATCTGAAAGCAATGTGCCCGAGTATAGAAAACAAACATGACTGAAGGCAATGTGCAAGAGTATAGAAAACAAACATGGTCACTTTCTGTCTGAAAGCAACCTGGAGCCAGAAAGGAAACAAACATAGTCACTTTCTGTCTGAAAGCAATGTGCAAGAGTATAGAAACAAACGTGGTCACTTTCTGTCTGAAAGCAATGTGCAAGAGTAACAGAAACAAACATGGGTCACTTTCTGTTTGAAAGCAACATGGTAACTTTGGAGCAATCTAGAACAGCAAACTAACATGGTCACTTTTTGTTTCAAAGCAATCTGAAACGGTAAAGAAAATGAACGAAGATGGTCACCTATTTGAAAGAAGACTTGAAAACTAAACACATACAGTGAAAGCTCTCTACAACCACCTCCAGTTTCGGCCTTTACTATGACCAGCTGACTGCACAGGCTGCTTTTAGGGCTGTCACTACATTCAAAAGGAAAGGTCAGCTTGATTAAAACAACAAAAACGGAAAGGGCAAACAACGCAAAAGAACCCAAAATCCGAAAAGGCAACAATCGTGAAAGAACCAACTACAATATAGACCATCATCTTTTTACATTCTGAGCCCATATAAAATGAGACCATGCTGGGGCCATCTGTGCAAATTCTTAAAAGCAGAGACTTGGAAGTACAGCTGTGTCTATTGGGTGGTAAATCTGTCAAAAACAGCTTGCCCTAGAATTTGGCATTTGGAAGGTGTCTCTGTACTAACGATAAGCAACAAGGAGGCATGAGGAGTACAAAACTACAGCCTGAAGATATTTTCGTGTCAATGGCATGACACTACACATACAGGTTTTTTTTTTTTGTTTGTTTTTCTTTAAATGGGATTTGCATCCCTTCCACCTTTCCTCTACCTCCTTTTGTTTGGATTCTTCAACCACAAAGTCCACAAACTTCCTGCACCCGTCCCAAAGTCATTTTACTTAGTGTTTAATTTTCATCCAGACCAGGATTGCACAGCCAACAGAAGATATGTTTCTGGCCCAGAGTCTACTGCCATCCTTCTGATCTTTGGACCTGAAGATTCTGCAATCAGTTTTCATCCTCTAGTCTTTTGTCCAGTTTCCTAGTCCGTGGGCTGCCCTCTCATGAAATTCAATGCTGGCTTGCTTCTACGTTGGTCTTTGGAAGCCGAACAAAATGTGGCTACTGCGCTGTGCCCATAAAGTATGCAATGTAGATAACTCTGGGAGACTGACTCTTCAGTCATGATCATGGTATTTGAGATGAAATGTCAAGTAATCCACAAACAAAACTGTGAGCATTCTATCGAGTGAAAGCAAACCTACGCAAGCTCGGCCATGCCACACACACACACACACACACACACACACACACATCTGATGAAACATTTCAATTTCGGGCAAACAATGGTAGCTGTTCCAATTATAAAAAAAAAAAAAAAAAAAAAAAAAAATCCAGCTTTCAGTTTACCCACACATTCACTCGTGAAACAAGAACGCCAGAATCTGACATAATGTTGATAGAAACATGAAGCCATGAAGGGCAACAAGTATGGGTAAACAACACTTCAACTTCACGAAATTAACTTGGCAAAGAAATGAACAAAAATAGATGCATCATGAATCTGTCAATACAGAGGAACTTCCGAACTACCATCTTAAAAATGCCATGACAATCTGGTCTTTGTAGAGAGGGATCTTTACAGGGAGGTAGGGCTGACCAACAGGTCACAAAATATGACAATTTGGTCTTTATAGACAGGGTTCTTACTGGAAGGCAGATGTACCAGCAGGTCCTAAACTGTTATGACAGTTAAGTCTTTGTAGAGAAAGAGCTTTCAAGAGACAATGACCAACCGGCACACACAAAACCTCATGACAACCCAGTCTTTGTAGAGAAGGGGATTTCACGACAGACTAACTGGCACACACAAAATCTCATGACAACTCGGTCTATGTATAGAAGGGGCTTTAAAGAGAGGTAGACTGACTGGCACTCACAAAATTTCATGATCATTTGGTCTTTCATGGACAAGGGTCTTTTTACAGGAAGCTAGACTGATAGATCAACAGGTGACAAAATGTCAAGGCAATTCAGTTTACCTGACAGGGGTCCTGGCTCGTGAGTGCTTACAGGGAGGTAGACTGACCGGCATGTCACAAAATGTCATGACAATTCCGTCTTTGTAGACAGGGATCTTTACACGGAGGCAGGCTGACTAGCAGGTGATAAGATGTCATGACAATTAAGCCTCTTTAGACAGGGGTCTTTACTTAGAGGTAGGCTGATAGTTCACATTACATGAAAACGTCACAACTTATACTGTAAATCAACTTGATGCACAGACTGTCAAATCCCTAACCAGATCATCCCTCATAAGAATAAAAGCCATGTTGTGTACGGTAAAAGTTAATGTTAGTCTACATTCAGTAGAAAAATATAACTGCCACAGTAAGTGTTCGTTCAAACTCCAAGACTTTTTTTTTATAAATTACAAAACTGGATTGTTAAGCAGCTGATGCCAGCATTTTTTCCAACAATCTAAAACATACAAAAAGTAGAATGTGGACTGGTCAGTCACAGTAGGAAGTAAGGAGAGGTCATTCAACAGAAGTCGGAAATAGTAACACGATCTAAGAGAGATGATCTGTCACATAATTTGCTGTGATAATAATAATAATAATAATAACAACTGTGAAGAATGGTTAGTACAGAAAGGTCATTTACCAACGTTAAAAAAAAAAAAACATATGGCTCACAATCTGTTTCAGCTATAACTCTCTGGTGTGCCTATAGAACACTCTGGTGTACCTACCACCTAGTTTCAATTCCTGCACGACTTGCCCGGGGCCCAACAGCTGTCATTGTATGGGAGAAACTGTGATTCTACCAAAGCATGCAATGACCATTCATACTGACAATACTCCCAAGTTTTCCAACCATGGTTGCCAGTGATGGCTGGTACGGTGTGTGTCTGCACCAGAACAAATAATCACCTTTTCCTCCTCAAAGGCTCTTAAGATTTGTAGCCTTGGTTGACAAGCGAATCATACTACCCAATCTACAAATTCAGCTCAAATCACCATTTTCAAAAGAAACGAGAAAACACAAAGAAACAACACATTAAAAATCAAAGTTAAGAACTACTTACAATTCATACAGTTATTTCCCGGAAGCTCTTCTTTTCAAATTTCTTCGTCTTTGTCTTCTTTTTGCTGAAGCACAAAAAGGAGAGAATCATCATTCAGTATTGCAGACATTAATTTACAAATGTAAACACAACACACCATTCCAAGAGACACCGAATCTATTGGTATCAGTGGCCTAATATTCATAGTGTTGGCCTTTGTCTGCTGTGCAAGTCTTGCTTCTGTGTGGTGCAAGACTTGGTTTTGTGCAGTGTTATCCTTGGTTTTGTATGGTATAATTCATGGTTTGGTGATGTACAAGTTTTGGTTTTGTACAGTGCAAGTCATGGTTCATAATCCTAAGATAACACTCTCTTTCCCAACCACACAGTTAGTGTGCAATGATAACACTTGCAGTACAAATTAATCTGAAACTAAGAGAGGACTCCTTTTTTCTTCCAGACTGTACAAATCAAGTTTTACTTGAAAGATGTATGTTATCAATAATCTGCATTCGTCATGTGCGTAGTATCATTCAGTTTACGTTATTCAGAATAACTGTTTTTCATTAAATTCTGAATATCAAGAAAATTAGTCGCTATTCCAATTCTTCAGTTGTGTTATTTTGATTGTGAGTACATACTTAAATTTAGCATTAACATTCTGTCACACACATGAACAAAAACATGCTCTTTCACTCTCCTTCTCTATGTCACACACACACACACTTACAAACACACACTTCAGGCAACTGTGCACACACACACACACACACACACACACATTACTCACTGGACTTTGGCTCTGGCTTCTATCATGTTTCTCATCTGCATCGATTTGTATCTGTCTTCCAACAGGTGACCTTCAGGCTGACAAAAAACAAACAAACAAATCAATACATGGAACGAAAATAATTGCAGTCAATACCAAAGCTTTAAACACAAAAGAAAAAAAAATAAATAAAAAAAACATTCCACTTCCTCATACTCACTCAACCATTATCATTTCGAGGGCTGACTGCCACAACCCAGTATCTCACTTATACATATGTATACGAGATACTGGGTTCTGGCAGTCAACCCTCGAAATTTTATTCAAGGGAAATTGATTGAAGGAACATGCTTACTAAGAACCAGGATTGAAGTTTGAAAGGTACAGACACACATGACAAGATTACAGAATCCGATACACCCCTAAACCTGCTCAAGGTGCACACGCCAAGTAACAACAAATTCTGCAATAACCAACTCCCACTGGCTGACATTAGTGCAAATGATGCTTGATAATGAGGATAAGACTGCCAGAGTAATCTCCCCTCAGAAGTGCTAAGGATGGCTGAATAGCCAGGCAGACCAGTCACAGGCGACATCAGAATTATCCAGATGTTCCTGTGCCCTTCTATGTCACAACAAAAGTGACAATTGTTACAAAAATGCAATTCTCCGAAAGGACTCGCAACACTATGCACATGCATACATCTACCGCAATCTACACACACACACGCACACACACACACACACACACACACACACGTTTCAACATAAACACATATGCAGCTTAAGGTATGCTAACTGGATTAAAATCTACTGATAATACACTTCTGAAGTCTGGGAGAAAGCTTTTTCAGAGGAAGCGAACAAATTTTCCAAATTAGTTGGAAGAGAGTGCCAGACGACGAGGAGCAATGAAAGTACACACCTCTCACCAAGTCATCTCCTGATGCAGCAAAACCTTACCTTGACACTTCTCAAATTTCCCACCACTCTCTTCGCTCAGCTTGAGTTCCATGTCAGGCACCTCCACTGTTCCAAGGTCAAGGACAATCGGTCACCATCTTCTCCCCCAACCGTGTCACGTTCTCCAGTAGCTTAATGAATAAATAACTGTCCCCGATATCAATCTTTCTAATTGTTCATGTAATTTCATCACTGTCATACCATGAACGGTTTCTCTTTTCTTTTTTTAAATAAATCAAACTTACTTCTACAAGTCTTTACTTGATATTATTTTCAAAGATAAATAAATCAAACTCACTTCTACAAGTCTTTTCTGATATTATTTTCAAAGACTAACGTATTACCATGGAATCAAGAAGATGATACTATCTGCCAACATTCGGTACATTGTTCTTTTCATTTAAATACAAGAAACATTAAGTGTAAGACACAATATCCAACCTCTGCAGCATTTTGCGAGTTAATGTGTGTGTGTGTGTGTGTGTGTGTGTGTGTGTGTGTGTGTGCCCGCATGTGGTGTGTGCATGCATGCATGTGTGGGTGCGGGTGCATGTGTGTGTGTGTGTGTGAGAGAGAGAGAGAGAGAGAGAGAGAGAGAGAGAGAGAGAGAGAATGAATGGGTTGTGTCAGCCAAAGTAGCTCCTTTCCCAGATTCGCACAGACCCAAAAGGATATTTCAATTTGCCCAATTTCTTGGGGGCAAATTTTTTAGCCTCTTCTTTGCTGGCCTTCACTCGCGCCCGCCTGGAAGCTTCCCTCCTTTCAGAGGCCAGCTCTGAGCGGATCTTGGCGATGCTGTGAAAAAAAACAGAAAAAAATCAATAACTACTTGGGTGAACCAAGCCACTCAGGAAAGAACATACCTCCCCTGCACAATTACCACCAGGGGAAATAATAATAGTTTAATGACTGAAACTGATCACATCTGATGAACTTTTTTTGTAACAGGATATGGAAAACACTTCTTCTGCGTACGCAGGCTGATTCTCCTGCAGACACTCCCTATATGGACAGGCAAATATTAATCCCATCTACCCAACAAAGGGAGTGGAGTTTTGTGTGCATGACCGTTTTTATCCTGCCATTAAGGCAAGCCATACTCCATCTTCAGGGATATGAAAAATACAAAATGTCAATGTTTAAATCATTAGAAAGAGTTAACATTCTATGAACATATATTACTCTATAGACTGTTATCTGTCGGTCAACAGTAACTTCAATTCATCAGGTTCAGTGGAGAATTTGCGATAATCTTCTTAATCAGATTTTGGATTTGGCTCAAGTTCTGGTCATCATCTGCAGCAAATTCAGTGGGCTCAGCCCTGGACAACATTCTCTCAGGCAAGTTTTGCTCAAATCAGTTATGTAGTTTTTGTGTAATTCTGCTGACAAACAAACACCCATTGGCATAACCTCCTTAACAGAGCTTGTCAACATCCCCCACCCCCCCCCCCCCAAAAAAAATCACAAAGAAAACCCCTTACATATTATATGTAACAACAAATAAAACATACACAGTGATACTAGAACAGACACTCGTACATGAGCTTTTGTTGTAGAGATCATTTAAACTCTTGTGCTGATCCACAAAAGCCAAAAGTCCCTAAAACTCATCTGATATGGCTAGTTTTCTCCCCTGAAGACTGGCAAGACTTTGCAAAAAAAAAAAAAAAAAAAAAAAAAAAAAAAAAAGAAAAAAAAAGGAAAAAATCCACACACAAAAAAAATTCAGAATTTTCCACAAACTCCTGATCTTGTAGATGCATCTGTCATATTGTAAACGGAAGATTCTTGATTGGAAATGTCAGATTGAAAAGAATTAAAAGGAAATATCAGATTTTCAAAACAAAATTTTTTTTTTTTTTTTACATCCAGCCACAGACGCACTTCTGTTTTCTACTCCTATCCATATGTCATACGTGTCACATGACAAATATACAAAGTTGCCAGTGAACTTGGCATGACAGACAAATATGCCTGCAGCAAGTTCAAAGATTTTTTTTTTTTGTTGTCTTTTTCAACATATTTCTTTTTCCAATTGCAATGATTATTATATGAATTAATTCACAATTCATTCAATTTTGATATAAAGATGGTTTCTGAACACTTTCAACTTGATTTTAATGCTACTTCAACAAATTAAATTCAATGCCATAAAAATCAATTTCCTTTCTTTTTTTTTCTCTCTCTCTGTCTCCCTCTCTCTCTCTCTCTCACACACACACACACAAAGACACACACACCACGCACACACACACACACACGCATCCAGATCCTACCGCAAATTTTACCATTTACTTAGCAAATAATTTCTTTAAAAAGACATCCAGGACTAACTCTCTTGCATCCGTTCGCATCCACTTACCTATATACTTATTCTCTCTGTCTCCTTTTTCATTTTCTTCTCTGCCATCACATGTTCCTGAAACATACAGAATTGGCTCACATTATTACTCGCCCCTCTGTCTCAAAAACACATTTTCTCCCAGAACAAACAATTCTAGTTTTCATTCTGATCGCTTTTGGTAGTCCACAACCGTAGTCTCAGTAAAAGTCTCAGTAGAACAACAACAGGTTTTTTCTTTTGGGTTTTCAATTTCACTTTTGTGTGCTCGGAAGTAGAGTTGTCACCTAATAAGATTTATTTCCCTACCCTGCTAGAAGAAAACATTTTTCACCGTCAGATTTTGTTGCTATTGGTGTACAACCCCTTGTTTCTGCACAATTCAGATCCAACAGATGCAGAGGAGAGAAACGCGATGACAAATCACAGAGAAAATCACAGACATGAGGTACAACCATCATCAGATCATCCCACAGCAAGCAGATCGAAGGGACACCTTCATGTATCATCCCACAGGTTACCTTGATATATCATCCCACTTCAAATAGGTGGCAACGGTACCTTGATAAATAATCATAAGATTAACAGGCCGCAGGAACACCTTGGCATATAATCCATGACAAATGAGGTTGCAGCCTCTTGATCAACAACGTCACTGCTACTTTTTTAACACTTCAAATTTTTAAAAATTTGTCAGGCTGTACCCAGTCAGATATTACAATTACAGAAAAAAATAACAATAAAAAACACGAAAAAAAAAAAAAAAAAAAGAAAGAAAAACAAGAACAAGATAGCCCAGTCCCAGCTGAAGTCAACAGGGGTATGGGGGTTTCACACAGAGCTAGCTGTAAATGTGACAACTATTTCATTCCTTTGAGAAAGTTTTCTTTTTTCCCTTGGAGTGTTTTGTTTTTGTTTTTATTAATTTTCTTTTGGAAGGGAGCAACTTAAACCTGAAGTTCTTACATTTCATTTGGTCCGTAAAAACAAATCTTTCAGTCTGGATGAAGATCCGTCAAAATGTTTTCCAGACACCTTGTGGGGGCTAGCCAAGACCAGGGAGTGTGCCTACAGACATCATGTACACAAAACTTTAAAACAAAAAAACCCCAAAAAAAAAAAAAAAAAAAAAAGAACATGAGTGAAGCCCTTACTAGAAGTTTGGCAGCCTTTTCCTTCCTCTTCTGCCTGGGCGTCTTCTTCTTCTCCCGGTTGACAGGGGGGTTGATGGAGATGTGGCGGTCATCCACCTCCTCTTTTTCAGAGGAAGGGTTCTCGTACAAGCCTGCCGACATCTCTTCTATCCATGTTGCCTGGAGGGGAGGAAAAAAATAACACAAATAAAATTAATGAGCCACAGCCTGCCCAACAAGCACCACAACAGAGCTTAACCCTTTTAACGTTAACATAGCAACCATACCCATTCTGGCAAAACATGTTGTACAACAAAGTTTAACCCATTAACTCCAATGCAGTGGCTACACCTGTACCTGCCAAAGGTCCACAACAAAGCTCAACCTTTTAGTATCACTGTAGCAGCCACAGCTACGCTTGCTAGACAACCTCCATAACTGATGTTTTCAACAACAATTCTGTGGTCACATCATTCACAGTGAGCCAAACAACCACCACAACAAAGTCCCTTACATCACCATTCTGGTGGCTTTCCCCGAAGATGGAGTATGGCTGCCTTAATGGCAGGATAAAGAAAATGGTCATACACACAAAACTCCACAGCCTGTCTATACAGGTAGTGTTCCACAGGAGTATCAGCCTGCGTATGCAGAAAGAAAGATAGAAACCATTCTAGTGGCTAAATCCTAACCGGCCAAACAACCACCGACAACAAAGTTTAACCCTTTTAACACCACTGTAGCAGCCACATACATGCTTGCCAAATGACCACCAAAACACAGTTTAAAACTTTCAACACCATTTTAACAGCCAATACATGATTACCGAAAACATCCTCCACATCACAGTTATATCCTTCCAACAATAATGTACTAAAAGTGCTGAAGCAAGGCAGAACGTCAGTGCCTGTTTTTTCCGGATCTATTCAAACAGACACTCCTGTAAGACAAATAGATTCTTTCGGGGGGACAAATTTCCAGTTTTCCAGACAAAAAGAAAAGACACTGCCAAGCACTCTGGGAAAAAAAAATTCAACGCAAAGGAAAAAATCAATCTAAAATTACCATTTTTACCTCCTGATTTCATATTTAGTAAATCAAAAATTTAGAAAGAGAAATTCAATCTGTCAGTGAAAAAAAAAACAAAAAAAAACACTGACAGGGACTCTCACACATACACAGCGAGCTACAAAATAAATAGCTTATTTACCAGGGTCAAAAAACAAGCATCTAACTTTAGAAGACGAAGGAGTCAGGAAAGTATATATCAAGAAGCGAAATAAAACTTTTCAAACATAAAACTTCAGCTTCATTACACACCCCTATGTACAAACAAACAAAAAAAATGTGAAAAACATACCTATTAAGAAACAAACACGAACAAAAATGTGAAAAACATACCTATTAAGAAACAAACACAAACAAAAAAATGTGAAAAAACATACCTATTAAGAAACAAACACAAAACAAAAATGTGAAAAACATACCTATTAAAACAAAAACACACAAACAAAAATGTGAAAAAACATACCTATTAAACAAACAAAACACAAACAAAATGTGAAAAAACATACCTATTAAGAAACAAACACAAACAAAAATGTGAAAAACATACCTATTAAAACAAACACAAACAAAAATGTGAAAAACATACCTATTAAGAAACAAACACAAACAAAAAATGTGAAAAACGTACCTATTAAGAAACAAACACAAACTTACTTCACTGGGAGCTTCACTTGCTGATGGAAACTTTGCGTCCAGCGAGTGAAGATTTTGCGTCCTTCTTCTCTTTCTCCAATTCCACGATATGGGCTTTAAACAGCAGGTCCTGCCAATACAAAGCTCTTCCTCCTTGCGTAACATGCATGTGACTACCAAGTCAATTCTCTAAAGCCCCAAATAAGCTGATGAAATTATGTGTACAGGTCTTTTAAAAAAAATCAAAAAAGAAAAAAAAAAATGAAAGTGCAAATCACACCAAAGTTTGTACAAAAATCTTGTAGTATGTACAGTTTAATGTGTACAAATCTGACAAAACAATAATAAAATTGTTTCCCAATACAGAACACACACACACACAGATGTATATATATATATATATATATATATATATATATATATATATATATATATATATATATATATAATGCTGAACAATTAAGTAGTGGGGTGAAACAAGTGCAGGCTAACAATTCAGTCATTATGTAATGACTTGACAAGAATTTGAACTTTTAGAAAAAAAAAAAAAAAAAAAGGAAGATGAAGAAAATGGGGGGGGAAATATATCATAAATATGAGGAACCCTTTACTAGCTGCCTGAGGGAACCATCGGAATCCCTCCCGAAGGCAGATCTATTAGTATTGCCTGCTCCTAGGCCTTTCGTCCGCTGGATCGGACTCATCAGGAAGACACGGCTGTACATACATCGTACACGAACATTCCATACACATTGTATCCACAAAATACACATACATATACATAAATATAAATACACACATACACATAAACAAACAACACACACAGACAAAAGCATACATACATTTCTAAAACTATTAAATACAAAATGGACAAAGCAAAACATAATCATATCCGACTACCCCACACAGACATACGAAAACACAACGCACACACAAACCAACCAACCTGGTGATGATCATAAGCAGGGTTAACCGAGGCGCCAGGGGAGGTACCTCCACTTTCACCCTCTCGCTACATTTCCGTTTAATGTGTCTGGGTGGCTGCAAAACACATTCGCACTCCATCAGACTGAAAGCGATACTCAGTTGCCTTGAAAGTAAAATATATATATATATTGTTTTGATTATAAGAATCCATGTACACTAAGAAGCACACAACTTAAGAAATGCAAACTGCAAAACAAATACAGGCAAAACTGAAATTCTTGGCAAATTTGGCCCAAAATACCTTGTATGAAATACAAATCATTCTTTCATCAGCAGTGAATCAAAAAAAAAAAAAAAAAAATCCTAGCTATGAAAATCTCCATTTTCCTCAGAAGAAACAAAATCCAAGTTTTCCAAATTTCAGATTAAGCTGAAGCAGGCAAAATGTGAGTCTCTTTAGTTGCTTCATAAATGCAGTGCTGTAGGTAAAAACACTACCTATGGGTATTGTACTAGTCAAACTCATGACAGACAAAGCTTATTACATATAATGTTTGAAAAAAAAACACACACACACACAGAGAAAAATGTTCTTACTCTGAAAAGAACAAAATTAAAAATTAAAATTAAAGAGTACATAAATGCTATGTATCTTCAGATAGGAGCTAGTAAAGGCAATGGATTATAAAGATTCTGTGCAACCAGGCACAAATATTCATCTTCTAACAATAACCGCGAACTACCTTCACTCGTTTTCGTTTTGTGACTTCGTTGAAGAATTCATCGCCTTGCGTTTCTGCTCTCCCATCTGAAACAAAGCACACAGATAACTTTGGCCTGTTTAATTGGTTCATTTTGCTTTGCCTTACTTGTTTAAACATCATGATCAGCTAGAGTAGACAACAATTCTAAACATGAAAAAAAAAGAGCAGTCTCCAAACAAGAATCACTGTATGTTGCTTCATAAAAATGGACAAAACGAAATGATGGCAATGTTCATAAGCTGTGAACTTTTCTGTTGGTTGGGTTTTTACCACAGACAGCCAATGTATTTCTAGGTTAGAATGCTTTTTTTTCACGAATCCATAGACAGGCACATTTTGCTTCTTTTGGGCTTTCGAGAAGCGCCAAATCTACGGAAAATAAGTATCAGCACTCAAGTTTTTAGGCCATTATACATACATTAGCTTCAGTCATGTTCAGATTTCAGGTCAATAAACCTCAAAACATTAACCATCCACTGCACACATCAGTCAAATACATAAATATTACAAGCATATAAGACAGGTAGACTTTAACGGAGATCGACAAACCAACATCAGCAAAACTCGACATTACATCATCTGTAAAAATCAATCTCCTATCCATTGCAACTCCTGATCATCCCCACCGTAAACTGGCTGATTGAAAAAGAAGAGAGTAATTTAATTTACAACTGAAAAGCAAATTTTGAACTGACAAATAACCAAATAACCAACACCACAAAATGGAGAAACACTCAGAAATCACCCTGACCTGGTTCCCAAAAAGCAGAAGTAGAACAAGGCTGCTCACAGTCGACCTAAGAACTAACCTGGCTGTAGGCCTAAGTCCTTGCTCATGCCAGGCCACTTAAAGTCAGTCTGATCACATGATCTGATTGGGTCTCATGATATTAATTCAGGGCGGCTAGTGTTTCAAACGCACAAAGTGTAGCATTTTGACATTTTCAGTGTAGTATTCTAAATTCAAGCACAGCACTCACATGGTATATGACAAATCAGAATCAACAGCACTTCCAGCCACACTTCACTTCACACACAATCTGACGGTGGATTAATTAAGACAGAAATCAAGCTCATCAGCACATAGTTTTGAACTGACCTACCAAAAATCAAAATGGCTGACAACAAAACTAATCTACAAGGTGGCAAAATCAAAATCGTTTTCAGCAATTTTTCTGCAACTTTTTCGTCCTCTCTTGTACTGAACTTGGCCATTTGTTTTGATGAAACAAATCTACAATCAAAGATCTGCCTCATCTCGATTCCATTCAAGCTGCTGTTCAGTCTGTGAAGCATTCTGAATTCTTAACTTTTTTGTTTTTTAGAGTGGCATTTTGGGACAAGAGAGTAGCACTGTCAAAGAAATGATAGAATCCTACGCCCAAAGCGTATTCATTTTATGGTTTAATAATTCATTTTTGTAGTGTATTTTGGACACGATCAATTATTCTTTCTGATTTGATCAAGAAATCATTCGCACAATCCTGTGTGAACAGCCTTTGCTAAAGAATGGGTTTATATACCCTAAAGGTCATGCTTCATATTTTCATAAGCATCTTACTGATAAATCAAACAGCTTATTTATACTTATGGTCTCTTGCACTGATTCAAATTCGACAATTTTTTTTGTTGCTACACTAAAATGGGAAGTATCACACATGCTGCCTGTTTGATTTAACAGTTCTTAAACTATCCAAGTATTTGCCAGCACCCACTGTTCTGCAGCTATGTTTGGATTATTGTGTGTGTGTGTGTGTGTGTGTGTGTGTGTGTGTGTGTGTGTGTGTGTGTGTGTGTGTGTCACTGTGTGTGTGTGTGTGTGTGTGTGTGTGTGTGTGTGTGTGTGTGTGTGTGTGTGTGTCACTGTGTGTATGTGTGTGTGTGTGTGTGTGTGTGTGTGTGTGTGTGTGTGTGTGTGTGTGTGTGTCACTGTGTGTGTGTGTGTGTGTGTGTGTGTGTGTGTGTGTGTGTGTGTGTGTGTGTGTGTGTGTGTGTGTGTGACTGTGTCACTGTGTGTGTGTGTGTGTGTGTGTGTGTGTGTGTGTGTGTGTGTGTGTGTGTGTGTGTGTGTGTGTGTGTGTGTGTGTGTGTGTGTGTGTGTGTGTGTGTGTGTGTGTGTGTGTGTACATCTACTTCCATTTCCTTCCATTCTGCTGCTGAGCTAAATCAAACTCAACGAGGACCTTCGAAGCACTTGCAAAGAAAGTTATGTTTGGCATGGTGATTCTGCTTAACCAAACAGGGACAGGGAGCATGACAACAAATTTTTCATTTCGGCATCACACAATGTACCATGTCAAATTCTTTGATAAGTTCGAAATAAGAGAAGGGCAGCCCTAACAGCCTGCAAGGGGAAAGTCCAAGTACCAAGACTGCTGTGTCAGCCACAACGAAAGAAGTGCCCTCAGCACCATCAGCTCTACTCATCTGAAAATCCCTCACATAACGGCTGACCTCACCCTTGGCTAAAGGCTGTGTCAGACCAACTGACCCAAGCTAGAACACCAAGGCTATATCAAAATATTGTTATGCTCTGCATAGTTATGCAGGGATTGTCTTCAGTTGTGACAAGCTCCTAGCATAACATTATCAGTCTCCAAAATTCCCTGAAGTTGGAGTGTGGCTGCCCATGTGGCGGGGTAATCAAAAACGGTCACACACGTAATGTCCTCATCCCCAGCTGATGCATTTGCACCACAGTGTTCAAAAACTTCCGCTGTTTGGATGATCCCTGGAGTCTTTAAGCCAGGGTATGACAAACAACAACAACAGCTGACCAAGTAATTCCAAGCACAATACGTTCCCTCTAAAACCTGATTCGGAAGCGCAGAATGTTGGAAGGCCGCTGCAATAGCGACAGTCCTAATTCTGTGTGCTTTAGGGCTTAGGACCAGCTGCCCTTATGATTCTGCTTGCCTGCCACTAGGATGGCCCCAGGGCTCTGAGACAATGCGCTTTGCTAGGGGTTGGGGAATCCTAGGTCACCCAGCACGTGGCCACTCCTAAGGGAAGGGGGTGGGGAGTAGGGGTGGGGGGTGGCTGCAGAGGGATAGCACAGAGTACAATGCCCTTTCATCCACCTATCCCCCTCCCTTTGTCAAATCAGAGTGTTTCTCTGGTAGAGTGCGAGGACCAAAGACAAGGACGAGGCTTCAACCGCGATGAAAACCCGAGGATTAACGCCATGTAACGCAAAGAAAAGAAACGGATATGCACCAGAGACTGGAAATGTAAAATGGTCTATGATGTATATTAGTACTGTATTGACTGTTAACAAAACTCAGCAAACATTGCAGCAAACCTGCTATTGCTAACAAAAAGTTTGACATGGTAAATGACGTAAGCTAAACTTAATCAGTAAGGAAAAATATAAAACATTCTAATCAAAAATGAAAAAAAAAGACAGACAGACAGAAAGAGAACTTAATTCTGAGAAGGTCAATCGATATTTTCATTTCAAGAAAAAAATATAATGTAATTACCATCCCAAAGATCCTGAGTATCTCCATCTTCATTCTGTTGGGTTTCTGTAGCAGTGGTGGTGACTTTGGGTTTTTTGTGAGTTGCATCTTTGACCTTAAAAGACCTCAGCGACTGTGCTGCATAGTCATCACTGGTCGGGTACTCCTGTGTTAAAAATATACATATATATACATACTCATGTTTTAACACACACAACACTGTCACATCCTAAATGGGTTCTGTGGTGCTTGAAAAGGGAGTTTTTGAACCAAAATGTTACAAAAATCCACATAATAGTTACCTGTCCACAAAAGCGCATTATTCCTACTTGGCATGAACAATCATTGCTAATGCCAAGCAGGAATAATACATTTGTGTGTGGACAGGTAACTATTAATGTGGATTTTTGTAACATTTTGATTCAAAATGTCAATGCCCTTGATAATTGGCTAACACGGCATATCTGCTCTCAAAAGAAGGAGAAGTGAAGATCAGGACTCAACCACAGGGAGTATATATGATCAAGGGAGATCAGTCTGGAGAATTATTGAAACTGAAACATGTATGGATGTCGATTAACACCCTTCTCTCTCACTCTTTTTCTTTGTCTTTTTCCCCTTCTTTTTCCCCCATCCTTTTTTTAAAACATCATAGATCTTAATTAAAAATCATAATTATCTTGGGCATTGTTCATGCCCTGTGGGGATAATCAACTTGTTTGGACAGGTAAGTACTTACACACATGCGTGCACACACACCCTTGCGCAGACACACATACACACACACACACATACGCCTGTGCCCACAAATCCAAACACACACATGTATACACTCACAACACACACATACAAAAAAAAAAACAACAACAAAAAATAACCAATGTTAGGTAGGCACTCAAGGTCTGACCAGCACATTGGCTATTGTGTAGGTCTGACATCTGCTAAGTCATAGCCATAAGCATGGGTGAAACTGGAAAAAAAACTGAAAAACTGAAAGGTTGGGGTCAGGGGCTGCCCAGGCCCCTGGCGGGGTCCAGGGGCAGCACCCCTGGTGGGGGCCTAGGGGGGCAAAGCCCCCCAGCCAAAATTGATTTTTTGAGAAATTTAGACAGTTTTCATGGGCTCTGTGAAAGGAAATTTGGAACTGAGGCCTTGTTTGAAACATATTTATTGCTTATATGACAGTTTCCCATACATGAAGTGTGTGTGTGTGTGTGTGTGTGTGTGTGTGTGTGTGTGTGTGTGTGTGTGTGTGTGTGTGTGTGAAATACAGTGCAGTGAAACCTCTCTATTTAGACCTTCCCTAATAAGACTCCTCTCTAAAGTGACTCTAACTTCTGTGACGGTTCCATCAAACTGTCTGTTAAATTACCTATCTTCTTTTTTTTTAAAAAAAAAAAAATCCATGTTTCATGTTACGATCACAAATCTGTACATTTTCTAAGGTCTTAACAGAGAGTTTCCACTGTACTTCCCATACTAACCCATTTTATTACATGGAAGAAACAGAACCTTTAGTAGTTTTCCCCCCATCCTTTTTCCAGAAAACTAACCCTCATATTTATTTTTTTTTTATGTTTTTTTTTTCTTTCTTTCAATATTTTTTTTCATACTATTATATCTCTCTCTCTCTCTCTGTGCCTTACATCCATCTTTGTGTGTGTGTGCATGTGTGTGCGTGTCACTAGAGGAGGGGGGGGGGGGGGGGGGGAGCAGCATGGAGGGCTGCTGAAAAAAAAGATTTGACTGAAATTCTTACCTTCATGCTTTGCTAGCCGAGATTTTCCATTGGATCCATACTTGTGGTCCGAGTTGTGCACACGGCAAAACGCTACACCAGGTTTGTTCATTTTCAAACCCTTAACACGATGTTGTTGTTTTTTCATCATCGATTTCGTTCAGCCAAGCCCATCACCATTTATCAGTGATGCCAGCGTCGATCTCCTCAAGTGAATCACCTTCTTTAAGATACGACATTCTCACGGTTTCCAATGAACTCCAAACTTGAAATCTAGATTTTGGCAAATGGTGTTTTATCTTTGTTCCCTAAGATAAAGAATACTTCCGATTCGGCACTTCCGTTTTATGGTAAGACACACTCGATACATAATTTGCGCAATTTTAGAAACTGTTCTGAAAAACTTTTTTTTCAGATTTACGAAAAATGGAAAATTCCGTCTCGAATAATTTCATAAAACAGATTCCATCCTCAGACTGAAGAAGTTTCACCTATGCATGAGACCCTCTTCTCCAATTCTCTCATCTTAGTTGTCAATTCATTTATCCATCAGCTTCAAATCATGCATAGTGTGGTCTCAAAACTTAGCGGATGTGGTATAGTGTATATGGACAAGTCAGCACGCAGTGACGTCTCCTTGATGAATCTGAAACTGACACTAAAGTATGAAAAAAGAACTAAATAGATGTATGTATTCTTCTAAACACAAACATAATGTGTGTGTGGGGGGGGGGGGGTAATGGGGGGGGGGTGTCTGTACCAAATTCTGGTTGCTGATTTCTAACCTGCAATATTCTCCGTCCATGGTTTGTTCTGTTTTTTTTTTTAAACATTTCCAGTAATTTGTCTTGGAGACCCTTTTGCAGAAAGGACTAATCAACAACTACAATCTGATTTACCAAACAAAGATACGTCAATAAGCACAACATACCAGAAGTTCATTCTGCTAACAAACATGTCGACTTACTTTCTCGGACAGGCTATTCTGGACCGGTTCACCAGATAGAATAGCAGTTCAGTTCCTGTTTTGTTTTCCGCTTCGGAGCTGAAAAACGAAGAGCAATTTTTTCATTTCACAAAAAGAAAAGATGTAACTAGTCATACAATACAAATACTGATGACGTACTTGAAAATAAAAACCCACGACCTGTTTATTTTTCAAATAGATGTTTCCAGAGAGTTCAATCACTCTGGATGGCTGACCAGCTTTTGCAGGCAAAGTATGACATGCAGTCAGAATGCTACGTCGATTTGCGTTTTTCAAGGGTTTTTAAAGGGGATATTTTAATTTTTAAGGGGCAAATTTAGCCGTACAATTGAAAAAAAAAAGAGTGAATAATAACCTTACAGATGTAATCCAGCCATGATGATAAGGTGATTACACTTCTGTAGTCTTTTCCACGCTCAATATCATACACATACAAAAAATTAAAAATGAAGTCTTCATACAGAAGTTGAGAAATCAGAAAAAGAAAACTTTCAATCTGCTTTCCAGACCAGTATCTGACATGAATTTCCAGCTGCTTCTGTTTAAAAGTCCTCGTTCAATGATTCATCAAAAAGCGTAACATATTCATTAATTCTCTACCGGCAGCTGCAGCCGAGGCCTCCTCTCTAGCATTTCAGGAGGGAGCTCAGCAAACTTTACTTTTAAAATACAGCCACTGTATGTGCTGTCGTGTGGAAGTGTGTGTGAATGGTTGCGGGCCTGGACTAACCTAATGCTTGTTCTGGGCAGGATAGGGAGCAGGGTAATCCTTTTGAAAAGGCGAATGTGGGTAGCCTTCCTGCAGCTCCACATTAACTGTGTTTTTTTTTTTTTTTTTCCCCATTTCAAAATGGAGTGACTGATGGCGGAGAATGAAGCAAAATGTAAAGAGAGGGGGGTAGTTACCGCCAAGGACATTGACAAACAAAGCACAGGACAAAACACAATGCAATTCGACCTCTTGGTCTCTTCTTCAGGAAAAAAAAAAAAAAAAAAAAACAAAAAAAAAAAACCCCATCACACTTAACATTTTAGGACAGTACAAACAAAGAACGAAGAGTGACTTATCTGTCCATGTGGTAGGAAGAATGGCCGCCAGACGGAAACGACAGAGGGGATTATAGGAGAGGAAAAGGAGGGGGGAGGGGGGAGTGAAACGATGGGGTTGTGTAGCTGGTTTAGTGGGGTGTGTGTGATATATTTGTGATGGTTGTGGTTAAGGTGAATTGATAATAATGCTAAGTAAGGGGGTGGGGGGGGGGGGGGGGGATTTTTTTATATTATATATCATTTTTTTTTATATAATTATATATATAGAAGGGATAGTAATGATAATGATATTGGTAGTAATTATAACTAGATGAATAAAATTAAAGTAACTGTAATAACAAAAAAATTAAGTGAATAAAATAGATAAATGATTTTTTGTTTTTTTGTTGTGTGTGTGTGTGTGTGTGTGTGTGTGTGTGTGTGTGCGCGCGCGTGTGTGTGTAGGCTAGCTGGTAGTAAGTTAGGGGGGAGGGGTGTGATATGAATGCTGTCTTTTTGAACAAGAAAGTAGGATTTTTTTTTTCTTTTTCTTTAACAAATGCGCACTTAAATGAGTCACTTAAAGTCTATGGAGACGACGTAACGATTGATTTGAAGATTCAGTCTGTGATTTCACTCTTTTTTTTCAGTTCTGACAGAAAAAAGGAGCAATGCCAAAAGTTGCAAGACATCTACTTTTGGTTTCCCCACACCGATAGTTCGTCGCAATCGAGGAATATGGAAGCATTGCTGCAAACAGTTTTGCGTTGTCTTAAGCAGATCGGAAACTGTAATGATTGTTGATGGCATGAATCGTCCACAACACTTCAGCTTTCAACACATCTGTCCCACTTGCTGTTATTGTGGATTGGCTGACGATTCTTACTGAGGAAAGGGTCTGACCCGTTTTGATGAATTTGATGATTGCCGAACGAAGTCCATAAGACTACCGACCGGCCTACTCGCTTTATCCAATTCCACGTATTTTTTTCCTCTTTCCGTGATTTGCAACCGCCAATTCGTCACTGTCCGAACATCAACGGTCTTTTTTTTGCACGCTTTACAGAAAAACCCATGTTTGTTGTCTCTGCATTCAGTGATCCAGCTTCGATATTCTTCCTTCTGTAGCCACAACGGATCAAATGCGTAATTTCCCTTTGGCATGATGACAGACGCAACAGTATCGGACTTCGCCGAAGATGAGGGAGCATGGCGCCCTTTGTCGGAAGTCGAACTGCGCATGCGCAAACCATAACCGACTATTGAATTGCTTCCCTTTGCTTGAAAAGCAGACGACACGCAACACGATTTGAGAGGCGAAAATCGATGTCCGAAGTCTCGTTCGCGTTTTGTTCTCCGATTCGTCTTCAAATGTTACAGTCAGTTTTGGTCCGAAAACGATTTTTAAGGGGATTGTGTGCGTGTGCGCACACGCGCATGCACGCACCTGAATGCATGTATCAATTACAGTCTGTTCACAAAGTACCCAGTCACTGATTTAGTGCTCACAATGCTGTTCGCAGACTCTTCAAATCCATGAACTGACAGTTTTAGCTTTGTTACATGAAGCTTTCTTTCTAACCCATTTAAAGGCAATGTACATGCTCCACCAAAAAGGACGCAGAAAACATTCTAGCACCTCATCCTCCTCCTGAAAATTTTTTTTTTTCTTTTTTTCCTCTAAAATTTTCAACAATATTCTACATGTTTTTCTTTCTGCTTGGATTTCTCCAATGAAAATATTGTGTTATAGTGTATTATATGGCACTGAATTGTGTTATATTGCATTTCATCATATTGTATTGCATCCTAACGTATCTTCTCATACTGTGTTATATATTATAAATTCATTGTCACATTAAGCTTACATGTGTGAAATTTCTCATCTCCTCAGTGAGATCTGCCTACCATATTTCAACATCACTCATATCTCCTTTCTTCTATCCTCTGCATAAGTTTATTTTTCCTTATCAAAGCGAACTTTGCCACAGAAAGTCATGAGACACAATTCTCTTGCTGCCATGGATTCTTTTCAAGTGCCAAACTTATTCTACACAGGGGTCTTTAATTTATCAATTCTTCCAAAAGACTGTCACTCAAAGTACCACTTTCATGGTCTCATTGACCGGAGGAGCTTCCCATCCCTGTGCAAAATTAGAACCTCACACTAATTATCTTCTCTTACTGCCTAGATGAACATGAACATGTGAAAAAAAAAAAGAAAAAAGAATCCATCATGGTAAAAGAAAAAAACAAGAGTTTAGGAAGAAATGAAAATTCAGCCAGTGTCTTCCACAGAACGCATACCTTCCTTGGCGTTGACATCTGGTCGTTTTCTTTTCCACAACAAACAACTCTTCATTTGTCTTTTCTGCCACCAGCCCTCTGTATACAACACATCGATTGTCTATAATTAACAAAGTTAATTCATCATGTTCACGATATTACTGAAAAATCAAAATTGCTGTCCAATGGTTTTGTTTAATGTGAAAAAAATGTACACAAATAAATAATGACAGAGACAACTATTTGTATAATATGAAAGACATATGTACACAGAGAAAATGGAAAAGAAAAAAAATACTCACATACAGAAAAACAAACAAATGTTAAGCAGCATTATGTGATATTACATAAACCAAATGAACCATTATGATCATCACAATGAAAATAATTCAGTAATATTCTGTTATAGTGCAAGCAAGAATCTAATGCTTTATACACCTTTTTTCCTTAAAAAAATTGTGTCCTTCTTTCATGCGATCCTCAAGTAGAGTTTCACGAGGAATTTTTTTTTAAAAAGGTAAACACCTGTACGACGCTTCATAATTTTGGAGTGTACTTGACGGTGATATACTGATTGCCAATGTCAAGAAGCTTTCTGTTTTCTTTGCTGTCTCATGTTCTCCTTCCCAACATCCCCAAACCCTCCTCCCTACCTACCCCAGCAGCCTCATTACTCCCACTCCACTCATTCCAGCTCTCCACTACACAGCCACAATGCAGCCCAGTACACTCAGTTTCAAGTCACCATGAGGAAACCACCACAGCAGACACACTACTGCCGCCAGACCACTTTGGTGGTGTTCACCGGTACCTGTTCTGATCCATTGTGCACTGTATACCGCCTACTGAGCTCCAGCAAACAATACTAAAAGGTTTGTCACAGAGCACGGTAGTTAAGCACCCCCTTCCAAAGTGTGACTGCTCACTCTAAGTTGGATAGGCCTTAGGAAATTGCACATACCACCAACTTTAACCCAAACCCACTACAGAGGTAGAGAGGAAAGCTAAACTGAGCTGACCACAAGAGTTAAGCATGAAAGGACACAGAATTAAAGACTTTTTTTTTTTCAATGACGATTGGTGAGGATGATGCCAATGATGCTGTGGAGTTTTGATTCTGATCTGAGTCTGTGTGGGAATAGGGTTGTAATTCAACCTTATTTTAATAACATATTCCACTACCAACCAGGCTGAAGCAATACAAACACCTGCAGTGTTGATCATGACATTTCACTGACACTCTCAGAACACATCTATTAAAAGGACGTCACACTCCAACTACCATTTATTTGTGGGCTTCAACCACACATTGAGTTTGCTACGGACTCAAGGAAAACTGTAACCACAGTCAAGTTTCATCCACTCACTGGATAACAGTGTTGCTCAGACTCCCTGACCAACTCAGTTAAGTCCGCTTGTGGCTGACCCACAGATATCATAAACAAAGAATGACAGATGGAAGAACTTCTGATTGTTTTTTTATCAAGGGAGGAGACAGGTGGACGGGGATTGTTGTTGCTGTTTTTACTTCTAACTGAGAACATGGCCACTCCTGAAAAATTTTTTATGCATGCAATGATTTGTTAAACTAAAGCTTTTCTTTTCCAGTGGAAATAACAAATCAAAAGCTTCAAACGAAAAGACGTTATAAAGAACACAGAAACTCTCAAGCCTGTTTGCATACTTTTCCACTGTGGATGTAAAGGCTCGACATATTTGTATTAAGAATCAAATAAAAAGATATTAGTCAGGTGTTTTCTTGTTCTGGCAGATTTACTTCACACTGCAGGAGTGCTGCTTTTTTCTTCTTTTTCTTTTAATCATTATTCCTTCTTTTGCTTTAGAAATGATAAAAAAATTTAAGCCAATATGCTATGAAGTGATTTAGAGGTAAGAAGCTTAAAATCAAAGGAGACTCACGTAGTTCTCTCCTGAAAGCGTTGATCCTCCAAAAAGTCTTCTGTTTCTGTGATGTCAATTCCTCGCCAAGACTTCTTCTTGTTCTTTCCCAGCTTCCTTCTTTTAGAGAACTTTGGGCCTTCCATTGCTCTACTGCAGATCTATCCCTCTGTATACACACAGTAGCAATATATTCGCAACTCATAAAGACATTTTGTAGTTACCCATTTTATACACTGATTTATATCTTCAAATATTTCATGGCAACACTGAACACATTTTTCTGTTCCACTCTGTTTCTATTGAAATATATACTCACACATAAATAAATGCATTCACACACACACACACACACACACACACACACACACACACACACAATAAATGACTGAATCTAATTTAGTGTCAGATTAATTCGTACTTTTATTAACATTTTAAAAAAACATCATAAAAGGATGCCAACATTTCTTAAATAAAAAATGAATACCGCACACACAGACACACACAGATACACATACACACACACACACACACACACACACACACACACACACACACACAGCATAGCTTTTTCTCTGACAGAGTGGTTTTGAAACACGTTCAAAAACTTTTCCCATACATGATGGTGGAAACAGTTCTGCAAGACTCATTGACAGAGGAAATCTAACTCTGACAGGTGAAGGATTCAACACTCAGATAGTTTTTGACAAGAGATTTTTGGAAGACATTTACTTCTCAGTGCATTTTGAGACAAACTGTTTGATAAATAGTGGGGTTATGGCAGGCAGAAACTGAAACAAGAGCAAAAACAGAATAACTGGGCCACCAAACAAAGGAACAAACGACTAACAAGTTACAATACAAACACAATGCGTTTCAACTTATTTGGTCTTATTCAGTAGGACAAATAACATTCAAAACAATAAAAAAAAAAGGAAAGGAAGAACAGTCATATATATCACTTCGATCTGGGTACAAAATCTGATTCATGGGTGGTGGTTAAAGACTTCTCTTAAAAACAAACAAAGTAGTGGAAAGTACTGTATTATACGTTAACTGGACCAGCCCTGATACCGCTGACTAATTCCAAGCCCATGAAATAAAGCTTGCGGTTCCTACCTACTGGTCTGTTTACCTTCAGTAGGGAATAATTTTGTTTTATGGCCCGTAAAAACACATTGTCAGTGCTCTCGTCTGAAGAAGGTTTTTTTGTCGCAAAACGCCTGAAATCTCTGGGTACTGAGGACCTACTGATTTGGGAATCGATCCCTACGTTAAGCAAGCTTTCGTTTCCCAGAGGTACTTTGGAAGAAGAGGCTCTAAACCCTAACATTAATGTGTGTGGCACTGTGAAATTGCTAACTATTAGTGTTCTTTATTCTACTGCCTGTACTTTTTCTTGTCAAGAACACCTCAGTTTTCGGGTCTTCGCCTTTGACCAGTGACTGGACTGTCAAGTTGACACTTATTTACCTAAACCTGGCATCGGAAAGACTTTGAATTGTGAACCTAAATTTGCGTTATGTAGATTTATATTCTTCTCCTCATTCATTCTAAAACGTTCTGCTTCACAAAATGGTTTAAGAGACAGAAATCAAAGACCAAATGATAGTCAACAAATTGATCCACTACCCCAAATCACACGTGTGAAGCAACCGGAAGTACCGGAAATCAGACTTACGTCCACAGCTTCAGAATAAGGCAAAACTTCTTCACCATTTCCTTTCAACCCGACTACAAAGGAGCGAACGAAATGCAATTGAACAAAAAAAAAGAAGAAAGAAAGAAAGACAGAAAAGTCAAGAAAGAAAGAAGAGAAAGAAAGAAAGACAAAAAACAAGGTGTTTCGTAATACTTATTCAATATGCAATACAAAACAGAACAATGAATCGTCTACAAATCTGTCTTTTTGAGACTTCTCAAACAACAGATATTAAAAATGCAGAAAACAATACTTCTAAAAATGTCAGCCAGCAATTCCCAGAAAATTCACGACACTCCAAGATTTTGCTGTGTAGATAACAATTGCCCAACTCAAAAAGGGTGGTGCAACATTATTTAAAAGGAAGAAATTCATTCTCCGTGTTATGGATACAAGATCAGAGTTCGAGATAGAAGTGATGTTTTTTTTTCTCTCTTTTTTTTCTTTCTTTTCTCATTTTTCTTTTTTTTTCTCATTACTTTTATATACATATAGTATTTTGAATTATTCTGATGTCATTCACAGCTCACGATTTTGTCGAGATGAGGGCTAGAATCCTAAGGCAATGGCAGAGTCAGCTGAAAAGAATCTGGTCCAGAGAAAACAAAAGTGAACAACATATGGTTTAAATTTCCCAAATTTCAAAAAAATATTTTCAAGGCTCCACCGAAAAACGTACACAAACGAATCACAGAACAAAACACGGTGTGTTTCGATCGCTTAGGTCTTCTTCAGGCAAGATACACAACACTCAGGACAACGAAAATGAACGAGCAATCACTTATTTTCATCCAGTTCGGCGCAAGATGGACGGGTCAAAGACAAAGAGTTGGGGCACGAAGAATGGGGAGTGGACAGTACTACGGAGACAAGGGAGAGGAGGAGTGTGTGTGTGTGTGGGGGGGGGGGGGGGGGGGGGGGGGGGGGGGGGGGGGGGGGGGGGGGGGGGGGGGGGGGGGGAGGGGGGCTCATTTGGAAGAGGGGGAGAAAAAAACGCCCATCTTGCGCCGAATTGGATAAAGATAGGGGATTGTTCGTTCGTTTTCGTTGCCCTTAGTGTTGAGTGTCTTGCCCGAAGAAGACATAAGACGTGGAAACGCGTCGTATTTTCTCTTGTGATTCGCTTGTCTACGTTTTTCGCGGAGCCTTCAAAATATCTTTTAAATATTGTTGCGGTTTCCGCCTGCAGTTTCCTCCCTTTGCAACAAAATCTAAATGTCCCAAGTTAAAAACAGCTGGAGGTCCCATAGCGATGTGGATAAGACATCCGCCTAGAAAGGCAGCCCCTTGCGATGCCCATCCATCCTGACAGTGCCGGACTCCCCTTCTCCCGCTCCCCCCCCCCCCCCCCCCACCTCTTCCCCACCCCCTCTCCCATCCTCAAGGTCTGGGTCAATTATCTGACAGAGGATGGTTGGAGGCGGGGGGGGGGGGGGGGGGGGGTCTTCCAAGGGAAGTCGGGGCATCCCGCAGTGGGAGAAGTGGAGTAGTAACGTGCAAGCCAGAGGGTGGGGGGTCCAGACACCCCGAACCTCCTCCCACTCTGTCAGCACCCTCCCCCCCCCCCCCCCCCCCATCCCCCCCCCCCTCCCCCCATCCCATTTCCTCATCTCCGTAGTCCTGCCCATTCCCCATTTTTCGTGCCTCTCCTACGCCCCCCCCCCCCCCCCCCCCCCCCCCCCCCCCCCCCACACACACACACACACACCACTCCTCATTGTTGGTCTTTGACCCTGTTCGAATCCCTTGAAGAAAAAAGAAGCAGAAGAAAAAAAAGAAGGGAAAATGAAAGAAACAAAAGAAAAGCCAGATAAAAGAAAGGAAAAGATTGAAGAAAAAAAAAAGACAAAGGAGAAAAAAAAAAAAAAAAACAGTGTGTGTGTGTGTGTGTGTGTGTGTGTGTGTGTGTGTGTGTGTGTGTGTGTGTGTGTGTGTGTGTGTGTGTGTGTGTGTGTGTGTGTGTGTGTGTGTGTGTGTGTGTGTGTGTGTGTGTGTGTGTGTGTGTGTGTGTGTGTGTGTGAGAAACGTATCGGGACCTGTCATCAACAATGTACGTTTAGATCATGATTCGTTCTTGATATGCCCAGTATGCTAATTTGCCAAATTTGGAGATCAGACGAACGAAAAACTGTGGATTGTATAACCTCTTGAACAACTACGCCTGCACTGCACACACACACACACACACACACACACACACACACACACACACACACACACACACACAGAGCGATAGGACAATAAAGGCTTTTTCCTTGAATGGTTGACGCCCATCTCTTTTTCTATTATTGCACACCGTTTTGTGAGGTTCGTTGTAGTTAGATCTCATAGTACTATACGTTTTGTTTCTTTCTATGTGTGTCGGCTACGCGATTCGCTGAATTTTGTAAACTCCCTCGCGATTGGTAGATACTGATATCTTCGTTCACTTGCGGACAAACGCATAGAGTCGCTGTAATT